>QVAJ01000093.1:2871089-2998525 GCA_003546035.1 Mixornis gularis
GCCCAGCGCCCGCTCCCTCAGGCCGTGTCCGGCTGCCCGTGGCCGCGGGAGCTGCGCCTGTGGGGCCGCGCCTCTCCGGGCGCTGCGCAGCCCCGGCCGGCAGCGAGCACACAGCGCCCGACAGCGGCACGGCGACCGCGCTCCCCGGCTGCTGGCCGGAACGCCCGCTTGCTCGCTCTGCCTCCCCTCATTCTTTCTCATCTTCCTTCCTCCTTTTTCTGTCTTTTCCAGTTCTCTTTAGTAGGGCAAGTTGCTCTTTTTTTTTTTTTTTTTTTTTTTTTTTTTTTTTTTTTTTGTTACCAATAAACGGTTCTCAGATACAATACTGTCTCGTTCAACTTAATTTCGTCCTAGACCATCTGTTTTCAAAGAACTTCTCGCATTTCCCCATAGTGGAACTTGACAGCCGGCTCAGGCAATAATGCTGAGGTGTGTTTTCATTGTGTCTTCAATTGTGTCTCAGTTTCAGTGGTCTGTTCTATAATCCCCCCCTATTTTGTATTGTTATAATGTATGTCATCCCTAATGGATTGTTCCTTTCCCCCTGTATTGTTGGTTCAGCCCTGGTTGTCTATCTTCCCTAGACCTGCCCTTCCCTCCTCCTACAGAATTGTCAATCCTTCCCTAACCCTGCCCAATTCTATGCCAATCTTGCCTAAATCCAAGGTTTCGGACATGCCCTCCTGTTTGTCAATCCCCTCAGAGTCCTTCCCTGCCTTTTGGAAGGTTCTGTTATACTCAGTATGCCATTGGTTAAACTGATATTACCCTCCTCCTCTGTGTCCTGATTGTGACCTGACAGTCAGTGCCTGGCTGAGCCCCTCCTGTCTTTCTCCCTAATTGGTTGATGTCTGATCCACCCCTTGCCCATCCGACAGTTAAAAATTTATGTTCCGCATTGTTCGAGTGCTGTTGTCCCTGCCTCCCTGTCCGGGAATAGATCTGTTCTTGGGTGAAGCACGCAAGTGTCCCTCCTTCCTCCCTCCCAGCAGCTCCTAGACACACTGTATCAACTGGCCCCTGGGTAGGAGCAGTCGCAGCCTTCCTGCAGTCCCAGCCACAGAGGGCTTGGGGGCAGCCGCTGCCTTGGTGCGGTTTGTGCCGTAGCCTGGGCTAGCAGAAAGGGCTCTCCTACAAGCTATGGCCGTGTCAAAGTAAAAAGTAACAATTTCCAAGACGCTGTTCTAGAATGCATTTTCTCATCCCCCAAAATGTTGCAAAACTGAAACTATTGACATGTTTAATGATTTCTTGCACTGTAAAGTATCATGTTACTTAGCCCACATTCCAATTAAAGTCTTACAGTTTCAAAATGTAATTATAAGTTTAGAAAACAAGAAAAGACATTTCTTTAAAAACCTCTAGTTGTTTTATCGATTATATTAATTTAGACAAAGATATTTTGCACATAAGCACTAAAAGCATCAAAAATACACATGCAGATTATCGGTCAGAGTAATATATACCTATTAGTTTGCTTTGCACGCTAGATTTTTTACATATTGATTAAAGATTAATTTCATATAAAGTTTTCCGTTGTATAAGAGAATTTATTGTATACTGGAGCATGGACCTACATGGACATGAAGTCACGTTCAAGGAACTACAACTAACTTCTCATCCCTGCTGACTGTTACCACCTTGCCAAGAGCAAGAGACAGGGGGCTTTGCATCAGTCTGTACCAGTCACCGATGTCACGGAGTCATGTGAGATATTGTGTAATTTCTGTTCTCTTCGGTACTGAGAGTATTAATACAGCTTTAATTTTTCATAGAAGACCAGGGCTCTGACCTTTAACATTTCTCTTAAAAGAATGCCTGGAGAAAGGTAAAAAACAGGACAAGCACATACATCATTTTGCTTTGGTACTTCTGAGTCAGATGTTGGTTTTATCTATGTGAAAAACTGAGTGGATGTATCTTCAAGAAATCTCTCCTGTCTAATTTTAAATTCATTCCAGATTTAAACACCAGCCATTTTCTTCGGCATGGAGGTCCACAGTTGCAGCACCCATAAAACAAAGCAATACATTCTAACATTTTAGTGTGATTTTTTATATCATTTAATTCTTCCACTGAAAAATAATAAAGCCAGTGTGTGCCTCTTAACCTGAGTTCCATGCTGAATGTAAATGGAATATGGATGTGGATTCTTATAAAGGGAATATGGTCATGTTTGAATTTGGTATACCTTTTGTATTGCCAGTCATGCCAGAATAATGGAACAAAATGTATCTTACAATTAACGACGGGGAAATATTTCACAAAAAATTAATGATTCAATTATATTGAAACACCATGCTTTGAATGCTTCATTTGTGAAAGTAACTTTATTTTGCATTTTTGGAGGGATGAAACTGAAAATTTTGTATGAAGCACAAAATTCATATTCCTATGTGTCAGAAACTGTTCAATATACAAGGCAGCTTAAGGGAAACTATCTCAGAAGAGAAATATAACTTAAATGGAAGTACTGTAATGTTACGAGAGGATGCTATTCAATTCGGGGGAAGTAGTATGCGAGCAGGAAAAGAAATGTCTTAGAATTTTGCCAAAAATTTCAGTCAGAACAATAGAGAATCCAAATAATGCCCATGAAATTTAATTATAATTGATCTCTAAAACTGTATTTAGGAAGTATAGGCAGCTGTCTGTATGACTGGAGTGTAGCCTATTTTGTCTAGTGTTACAAGTGGATGAAAGGTGATGCATAGAGTATTTTAATTCCAGACAATCTCTCCTGTGAATATAAACATGAAAACGAATTTCCACAACTTTATAAATCTTTGACATGCTTCAGTATAATTCGTGTAGTCAGTAGACTGACTGTGTTTACCGTTTTCCATCAAAGCCTTCACCATTCACACTAGTTCTGCACGTTCCAAATAAATGAGTCAGTTTGAATCAATTTTTTAGCTGGAATAAGCAAATCTGCTTCTGAAAATAAGACAGCCCAGGAAGATAAGACTGTTTATGAGGCCTGCCTTGTTACCTTGATCTTGGTTGTGCAGTCCAGGGCAGATTCTTCAGTCCTTAAAATACTAAATTGGAATAGCATAATGTAGACACATAATAGCATATATATATATATATATATATATATATATACACACACACATTGTCTGCAAAGATAAGCTTAATGTAAAGATACAAATATTTATTCTTGAAAATAATAAATAATGTGTCTATAAATAAGAAACCATTATGTAATTCAGCATTTTATTTTGGAAAGTTGATTGTCAAAACTGCATACAATATATTGTACAAGATCCAAATGTGATTGATAACCTCACAGACAAAATTTCATGTTTTCATCATTGCAATAAATTCCTTTCTATTTTCATATGAAAAACTGAAACAGTGAAATCTTACTGCTAGTCATGTATTTTTGGGCTGTACACTGAATCATACTGACTAAAAGGTCTTGTATTTATCCACCATTAATTTCACACATTCAGGCTCCTGAATTACAATGATAATGAAGAATGCAAAATCCTGTTGTATCATGCTCAGTTTGTTGGTTATTTTGATTACCTCCTAAGTGAAATTTGTGTATGTGTACTAAAAAAAATTGATGTGCTAATTTTGGCTGGCATAATTTCATCTCAGTAGGTAGTATGAGGCTGTGTTTTGAATTTGTGATGCAAACAGTGTTGATAACAGAGGGATGGTTTTGTTATTTTTGGGCACGAAGCCAAGGCTTTTTCTGTTTCTTACCCCACTAGTGAGCAGGCTCTGGGTGCACACGGAGTTGCGAGGGAACACAACCAGGACAGGTGACTTCAACTGACCAAAGGGATATTCCAGGCCAAATTATGTCATTGTCAGCATATAAATGGGAATGTGAAGAAGGAAGAAGGGGAGATTTCAGACAGATGACATTTGTCTTTCTGAGTCACCACTATGTGACAGAGAACTACTTTGATGGAGACGTCTGAATGCCTGCCTGATCTGAGAACAGGTGAATGAATTTCTTGTTTTGCTTTGCTTGCATATGTGACTTCTACTTTTCCCTATTAAACTCTTTGTCTCAACTGATAAGTTCTCCCACTTTTACCCTTCCAAATCTCTCCCATATCTCACTAGTGGGGGAGTGAGCCAGCGGCCGCATGGAGCTCTGCTAGAGCTGGATGTATTATCCATGACAGATGTACGTCCTGTCAAGAATCTACAAATGTTTACATTATAAGCATATAAAAAAATTTCAACATTGAAGAAAAATATTCTAAAATTAAAAGCTATTTGGGGAATTTTAAATCTTTAAGAAGCAGATTTTTCCAAACTTACATTAGGATTTTTCGCTTGCAACAAAACAAATAAAGAAAATCTCTGCATATTGTGTCACCAAGGTTATAATCAGTGTAAAACTTTGCAGTCCAGACAAAAGGCAGCTTTGGCACACATTCACAGAGTATGTTGTGTGAGTCCAGGGGTGTCATCTTCCAGTGATTACTAAATAGGTCTTTAACAAAACTGTCTAATCAGTCCTAAATTTCCCCTCTAACTAATTCACTTGATTTTGTTTGTCTGTTTATTTTAGAAATGTAGATTGAGGATTGTGGAGCAGTTATTAAAAGTACTTCTTAGAAAATGTTATTGGATGCAGTAGTAGTCTTAAGTAGTCTTAAGCCCAGATATATGCTTTCCACCACAGGAGCCATCCCACTGTTTATAACACATGGAGAAAATTCACTGTTTAGCAACCTAAATGTTTCATTGCTCATTTTGAATAAAGGCTACAACTTGACGCCCAAAATTTGCTAAGTGTTACCTTTCAGTGCAATGATTAGAGAGGCTTGTTCTCTATCTTTCTAAGGTGCATAACTTAAATACATATTTTGAATTAAATGGCATGGCTGTTTCAGGGTAGCAGAAGTATCAGCCTTTGTTACTTGAAATGTAGCCATTGGTGAATCATTGTTTTCACCGTATAATGACACTGATATGGTTGTTTTAGGTAATCTGCTTGGATTTGTTTCCATTTGTTTCTCCATCTTCTGTATTTTTCTTTGTTGAAATTTGTTCTCGCATGACTCTGACTTTTATTATATTTACTTCTTCTTTCTTATAACTGTCAGTTTTTTACAATGTCCTTTTTTTATTATTTGTTTTTTATTTGTTTTTCTATGCAATAAATCTTGCTTTTCAACTTTCCCCCCTCACTTATGCCACATTTTTGGCAGACTTCATCCATTTCTTTGCCTTCTGTTTTCTTGCTACTTTCTGCAAATAACAATCTTTTGCTTATATTCTCATGTTTTTCACATTCTTAGATGTCCTACATGAAGTCAATCTGGAAAAACATCTTTTACTATAGTGTCTGGCAGCAAAAGAAAGCTCATTGAAGAACAGTGATATTTTGCCTAGGTGTGCCCACTCTTTCGTATTCCTGGGCAATCTAGGACGACAAGAGGGATGCCATGAAATTGGTGTTCCTCATTTTCCCTGTAGTTCTGGACTGATGTATTCCTTGTTGGAGAACAACTGGTTTAACAGCTTCTAGGAACTAGGTAATTTGTTTGGGAGATGCTCCACCCTTACTTCATCCTGTGCTTCATGCAGTTCTGATAGCCAAGCCCTGTCCTTCATCCAAAGCTCTGCACAGGAACAAATGCAACTCTTATTCTCTTATTTATACAAGAGAATAAATAAGGAGTCTTCAGGCCTGGAAGTGTTCCACTCTTTGCAAGATTCTGTACTTCAGCCCCATGAATATTTATAGTGTGTAATTATTCTTTCTGCTCAAGTGTAGCAATGCTGTGTTACATTTTCTTATTTGCATTAACATACATTTCCTCAGAAGTTGTTTGTACTACATTTTGATACAAAGACTTACAATTTACTGTATCATTGGGGAAAAGCAAGAAATGTCTTGTTTTGGAAATGTTCTAAACAGAACAAACACATACAAATCTTTTGATCTATGTGTTGACATTGTGAGGATGAAAATGCAGACTGTGAGAGAACCTGTAATTAATGGAAATTATGAACCCATAAACTGAAAAAAAAACCCCAAAAACCAAACCCACAATGCTAAGTTGGATCTAACAAACCCATGGAGTGAAACATCTTCATCTTCATTCCTGCGAGACAATCTCTCATTCCTTCCTTCAATCTTCCACAACTCTAACTGAGTACTGTTCATTTATACTGCTACTGTCATAGTCATTTCTCATCTTCAAAACTTGTAAGAGTATAAAATTAATCAAATGCATGATACTAAATAGAGGGGTTTTTTAAAAAGAAAAACAAAACAAAAACAAACAAAAAATCCAAAACAAACAATCCAAAACGAAACCAACCCACCAACAAACCAAAAGTTCAAAACACAACAAAACAAAAACTGGCCTAGCATGTTATCAAATCAATTTCACCTATCCAAGCTTTTTCATCTTCCTTTTCTAGCACACTTTCAACCTGACACCATTTGCCGTATATCACCACATTATATCCTTGTAAATCGTTATAACCGCTTGCCAAAGCTGGCATGAAATAGTTTGCAAGGTTTCTAGGTTTATTTTAAGGAAGCATTTGCCATGTTATTTATTCAGAGCTTATATACAGAAAATATACATATTCTAGCATCTACAGAACACTTCCTGAGTAGCTTTGAGCATGGGCGCCCAGGATACTACAGTGTCATCAGGATTAAAGTTGTCTATATTATCAATCACAAAGTCATTAGTTAACTAAGCCTGCTGTGGAGTGTTAGATTCAGTCAGTTAAGGCCGACTGAACCTCTCTGATTTTTTCCTAATGGCAAACCCAATTCAGTAAGGGTATATTTGCCATCTTCTAATTTCTTTAAAGTACAGAATTTGTGGTTTGTCTGGATTTTTGTTTTGGCAACGACTGATGTGAATGAGGGTCTTCTCCCTCATTGAAAATGGGGAAAAAAGATCAAAATTTTGCATTGCTTAAGGTGCCAGGAGCAAACTTTTTCAATGGATATGTCATTATAATGCATTGCAATTACTTTGCAGTTGCATTGCATTGTCATTTCTCAGTATGTGACCACTAGAGAACATAATGGGGCACTTCTTCACTATA
The DNA here is from genome assembly GCA_003546035.1 of Mixornis gularis. Classification (NCBI taxonomy): domain Eukaryota; kingdom Metazoa; phylum Chordata; class Aves; order Passeriformes; family Timaliidae; genus Mixornis; species Mixornis gularis. Next base: position 2,878,140 of record QVAJ01000093.1, read on the forward strand.
GAGTCTAAGGAACAGATGACCACAATACAGAAAATTATCTCCATCACAGATGCACTGCAAATCTGTCACTTTCAATAGGCCCATAGAAAATAAGAGGTTTGGACAAGTACAGATCTGAATAATTTACCTCTGAAGTTGTTAATCCTCCATGCCAATTTTGCATTTTTTTTTTAATCTTAATTCAGGTCTCATGCTGAATTTGCCAATAGTTTCAATGCCAGAACCAAGAAAGGTGATAAAGAAGGATAGTGATATTCTGTTTTTCACAGGCTATCCCTGTAAGTCAATGCAGATATGTAACAGTCCAAAAGACTGATTGGGGATTCCTTGAAGTGTCATCGCAACCTCCCACAAACAACAACAACACCACCAGCAAAAACCACACCCCAAAACAAACGACCCAACCAACCAATTAACAAAAAACCCCAAAAAAAACAAAAAACACTCAAACCCCCAAGCAGTTATAAATATTTTAAAAAAAGAAATTTTAAAATAGAAAAGTTAGAGGTTAGTTGTTCAAGACAATTGGCAATGTAAAGTTTATCACACCAAACTACTTGATAATTTCTGGGTTTTTTAGCCACAGTTTTCCTTAGTTCCTTCTGCCTTTCACAAATCAGACAAATCCACTTTCTCTTTTTGATGCCAGTACATTCACTGGCTTTAGCAAACAGCTGCAGAGTGGATGGTTACTGGAAGTTACTCCCAGTTCTGTTTATTGTAGTGCACCCATGTAGTCAAGAACCATTAATTCTTTTTATATTGTTGTTTAATTTGTGATCTTCTTGTATAAGATATTATTTTCTTCCAATTAACTAAAGAGAGAGATGACACCTCACAGCTGATTCTTACAGTGGTAGTGAGAAGTAACTGAGTCCATAGAACAGGCAGGGGAGTTGTCTTCTGCCCTGGTTCACTTTGGTGAACTGTTTTTATTTTGCACATCAGTGTTGCAGGCCACATACCAGAGGCTTTGAAGTATACACTATTTCTGCAGTTAAAGGGGCATCTTTTTCTTCTTCACCCCTCTAGTTTACAGTATTTTCTTGATAGAATGTTTTAACTAATTTTTTGCTTGCCAATTTTTTAACATCCTTATTCTGTTTCATTATAATTGGTTTTTTCTCTCTCCCTGAATTTCTTGTTTTAGGGAAATTAATATACTTCTTCATGATTTAAACTCCAAACAAAATTATGTATGTGCTCACATTAGTGTTTATAGTTTCCTATAAAAAGCCAAAACCAAGGAACACAATTAAGATCATGATAAATATTGTTAATTAATAATCATATTCTGCAATATTTTTTGAGATACCTTTGTTTTCTTAATGTGTGTCAGACTAGTGCCAATTGTTCAAATAAAATTGTTATATCTGCTAGCCTTCTGCTACTGCCTTACTGTTTTCAAAACTACCTACATGTTTCAAAAAATAATTATTTAAAGCATTTGAAGGTTACCTGGTGACTACAGGAGATTAGTTCACAGATTAACTAATATCCTGGCCACAGTTTAGGCATTTCATATTTATGAGTTCAGCATGATCTCCCAGCCTTCTCTCAGATGGATCTGGTATGACCACAGTGTTCACCCACAATGTTTATTTTTATTAAATCTCTGAAGAACTGCTCACTGTCCGAACTGATGAACTGATTTATAGCCAACTATCCTCAGTCCTGCCCTGAGACAAGCACAAGATACCTATAGAGAACAGTGAAAAGATGTTTTTTGGGTAAGAGCTCCCTTTTATGTGCTGCAAAAACTAGTTTTCTGTGTTGTGAAAGAATGAGAAAGAAGTTGTTTTCCTAAAAATATCCTTATATCACTTACTTCTTGTAGCCCGTATATCCCAAAATTCTGTGTCTACTTTCCTTCAGTGAAAGACATCCTAATGGTTGTCCATCCACTGGAGGTTTGCAGCTCTTGCCCACAGTAATTTCTCACACCGTAAGTTTATATTCATCATCTCTCAGAAGCATATGAGGTTTCGGGTCTGTTTTGAATGCCAGTGTCAGAGACATCAATCAAAAATGATAGCATCAATCATGCTGCTGTGAAGGAGCTGGATGACATCTGCCAAAATGCCTTACAATGTTACAGTAGTGTGCAGAATTCTGATGAATAAGGACACTGGTTTGCTCAAAAGCAATTAATCATGGCTTCTCTTAATGCATCATGTTTTTAAAGGCATAATACCAAGCTAATAAAATGGTTACCCTCTATTCTTCATTCAGCTGAAGTCAATGAAGATATTCTGAACACAAAATGCCATAAGAGAGAAAATAAATCAGATTATTCCAAATTTGTTTTACAAGAGTAATGGATTTCATTAAGATATTTTATTTTTAACATACCACTGTTAACCATGTTAATATTAGTATTAATTCCATAACAAAACAAAACAAAAAACCCCTAAAACCACAATAAGTAATGGGAAACAAGCACCTTATTTTTCTATTTTAGCTTTTTTTTAGCATTTCAGGACGGAATTTTTCCCAGGAAATGTAAAACCAGGATCTATTTGTTTGTGATGAGAAAGATACATGCAAAGATTTAGGCTTAATCCTACCATAAGCTTGGCTACTGGCTTACTTATGTCAGCCAAATAGGTTCTATTAGGCTCATTAAGCATGTAATAAACTTGTGAAATTCATTGCCAAAAAATATAATTAACGTTCAGGCATTTAGACTTTCCCTGTAAAATTAAGTATTCAATGGACAAAAAAAATCTCTATTCACACAGATTGATAAAAGGCTAGACTTTTAGAAATCTATGAAGAATATAAAACTTTCTTGTTTACATGATTAGGTGTTTACAAATATGCCTACCATATCTAGATGACATGGAATTGCCATAGTATAGGCAATTTTGCTGTTCCTAATACATAGCCAATTCGCATATACTCTTGGTAATATAGTGCTATCTTTTTTATTTTATCTTATCTTCGAGCTACTTTGTTCTGTGTTTAATAAAGTTTTCTTTTATACTTATGTTAGGAATCTTCTTCACTCATCTAACTGTGCATTAAATTACTACGTACTATTAGTCACATTTCTGATCAGAGATAAATACTACATTAAATGAATTGTTGCTCTGAAGAAGAAAATAAATACAAATCTATTTGACTTTTAAGATAGAACTAATAGGAAACATTTTCAACTATTCAGAAATAACAGAACTTCAGTGGCAATATTAATGATGAAAATAATAATTTCACATTGAAAAAACCTATACAAATAAGAATGATAATGGCTAGCATTTTTTTCAGGTTTTCCAGAAACCTCAGAGACCAGATGCTAAGCACTGGAAAATATTTATTCCAACAGCAGCATCTGGTACTTTGCATAAGCAATTTTGTTTTACAGTTCTAAAGCTGCTTCTGGGTCTATTACATGGTTAATCTGATGGGTTGACTTATTCTCCTGAATGCCGTATGCCAGGAACTAGAGGTGCAGTGAACTGTTTGCCATTATACCTGTATTAAAAGCAGATTTTAAAATCTGCTGAAAATTACACACTTCACTAAAATAAGCCTTATGATGACAATAAGTGACTTGCCTTAAAATAGTGCCAAGAGGCTGCTGGACCACCAGGAGCCAAGGCTGGCAGATGCAATGCCAACCAGGTAATGTTTCAAATTTTGTCACTGGATACTTAGTCTCTATTGGTTTTGCATTTCTTCTGGTTGGTTGATTGTTGGTTGGTTGATTGGTTGGGTGATTTGGTTGTTTTGGGGGTTGGGGTTCTTTTGTTCATTTGTTTCCTTGGGGGTTTTGTTGTTATTGGGGTTTCCTTCCTTCTGTACATATGAAGGTAACTTCAGATAGAAAGGAAATTTATCAAGAGGAGCAGAAAAAAAGAAAAAAGACGCCTGCTTGGAATAACTACAAGGGCTTAAGGTGAACATGCCATGAATTGTTGACTCCTTTAAAGTCAGAGAATAAAATGTAAATATTAACCAACAGAAAGTCATATGAAACTGTTGCTCAGAATTTTCAGCATATTCCATCTGCAGACAATGAATCTGTGAGTAGTCAGCCTTCCAGTAAAAATGGCCTTCCAGTAAAATTTATTATATTTTAATAATAAAAAAAAATATTATCAGGTGTCAAAAAGGTGAATGGATATCCTTCTTTAATAACAAAGTTTATAAACAATCTAGTTGCATAAAATTGGGATAGCAGATTGAAGTGAAATATATATCCCAAATATATATATATATCTCCCACCAAAGGGTGGAAAAGTGTAGTGTGCTATAATAAGAAGGGATATTAGATAGGATGCTGTGCATATTTTTCCACTGAATGTGTGTGTTTTCACAGGCAGAATATTTTTGACTCATCACTAGTTTTCATAAGTGTAATTTCTTGAAAAGAGCTCATAAAATGTAAATTACATATGCATTTTTAGCAACAGTACTCCTTGTGCAAATAAAGTCTTCCAAGAGTCAATAAAAGTAAAAAGTTAAACCCGCATGTAAAAAGAACTATCATCAAAGGCATTACTATCTTATTCTGTATCTAAATATTCCAACCTTTGAAGTACTTCATGCCCTTAAAGAATAACTAGACATTAGAGATTAAGTCAGTTAATATCTTCATAACTCTGCTTGAAATCTCTGAATAGGTCAAATGTGTCTGAAACTGACAGGCAAAAAAAACCCAAAATGTTTACACCTTGAAAAAGCCTTTTATTTTGAAAAGCTGTGGAACCAGTTCACTATTGAAAACAAAATGAAATTAACATATCTATATTGATAAGATCTGGAGAGAAAATATTTTCTCTTAATTATTTGCATACAGAGGACTTGATCTCACTACTTTCAAAACTATTTTGCATGACAAATTAGGACTTTTGTCCAACTGTGTCTTGTATAAGATTTCTGAAAATAAACCATAGTGCTGACTGACCGCTCCTCCTAACTTTGAACTAAAGGTCTACCTGTTCCTAACTGAGCATAAGGCACTGCAGCATGACACTGGAATTGTTCTCAGCTGTTTTCAGATTGTCAGACCATTTACCACCACAAGTTCATTACACTGGGCATTTCCCACTGCAGACCTTTACAATTCTATTTTCTTGAAGCATTTCAACTAGTCATTTTAGATTATTAGCCAAGTCATAATAATCAACAGCAAAGGTGATAGCTGACCATCATTTATTTAAAATTAAAATTGCACAAGGTTTAAAATAATTTTTTTAAAAGAGTAGAAAAATAGGGGTCATTTTGTAAGTAATAAGTTATGAAGAGTGTTCTTCTCCACTTTCAAGTCTCGCAGTAAAATTAACCCCACTTCTGAAAGAGCAGATATTCCAGACAAATCTTTTCCTATCACTGACCTTTGGGACATCTCCTACTAAGGTTTCCCCTAGTGTCAAGTAGAACTTGTAAGTTTATGCATCAGAGTTGGGGTTTTTTGTTTGGTTGGTTGGTTTTTTCCTCAGCAGAAGCAGAAATTTGAGTTTTTCACCTAAATCCTAAATTTTATGAGCTTTATAGTATCATCATCATTGAGTATCTCTGGCAAATTTGGCTGAAATTAACCATGACTAAGACCAGGAAGTCTCAAATATAAAAGCAATGTGATTTTGTACACTCTTCTTTACACAGGTAGGTCAAAAATAAGCAATGTGAAACTTGGAGGAGTGCATGAGGGGTTTGGTAAAGAGGGAAGGGGGAGGTATTTTCACTCACATTTTGGCTTGGATGATTAAAGAAGTTAGAGTGCTAAATCCTTACGAATATGTAGACCTTCCTAAAGTCATAGCTGAAATCACCTGAAAAAAGCCAGCCTCCTCCCAGTTTCCAAAACAGACACTTTCAGATTTATTAGTGAATGAGAAATCAAAAGGTTGTCTTATAATTCCTAGTTTTTAATATTTATGATACTACTGCATATCCTATTGTGTATTCTTGGTAGGGAATTTCTCCCTCTGTACCACACCTCATCCATCCTATCTCTCAAACAGACTGTAGGGCAGTTGCATGTGTCAGTTCTTAGTATTCTTTTTGTTCAATGTCTCATGCATTAAGATAGAAATGTATTTCAATTAGAAACTTGCAGTTCAGAGAAAATACTCAAAATGTATAAATGCCTGCTTGGATAAATGCTTCAAATGCTGTAGGAGCTTTTTGGAATTGGCGAGAAAGGAAAGCAAGGATTACAATGAAGGAAATTGCCATGACGTATCTCAAGAATATACACAACAGATGTTGCCAATGAAGAGAAGTTGTAGGCAGAGAGGCACAAGGCTCTTGGCTGCCCCATGCTAAACCCATGTTATACATTGCCTATTTTTATACTTTCTTCAAGTCGATGTTTTGCCAGACACAGAAATTTTGCATTCACACGGCTCCAGCATACATATAACTTTCAACTCATGACTACTTATGAAGTAAGATCATAAAACTAATATTGCCCACAGGAAATGCATGAGGTATATATCAATTTTCATTGCTTCAGAGTTTCACACTTGTGAGGCAGCAGTGACATACAGGAACTTAAGTGTACTCTAAAAGCTTTTACAAAAATGAAAAGTTCCAAAGTCAAGCAAATTACAGATTTCATAACACCTCTGTCTTGATTCAGTTAAAACCTATCATTATTACACTGCTCTAATGTTGGAGAAGATGAGATGTCTACCTGGTTTTCTTTTGGTTGGTTTTGGTTTAGGTTTTGGCTTTTTTTAATGACAAGACAATTCTGAACAGCAAGTACAGTGGCATAGATAGCTCATTGAAATTCCTCATTTTAGAGTTTTACCATTCAAGTTAGTAAGTAAATAAAGTGCCTCTGAAGATTACAGAATTTTCTTAAATCCTGGTTGGTGAGTGGATTTCATTTCTTCTCACCCATTTGATTTATAAAACCATCAAGATGTTGAACTGTTTCCCACATGACAAATTGCAGTGATAGAAGAAAACGCAACTAGAAAGCTCTAGTGTGCCAAGCACGAAATAATTGAATAAAATGTTAAATCATTACTGCAAAAGAAATTCAGCATAGTGCAGAGGACCGTTGTTGGATCCATGGATCATTCAACTCCAACACAAGTATCATTTTGAAATGCTGTGTAGGATGGCAGCTTTACCACCCACACTGGAAGAAAAGCATCCCATACACATCAGACTCAAGTGAGTCCATCCTTCCTGAGTCCCAGCTACTAGACATTTGTAATGTGATCTAATCTAGTTGTCTGTGCTTTATTTTTATTGGGGTTTGTTTGGTTTTGTTTTCTTTTGTTTTCTTTTGTTTTTTGTAATCAGTGAAATAAGATGGATAGCCACAGAGTACATTAACATTTAAAAATGGTGGTGCAAACTTTCCTTGAAATTTATTTCTTAATTAAGTATAAAGACACCCTGGAAGAGGGAGGTACACACCTACTTCTCCGCAATTGGTTAAGAATGTCAAATCATTCTTCTCATTCTGAAAATTTTTTCTTGCCCTTTAAACAAATAGAGTTTAAAAATATACCACAAATTCAGAGGAAGTAAACTAGCTAGTAACAGTTTTATGTTAAAATATATATATTATGTATGGGTTTAGGGTTTTTTTCTGTATGCTTAAATTAACAAAATACTTGCAGGTTTCACATATCAATTTATCTTTTAAATTATCTAGGATTTGTCCCATATTGTTATTAAGACTTTCATATGATCAATTCTTAAGCAGAACTCCCAATCTTTCCGTTTTCAGGAAACACAGAAGTCACATCACACAGCAGTTATCTTTCTCCTTGACAGCAATAATATTTTAAAAAGCCACTTTTGAATGAAACTTTGTATAATTAATATTATTCAGTTTTAATTAATAAGACTGTGTAAATTACTCTTCAGTCTTAACCTGCAGAAAGTCATCTAAGACTGCATTAGGTGTCCAGGATATCTGGAGAACACTAATATTACCCCAATGAAACACGATGGGGAACAAGTGAAGTACAAAACATGCCATCTCCTCTCCAAACCTATATAGACTTCCAATTAAAAAAATCATACAGAGTTACTTTATCTTTTTTTAATTGAAGACCATTCCTCAAAATGGAAACTATGATTGAAGACATAAGGGATCTCATTCTGGATTTATTCAAGAGTGGCTGAACATCTGCAGAGTCAGAGGCATTATAGAAGTAATTTTGTCTCTTAAACTATTCTGACAATCTGTCCAGAAGCTCGTATAAACTCTATTTTGAATTAATCACTGCAGTAGATAATATTCTAAAACCTAATACATGTTTTTACATTATATATTAGTTTTGATCATCATTGGACTTGACATAGCTTACATAAATTTCAGTCCCTGTGTAAAAGTTTTAGTAAGCAAGAGCAAATAAATAATTTACCCCAACAAATAAATAAATAAATAAATAAATAAATAAATAAATAAATAAATAAATAAATATATAAATATAAATATATAAATAAATGTATATATATAAAATTTAGTCCCCTCACAAATGAAGAAAGGTATCTGGTTTTGGTATGAGAGGAGAGACTCATTATCTGGTGGCAGAAAAGAATATCACCATTAGGTTGTGCAACTGTTTACATAAATTCTGTGCATCATGGATCACAAATAATTAATTGCAAAGCAACTAGGATTGTGGATCTTGATCATGATATCACACTTTACCATAGTGCAGTTACAAGAATAATTGAAGTGATGCAGTTATAAGGTGCTTTCAAGCAGCCAAGGAAAAACCTTTTATTTGTACTGCACCTCATGTTAACTTTCTGAGTTTCTGTTAATACATTTTCAGCATCATTTTTATGGCATATCCATGTGAAAAAAAATTAATAAAGTAATGTTTCTCTTAAAAGGGGTATGTCATAATACATATCAATGCATTGGTAGTATTTTTGTCTGTTCATTGTCATGACATGATTATTCTCCACTGGAAACAAGTCCCTGGAGATGAAAACTCATGCTGTTCTATCCCAAATTAATCAGAGAAAGTAAGCATAATTGGAGAAAGAACAGCCTGCCAAGAGAGGTAATCAGAAAAGTCAGCATTGCTGAAGACAGTCAGGACATGAGTCGCAATTATGTTGAGTGACCTTGCAAAACACAAGGAATCACTTTGGCTGACTGATGCTCAGTGGTAACGTTACTGCCATTGACACAGCTTAAATAGTTCTCACTTCTGATTTTTAAAATCAATATGCAATTATTTAATTTGTACTTTGAATAAACTTTTAAAGCCTGCAAGGTTTGATACTACATCTCAGCTCAGAGGGAATCAGAAGTAGAGGCCTCAGTTTCAGCTTTCATTTCAAATTTGTAGACTATTGATCCATATTCAAATATGGAAATATTTTTGCCAGTATGCAGATACCTGATAGTAAAGTAGTCTCCTTAACTTAGGCTAAAATAAATCTGTAAAGCTACCTCTGATGTAAACATCTGTATTTTAAATGTTTGCTGTTAATAGGAGCCTCATTCACCTAGGCTGTACTTCTCAGGTTTTTTGCATCTTCTGGCGTCACCTGAGTGATCCTAATATCCAGAAATAGAGTTGTGAACTACACCTTCTCCCAAAGGCTGGAGCTTTCCAGGTTGTTTGTAGAAATGTTTCTTTGAAACCCTTCACCACCTCTAAATGTTTTAAGAAAATCCATGTACAGTTGTCAACAGAAGGTCCAGGTTTTTCTCTGGGTCCATAAACCATTCAGTATTTTTCTTATATCTTCCCATTCTGTTTACATAAAAATCATAAGATTGGAGAAAGTGAGGCTATTTAATTCCTGGTTGAATAAACCATTCTTACTATTATTTTACATCATTCTCTCCTCTGTTATTTTTGTTCCATCAAAGGCTTTAACACTTCATGTGTTCCATTAGCTGCCCAGTAAGACCATGATTATGAGGAAGCAGGTCCTTTTGTCACGTCCCAAAATGACCATGGATAAGTAAATAGCTGGAGGAAATTCAAAGAAAACACACAGTATCACACCTTAATATTTCATTCATTATGACACTTACCAGTAACAACTCTCAGGCTCAAGCTTTCATTGATCTATTTATATGAATATACAAGTATGTCCAGAGGAAAATTCACATATTGATTATTGTTAATTATAAATGTGTTCCTCTAACTCCTGAAATCATCTACGTAGCATAAATAAAAATGGTAAAAAGGTGTTTTAATTTTCAAAGTATTACTATGGTGCAGATTTTTTATAGAATCAATTCTCATGAAATCCCAGTTTAATTTCTTTTTTCAGGGTTTGTGATTTACATTATTTAACTATATCATAGTTTAAGCATAGCCTTGATGATTTAGCCTTGTGAAATGAAGCAGAAGATGGAGGGAAGATACCTACAAATTCAGTTGAATTTGTATTTTTTCTCTTTTTTTTTGATTGCTTTGTTTGGTTTGGTTTGTTTTTTTGTTTGTTTTCTGAAGACTGCCGTTAACAACTAAATTTCTTTTTAGACTAAGTGGCTAATACAAGGAATAGGATGTATTCACTTCTGTTAAGTAATAGTAACTATTTCTTGGTGACCTCATCTTGTGGTTTATCTTAGAAACAGTCAATACATTTAAATATCTGTTATTCCTTAGTGTTTCATTAACAGATGATAGTCCCAGATTAAAGAGACATCCACAGAGAGAGAAAACTGAAGCTTCTAAACTAGAAATCATACTCAACAGTAAGTCTCCATAGAGCTGGACCATATTGCTTTTAAAATTATAAACAAGAAATAGCCAATAGAAAAGCTTGGAGAAATAAACAGAAAGTGACCACTGGAATGTACTGTTTAATAATCCTTTCTCTGTCAAAGATTTGCAAAGAAGTTCTCAGCAAGTCTCTTCATTCTTCTGCTTTTCTTTTTCTGGAGAGCTCTAGTAATAAACCTTTCCCATTCTCACATATGTGAAATATCTTTTTCAGACAATATTTCTGTGAAGTTTATAATAAATGCATAAAGACAGTAAAAAATGCAGAAAATGTGGTTGACTTCTTTCATTCTTTCAAAGGAAAGAAAATCATGCCTCTGGTACCCATTACCTATATGTTTACAGAACCAGCTTGTGACAGGTATGATCTGGATACTTAATGATTTGTGTAGATCCCTACATTTTTGAATGGTGTTCTCAGCACCAAAAGTCCTAACTCTGCATGAGAGAGCATTAGATAACCAACTGTACTTTTCCCAAAAAATGTGCAGACATTTAGCAGCATGACAGGCATTGACATTAACAGGATTTGGATAACTAAATAACACTACACTAACTCAAACACATATCCTTCACACATTCCGAAGTCATGGCAATATTTGTTATGGGGAAAATAGAAATTGGATGGTAAATTACACTTCCAGAATAATTATTAATTCTTGGTTCAATAAAATATTTTTCACCTTTCAAGAATTTAGGACAAGTTATATGACTGAGTTTTCAGATGCGGTAGGAACACACTTGGCAGAAGTAAAGAACACTCAAAAGCAAAACAATGGAACAGAACAATATCTTGGGGGTGCTTCACCCAAGGTTTTGGCAAGGTTTTGTTACACATAATTTCCAGAAAACACAGGGTGACATTTATACAGCCTAATATTATCCACCTCAAGCTGAGATTCTGCATAAAAGCAAACAAACAAAAAAAACCCCCAACAACCCACAAACAAAAAACAACAAAAGCAAAACAACAAAAAATCAAACAAACAAAAAACCCCAAAAAAAACCCCAAACCAACAAAAACACGCAAACACTTCTTCTGCTTGTTTGAGCAAAAGATCTAGAGTGTCTATCAATTCACCATGAATTTTATAAATTATCATTATAAAAATAGTTTAACTGCATGGAGAAGCTTCAATTAGACACAGATGCACCAAAAATGTAGCTATCCTTATTTGTATTAATATTTCTGCTTAATATGAAAAAAAATTAGAAAGTTATTGTTTTCAAAATTAGCCGCTTTCTAGTCGTTTTTTTAAGGTCAAGCAAAAGCATGGGAAGTCACTAAAGTCTGAAATCATGACATGTATTTTGTTACCACAGTGCCAATGAGACTTAATTCTTACTCTGAACATATTTGACTGATTTACAGAGTGTCATTTTTCTTCCACAAAGGGAAAGACATTGTTTAGTCCACTAGAAGACAAAGACAGTTCCTGGTGTCATTGAAAATCAAGTTTTTGAGCAGGTTGTATTGTGAAGAGACTAATGTACTTAAAAGACTCCCAAAGGCTGTTGAAACTGTTAAAACAATGTCCTTGGCCTGTTTATGACTTACAGGAGGCACAAATGTGGCTTGGGGATTAGGCGGAGAGGCATGGCATGTGCAAATCTTAAATTGTCAATTAGCATCATTGAACCACTAGGAGAAACTCCAAGGGCAAAAGAAAGGATTAAAATAGATAGTCCCTACTGACTATCTCCCAAAATATACAGTGTGTCTGTGATTCATGACACTGGAACAAGCACCTCTAAGCACTTTGATCAAATCATGTCCAGGCTTTACTTATGTTTAAGTGATTGGGAAGTACTGCCCAGACATAATAAACTGGGTAATAATTATTAATAACTGATGTTTGTAATGGCATTTACTGATTTTTTTATGGAGTTAATTGTATATCACTAACCACTGAGAGAAAGGGAAGCTTCCACAGTCTACCTATTGTCTATCTGTCACTGTTGACCTTTCTTAAGGTATCTTTTACAGACTCCATATTCCACATGGCTCTAGCACACATGCAGTGGTATTATCAAGGGAAAATGTTTTAAAATACTCCTGAATTAAATAAATGCTTCTCAAGTCACATGTAGTCTATAGTGAAAGTGGATTTTTCTCTGGCAATGTCAAGTGAAAGACTTTTGCAAATGAAAATAACAAACATTTCCATTTAGCGTCACATTTTTTGGATCAGAGGCTAGTCTAGCTCCATTGCTGCATTTTAGGGAATTTTTAATCTTTGAGTAGGAAGATCAACAAATTTATTTTCAAAAATAAACTAAAGAATGGTTTCTGTGATGAGAAAAAAATGTTGTGTTAAGAAGTAACATTTCTCTAATTTGGGTTAAAGGGGGCATATGACAGTCCCTTAAAATCCTTGTAAATAATCTAGTATTGTTTTTTACTTGATTTTCTCTATTTGTTTATGGTATTGAATTATTTTGGTCCAGGAGACCCAGTTATGCATAAAGAACAATTCTATGATGAATTATATACCTTAAAGTAAAGTATCTTTCATGAATAGCAGCAATACAATACAATGATTTATGGTTCTTCTCAGGGAAATAAAGGTGGAAAGATTAATGAAGGGTGGTTGAGTGCAACAAAATTTAAAACATATTTGAATAGTTCCTCCTATAAATTCAATCTCAGAAAGTTATGTGAATTTTTTCCCAAGAACAAAAGCCAGTGTCAGCTAGCTTACAGGGATATATTGTTTTAAAGTTGTCTTGTATCCAACATCCATTTTATTCTTTCTAAGATTAGCAACTGCAGTATTTAAAAAAAGGAAAACAAATGTGAAAAGAAATCCCAACGAAATAAAATTTAAAAATCAACAAACCATGAAGGGTTGTGTGTGATGGTGTGATGGTGCATTCTTCCTACTTCACATATGATCTCAAAAATTCCCATTAGCCCTTGGCCTTTATGCAATGAGCTGGGCAGTGAAGCAGCCCTCGACCATACCAGGTACTCTGGCACAGAGAAGATGGAGCAGCACTGGCCATACTATGGACTCCTGTTTCCTGGTCAAAGTGGGTAACAAAGAGGGAATAATCCATCATTGCATGACAGCCTTGGAACACTTGTAGATTGAGTGTAATTTGAGAATTCCAGTATGGAAATTTGCTGATGTCTAAATTCAAGTGTCTCTCAGCTGTGTAAACACCAAACCTAAGTAAGGCCTTTGAGTTTCTCTGGACTGCAAGAGGCTGCACCAGCACCTCCTTCTGAGTGGAACTCCTCTCAGAGCCAGTAAACTCTCAAGCTTGTGAAGTCCAGAGGTCCATCACCAAAAGCTGACAAGAGGTCCTGGGCCAGCACCCCCCACTCTTTGAGGTTCAACCCTCACCTATTTATGAATGCCAAGTTATTAGATGTCAGTAACTCACTGAACTAGAAGGGAATTTTTAACAGGTGTATGACTTTGTGTCTGTGTGAAAACATGCATGAGTTGATTTAGATAACATATATCAAGTATAGCATGAATGTTACCATCTTGGATCTGTAATTAAGATACTGTGGTGGTTATAGTAAATCCTATTGATTGACTTTGTAAATGTTAAATTAGTCAATGATTAAGTGCTGCTTAAGTCCTGTGATCCACCTTAAAGCTGATCCACATTAATAAATTCACTGAATAAACTTCAGACTGCTGCTAGATCAGAAACTAAAAGTCCCATCTGTGTTGCACTGTGCTGATACTTTTTCAGCTTCATATTAAGATCACTTTTTGAGGATATCTTAGACTGGGATTCTTAGGGTGATCCTAATTTGATATTCCTCTATATGCTTCATCCTATCAACAGAGAGAACCCTGCCATCCAACTCTATTCAGTAATGTTTTCCAAATTTATATTAAGCCTACTTTTTCTAATACCTTTGATGGTGATTCTTTAAGTGACCTCAACGCTCATCAATGACAGATGGTAGAAACATAATTTTAAAATAATACTTTCTTTTAACTAGCTTTAATATTGTTAATTTAAAAGGGCATTATGAATGACACACAGCTTCTTTGATGAACAAATGCATGGACACATTGGTACATCCAGAGTCCGTCTAATCTAAATCAGAAAGTTCATGATAAAGGCAGAAAACAAAGAAATGTATGGGCTTCAGTAAACAACTCTTTAAAGCATCTGTCAAAATGACAAGCACACTGATCTAGACAGATGGGTATATCACAATGAACAAAAGAACAAACAAAAGTTGGGGTGACTGTAAAAGTCCTGAAAGTACCTAAGAGAGCAGAAGAGAAAAGAAGCTTAAAATGAATATATTCATCAAATGTTCAGAATAGAAAGTATGGCAAGTTTCAGCTGTAATCATAGTTTAGGACACACAGTCATTTTGTTTTCAAAAATCCTATCATATATACAATTCTGTGATTAATTTAATTTTTGAGAAGCTTTTGCATCTCACCTGTGAGTCTGTGTCCACACTGTAGTGTAAGGGTACAGAAACTGAATTAAAAGCTAGCTCAAGTCAGTTATTGTCTAATCCAAGTGTAGCTATTGCTCTGTATACATCCACATAGTTCTGCCAGAAATTTCTTTAAGATGGCAAGGTTCCGAAAGATTTTGTTAAAAAGGAAATATCTTCCATTGCTGATGAAAAACCCTGCTTCAGATCACCAACATGTTGAGAAAGAACTTGATCTGTAGTACAGATGTAGTATTCTGCTTTCACATTCTTTAGTATTTTATCAAAAGCATCTATAAAAAAATTATTATTGTTTCCTTTTTGTAACAGTGACTAACAGATCAGGCAAGGTGTATAGTTTTCTTTCACATTTTCTTTCACATATTGCCAAAGAAAATATAGAAAAAATGAGAGGTGAGAAAAAGAAAGTATGAACAGCACTACACCAACAGACCAACAAAAATAGTCAAAAACATGGAATATCAAGGACATTAGAAAGGTTTTCAGGTTTAAAATGAAAGCTCATTTTTCTTGATGTCTGATTTTTTTAATAAAAATTATTTGGATACAAATTAACCTTTAAAGATTACATAATCCAGGTATTTACATTTTTCACTAGATCACATTGCTCAAAGCCTCATCTAATCTGACTTTGGACCCTGGAAAGTGTCAGGTATCCACAGCTTCTTTGAACAACTTGTTCCAGTGTCTCACCATTCCCTTCATAAAAGCTCTTCTAGTTTAAAACCAGTCCCCCTTGTCTCATTATTACAGGTCCTGTCAAAAAAACTCTCTCTTTTTGTTATAATCCCCCATTAAACACTATAGTAGTAAGGCTACACAAGGAACGCTATAGTAAAGTCTTCACACAACTTTCACTTTTGCAGGCTGAACAGTCCCAACTCCTTCAGCCTGTCTCCACAGGAGGAGCAATCCAGCCCACTGCTCATTTTAATTGCTCTTCTCCAGACCCGCTCCGCCTGTGCCGGGGACCCCAGAGCCAAACACAGTACTCTGAGGGGGCTTCATGTGCAAAACCACTCACTCAACCTTGGCTACAATTCCTTCTGGGCTGCAAGTGCACATTATGACCAAATTTTCAACTTCCAGATCCCAAGTGACTGCAGGACTGCTCTTAATCTGTACATCCTCCAGATTGTATTGATATTGAGGATTACTTTACCTAGGTGCAGGACCTTGCTCTTGGTCTTGTTGAACTTTTTGATTTTAATGCTGATCCAGAGGCAGAACGAAAGTAAAAATGCTTTCTCTTAGAAATTATAGTCTCTAAGCAAGCACACCATCCATGAACACTAAATTCTAACTCAGTTCTAAAGAGATCTGCACATGCATTTTAGAGGGCAAAAACTTCCAAAAATCAATAGATTAAATCAAAACTATTAGATGCATTATGTTCCTAGAAAAAATGAAATAATACATCAGCAATGAGCAGGAATATGTGTGTTTGTGTGCATATGTGCATCTATCTATAAGAGTACATAAGTACACATACCAACACAAAACTCACATGTAAGGATATGTTCTGTATTTGCATCTCTGCAGGTTTATGTAGTCTTATGTGTTCTTATGTTGAGTGAGATGTCTTCTCTTCATTCACAGACTAGTATTTTATAGGTCCACTTGTAGAAATCTCATTTGGATATGAGTCTTGGAAATTTGGAGCAACCGACAGTAGAGATCCTTCCTTTGTCCTAAAGCAGTATTCTTCATTCTTCATTTGATTCTAAGGGTGAGCAAAACCAACCTTACATTCCCTACCTTTCTCACAGCAATTCATCCTCATCCAAAGCCAAGAGAAGACCTGTAGATGTGTTTTAATTATATGTGGGCTCTTGGGCTCTGTGTCGGGCAACTTCCAGAACCAAAGAGTGATCAACTTGTATTTAAATCACTCCTGGTAGGTCTATGCCCCAATTGACCTTGCCTGATTCATCAGAAGACACCTATAGGCAAAGCATTTTACTCCTGAGCTTTATAACTAATTGCATCTTGTACAGTCACATGGATTTGTTAGTCTGTAAATCTTTCATGATATTTAGTAGAATCCTGTTGGAGCAGACAGTCCCTGGACTGGCTTATCAATCTGAATCTTAGCCAAGTGCCTGTTTGCTTGCACTTTACAGCTTAAACATTTTATAGCAGGGAGCAGTAAACTTATTTTGGCATGTTTAAAAAGGGTCATAATTTCTGTAAGAAGTCAGGTCTTTGTACCTCTATGGGAGTATGCACCTCTGAGTATGGGAGCCACATGCAAATGTGATTTCATCTGTAGGTAGTTATCTCTGGCCTTTTCCAGGAGAGGAGCATTCTCAGCCCAAGACAGTGGGAAAGGGAAAATGAAAGACAGAAGCAGAGATACTCATCCCTGGGGAGAGTCTCAGAAAGGTCCAAGGAAGTCAGGTGAAACAGTAAATCATGAGCATAAGGTAGAACAAAAACTGTGCCCCCTTGGTATATGTGTGATTGGTGGAGTGGGCAGATCCTAGGCATGAAAGTGTAGGAGAAAAACAAACAAAAACAAAACAAAAACATGGAGAACTCAAAAAGCCCTCCAGGAAGGACTGTTACGTGGATTCTTCTTTATACATATATTACAAGTTTTTTGAAACAGCACTTTGAGCATGTGTTGAAGAAAGTTGCTAGGCTAGTGTATCTCTGCATAGCAGGAGAGTTAATCCCTGAAGCAAGACACTGTAAAATACAGTAGACAGAGGTATTTTAGTAGCCAGGAAAGAATTTGAAAGAGAAATTTAGCATCAGATAACTACACTGGACAGCCATGAGACCACATGGTATTTTGGAAGAAGCTGATGTTGTGGTTTTGTGGAGAGAAAATAAAAGCAAAATAATTAAACAAGGAGGAGGAGAAGGTAAAAGAAGAACTCAAGCTCCTCCTTGAAGCCTACAGTTTCTCCATATTACTGACATAAGCCATTAGGTGCACACAAGAAAAGCAAAGAATTTGATGCTGATGGATATCAGGTCTCTAGTCTCTAGTATCAGACAGAACATGATGATGGACAGAAGAGAGGTCACCATTTAGAGTTAATAAAGACTGCTTGTTATTCTACAGAGTTTTTTA
This sequence comes from Mixornis gularis, assembly GCA_003546035.1. Classification (NCBI taxonomy): domain Eukaryota; kingdom Metazoa; phylum Chordata; class Aves; order Passeriformes; family Timaliidae; genus Mixornis; species Mixornis gularis. The sequence continues at coordinate 2,896,348 of QVAJ01000093.1, forward strand.
GGATTTCAAATTTGTTTCAGATTGCCTCATTTTCAGTACTCTGTGGGAAAATCCTGGGACACTTTAAATTGGTGCAACAAACTAATTCTGGGTCATTCACACTTCAGAAATCTTGAGGAATTAACTAATCAAGTAGCAAAGACAATTGCTGACCACAAAATCAGCTTGTTATTCTTCAGTTTCTCTCATTCTCCTTTCTTCCATTTTTTATCAGGAATGCTACTACATACCTCAAATAATTTTCCAAAAATTTTTCCTTTTTCACGAAAAGAATTTCCCAGTGGATTGAATTCAAGAAGATTCAGAAAATTTGTGGTCAAGAAAGTAGCATTAATTTCTACATCTGCCTCAACATTTTTCTGAAAAAATTTCTAAACCAGAGGTTTTGTACCGCTGAGAAAGAAAGAAAACAATAGACAAATTACCCGAAATAGAAAAGCAACTGTCCTGATTATCTTAAATATGTTGATTTGTTTGAGACTTTTATTTCTGTCTGAAAACTTAGTTGTTACATTTCCAGTTTGACTTCAGCATATGTTGCTTTTTAAACATCATGTGCTTAAAATTTTGACAATTTAAGAGCCCCACTGGCATAAAATGACAACTCTACATCAACTCAGTGAGACTTTGTCAGCAGGCAAGATACACCAAATGGGGTAGTGTTAGCAGCAGATGAGGAAAATTCATCAGTATTCAGATAGAAAATTCTATGGTTGCTTTTTGTGCATTTTTGAGTGATATTAGAATGTAATGTTTGAGTGATTAGTTATGCTACAAAGGTTACAGTTAGATGTAACTTTTTTTCCCAAAATTCAGCTTGAAATTACAGATACAAAAATGAAAGGGCCATAAATGAATTTTACAATTGTCATCCATTCACATGTAGAAGAATATGGTTCATGTATATTAGTCACGCACAAATTGATCTGCAAAAATTTGTACATCCTTATTCTAATGGGAAATATGAAATCTTAAAGCTTGGAAACACCTTTGCAAAGGACAGAAATTCACATTATAAGATGCCACCTTTTTCACACACAATAAGAATTTGTAATTCAAGCATAACACATGCTAAATCTTACTTATTTAACTTAAGCTTAGATTTCCAGAGTCAGATGCTCAGGATCATACATTCAAAATAATAGTATAATTTTCAGAAGGCAGAAGGAGCCAGTGATATTTAGGTTCCTAAAATCATGCTCTTCTGCAATCACATCCAGTTTTATATATTTACTTTTAAAGGAAAAGGAGTTAAATTAACAGAGAGCATTTTCTAATTAAAAGAAAAAAAGAGGCACAGAATATAATTTTATGAGTGCTTTGCACTACTTGAAAGCTGTGAATTGTTTACCAGCTGTACCAAGACTACTACCATCTTGTGGATGATGAAAAACACCTAATGGGAGAAAAAGAAGACTCCTTTCAGTAACACAAAAGATATCACCTCTGGCACATGTTTTCAGATATGTAATTCAGCACAATAATTTCTTGCAACCCCTACTATCATACATAAAATTATTTCCCAATGATGGGTTAGTGTTTACTCTGTTTCAGTTATGTAAATGATGTCACCATTTCCAACATTTTCAACAATACTGAGCAATGAGATCACAGTATTCATCTTGGATATATATACATCCACTAAACATGAATTTCTGTTTCTGAAAGCATGTAAAACTTCTGTAACTGTGTGTACATATTTGGTTCAATTATGTGTCCCTTTTTATACATTATTTTGTATCCACATAATGGGAACCAGTAGGCTGAAATGATTCCTAGGAGTCCTTTTAAAAGCATACAGGTGTCTGATTTGTATGTGGAAATATCAACAGAGCCACAACATATCAATTAAAAGAAAAAAAGAGAGAGAGACAAAAAACACTCCATTTGTTTGTGTATCTTCCTCAGGTTTTGGTTTTTTTCTTTCTTTTTCTGATGTCTTATATCTTGTAGTACCTCTCACTCACTATTTTTCTGTGCATTCACTTCTACACTCTAAACCTGCTACACCTTTTGCTTTCTCCACTAAAGAATGTGATAAGCACATCATTGTTTATATGTTGCCTTTTTTCTGTAAAATTGCACTAAGTCAGCACGTCATGTTGACAAAGGGTAATCAATATGAATAATCCCTGAGGAGCCTTCCAATAACTCAATATTTACTAATATTGCTAATATAATGAGACATCACTTTAATTGCTTCAAATTATTTGAACAGTTTTGAACCAAACTTTGCCAAGTCATTATTATCATATAAAATTCATCAAAAGCCTCATATATACATCAGCAGAACCGAGCTAATTTCAGTTCAGAATTCTATAGCAAAGATCTCTGCATACATATTATTTTTTTAATTATAAATCCATAAGAAAAAATAGATAAGAATACAATAACTGAAACCTACATGCAGTTGCTGTTCTTCATTAGGATCTCAAAAAGAATGTTTTCTAAACTTCCTGGTTTCATATTTCATTTGGTATCTATATCTTCATGCCATTGCATAATATTGATTTTCATGCTGAAAATAACACAAAATTTGCATTAAGTTTTTGGGGTTTTTTTAATATAATAATTTAAAATAAAATACATAAAATATGCCCAGCAGCATTTCTTTTATATTTTTATCAACATTTTAAAATTTTTACTTAACTTCAACTCATGGTTAAATTTGAAAAAGCCACTATATGTTCTTACCCATCATAATCTGTAGGGTAATAGCTTTTCTTTAGAGCTTTGACCCCTTAGTCTCAGCATCAGTATTCAGAGATTGCCTATCTTGGTTCACTTCAGCTCCAAAACATTAACTTGATTTCACTAAAAGAATCAGAGTAATAAAAATATTTCGTAGTTACTGTAATCTCATTTCAATGCAGCGCTTACCTTGCCAATACTATTTTAACACATGTATCTGCTTTTTTATTAAAAAAAATAAAGTAGGATCAATTTCAATATTAAAAAAATGAAGAAAAAGGGTATCTCACCAATCCTTCAAATTTTTTAGCTTGGTAGTAATCTATCAACAAAGTACATAATCTAAATCGCTTTACTTTTAGCTTCTCAGTTACTGATAAATAGTTTTATCACTTTATTCTTTGCAAACATTTTCATTAATTTCATTGGTAGGCAGGAAAATACAAAAATAACACTTTCCAAATTTCTTTATCAGACTAATACTATCAAATATTACTGAGTTTACAATTGTGGATTTTTTTTAATCTCCACACCAAGCCATTCTTTTTTCAACAAACCTATCCCAAAACATACTTATTTCTGTTTCTGTTTACTAGTAGGTTACAGTGGTCATGAGTCAGCACATTATTTTAATTTATTATTATTAATATTAATGATGATGATGATGATGATAATATTTTGAAGGAAAAGAAATTAAGTTTGTTTTGTAACTTTTGTACAGGGAGAATATCAAAACCATCCATTTAAAATTCAAACCTAAGCAACATAGTAGTCTAAATTTCACAAGGGAGAAATAACACTTAATGATGTTTGTGCAATACAATTTAGGAAAATATCAAATATTCCAGTTGAAAATAGTTGAAAAACTATCTTCTTTCCCTTTCCTTTTCATAGTGCTTATTCTATTTTGCATTAAAATTGATGAAATACAAATAGTTTTCAGCAGCAAAAAATACGGATTAATCCCTATAAAATAGGGATTAAGGAGAAAATCCTGGCAATATCTCATTGTTTTGAGCACAGGAAAAAAATCCATATGATAGTGAGGTTGGCAAGACTGGAACAGTGGTACAGGACTTTTTTCTACATTCTAAAGTTTTCCAAGCAACACTAGGAGGGACACTAGAGTCACATCTGTTGTTGTATTCTATTTTCTGCAACAATTTGGCTTCCATTTCATGTCTGTGCCATTCATATGAGTCTCTGACACTAACTTGCAACAATCACGATTAATTATTCCTTTTCTTATTAGAAATTTAATTACATCAGCTTTCCAAAAGAAAAGGATAGAGATTTATACCACTTATGTGGGAATTACAAATTGCATAATAAAGTTTAATTGTTCCTTCAGAGTGTAAGAGTAATATGTATATCTGAAATTGTAGCAGAGAGTTCACTGAGCTCAATAGAAGAGAAAAAAAAGCAGTAGTTCCACTACCACAGTGAATTTAGGCTGTGACATTTTCCTACTCTTAATGATTCAGGATCAATTACCATACTACACTCAGAATTACACATATTACACCTTTTCAAGAAGCTTTTCATTTCTCCTTCACCTCCCTAATATTCTGTCCATAAATTGGTAAGGACATTTAGCCTTTGATCTGGCAATGTATTTCATCTTGAGCATGATTTTAAGCACCTGAATAATTCTACTGATTGCTGGATCCAGGCCATTATGACTAATCAGAAGACTTAATAGTGATTAAGACACTGAATAATGACCAGACGATAGGGACATAGTACCCATTTGATATATTTCTCCTACAAATTTTTCTGCGAATTACTTAAACTATGCCTTAAGTTTTTCCTCAAAACTTTAAAACATCTGTCATATAAATGGTATGAGACTATGGTCTTTCAAGTTTGTGAGGCAGTGAAATACTAATTTAATAGGGTCCACAGAGAAAGTCACAATAAACATGAATATTTTAGTCAGGATTAACTGAGGCAGACTTCATGTTGTAAAGAATGGATTTTCAAAACCTGTAGAACTCTTGAAAGTAATGATTTAGGAGGTTAGCCTCATCTCCACTGAAAAGACTCTTAGGCTTAAAAATTATCAAGGGAACTAAATGTTCCTGCTTAGAACTGGCCTGGGATAAGAAAGGCTGTTGGAACATGAGCCATGATGAAGCCCAACACTACAGCAGCAACGTAGGTGAGGAACCAATATTAAATCTTCCCATTTGCATGGCAGTACTGTCATTAAGACACCACTGAAGGACTGAAACTAGTCCTTCAGTGGCAAAGTATTATAAACTTTAAAAAAGTCACCATTCTCTTTCTTGGTACCTAGACCTATGCAAGTATAAAACTAGCTACATACACAAACATGTAGACATGTGTCTGTTTGCATATGGAACTGTGAAACAAGTACATACACCTATCAGTTTCTTTTCATAAGTCAGAATTTTTATCAAATAAAATTATATGGGTTTAATTCTTCCATGTGCTTCAATGCTCCAAATTGTGGAATTGTTCTTAAATTTTGATTTTCTGTGGAAAATGTGTGTGGCACATTTCACAAAGAAGAACAAAAGAGAGTTTGCTGAGCACTTATGGATGAGAAATTTAAATCTTTCCATCCAAATATATCACACAAGCCCTTTGTAGGAATGCATTTTGTCTGATGCAAATCACTTGGAACAGAACCAGTTTTCTGTATCCACTTTTGATCAGGAAACAACATCACAATACATAATGTAAAATTTTATCTGACCTGGGAGATTGAGGATGTTAACATGGAGACTAAAGTCCTGAACTTAAAAGCACTGTCATAGCTCTTACTTTTATTTAACTTGGTTTTCTTTCCACATGTACATGCACATGATTTGTTGGTTTGAAGTTTTCAGAAACTTTAGTTCTAGTTCATAAAGTTTTTAAATGTGTGTCATTTTGGTTTTACTGGTTTAAATGTCTGGTTTTATTCTTGAAAATGTAAAATTGCTACAGTCAATTAACTACAAGAATGTATAGCTTCACTCGAAAATAATTCTATACAATAAATATTTATCTTACATTTGAAATTGTGGGTGCCACAGCTATTGAAAATCTGGTCATCAGTGCTAATGAAAGATATAATTTGTATCACTAGTATTAACAGCTTTTATATATTTCTAATGTTCAGTTTTACTTTCATGTAAAAAGTTCTAAAATATAACAGCTTAGCTTTGCTGTGAGAGATTTATAAAAGTTTTGGTGCCCAACTCCTTGAAATTTTAACCTCTTCTTGGCTTGAATGCCGCTGCTTGCCCCACCTAACTACCAACTCACAGATAAAAAATCAGAGAGTTTTCCGCTGTTGAAGCAGCTCTTGCTCTTTGAGTGCCAAAGGAGCACTGATGTGTAGTGGCAGCAGGGACTTGCGGAGCACTAAGGGGACCTCAGGGTGCAAACAAAAATTGAGAAGGGCTGGAGATGAACTGACAAGACTTGCAGACCCAACACTTTGCATATCAAACTGCGCCTGCAATTCTGACATCACAGGTGAGAAGAAAAATGGTGTCTGCCTGCTATCAGTTTTGAAGGTTTGGAGACTAGTTCAGCAATTTTTTTTTCAATTTGGAGTGCATGAGGAGCTGTCACAGTAATCCTGTCTTCATGACACAGCACAAAATTTGGACACAAACCCACTTGCTGCTCCAGGAATGGGACAGAAGTGGGAAGGACTGAAAACCAGGATGCATGGCTCACACCCTCAGACATCTCCCAGTGAGATTTCAGTACTGTCAGTAAGTGTAGAGTGTAAAAGGAAGGAAGAAAGGAAGGAAGAGTTTTTATCTCATTTTTTTCCCCTCAAGTGATGTCAGGCTTTCCATTTTCACTGCACCCATTAAGCTATCATGTGTTATGTGGACTGGAATATATTTTCTTGCAATTCATTAATGCTATGGAAGAATGAATTTTCTTTTCAGAGAAATGATGGCTATGCAAGTTAGGAAGTTTTTGATGAGGGGCGTGAAAGAAAGTCCTAAATAACTATTTGCAAGTGTTATTGTTCACAAAAGTGACTGGCTTTTTGCACCAACTCCAAAATTCTACTCGGAAGTTTTCTCACAAACTGCAAATTGCAAAATATAACATATGAAAATAAAATATGAAACAAAATATAAAATATGAATTTTATTCTCTGAGAAAGTTCAGGTATAATGAGACCTTGTAAGTTGCTTTCATGTTGGCTTTACATGCCATTTCTTACCAGAAATGATGTCTAATCAATACCCGAGAAATGCCTTTAATTTTCTTCTTTTCTCTTTAAGAAATTTTTTATTATAAATGAGATTTACGTGGGTGATGACATGAGTCAGCAATGTGTCCTTGCACTAAACAAGGCTAATGGCATCTTGGGCTGCAAAAGGAGCTGTGTTGCCAGCAAGGTGAGGGAGGTGACCCATCCCCTCTACTCAGCCCTGGTGAGGTTACATCAAGAGTACTGTGTCCAGTGCTGGATTCCCCATACATACTGGGCATACTGGAGGGAGACCAATGAAAGGATAAAAACATAATGAAGGGATTGAAGCATTTCTCTCAAGAGGAAAGTCTGAGAGTTAGGACTGTTCAGAAAAGGGGAGGCTCAGGAGGAACTTAAGTGGCAAGGAGGAAGTGAGACTTTTTTAGGTGGTGCCCAGCGACAGGACCAGAGGGGATGCACAGTCATTGAAACACAGGGGTCTCCGTCTGAACCAGTAACATTTTCACTGTGAGGGTGAATGCGGCACTGGCACAGATTGCCCAGGTGGTGGAATCTCTGTCCTTGAAGATACTAAAAATTTCTCCGTGGTATTGGCACTTGTCTGTGGGTAGCCCTGCTTGGGTAGAGGGCTTGGACCAGTGTTTCTCCAGAGATCCCTTCCAGATTCAATTATTTGATGATCACATCTTAAAAAACTAAAGATATTGGTGGCATATAATTTTAAAATACAGCCTGACATTGGAACATAACTGTCTAAGATTTTATTCTGAAATAACAGCCACTTAAAGGTTGAGGCCTAGTTATGGAAACCACACAAAGAGAATAAAAGCAAAATGAATATCTTTTATTAATTTCTTGCTTTAAACAGTGTAGGTCTCTGCATATTTGGCAGAAGTACAGAGCATGACCAAAGCACTTCCCACAAATTATGGAAGGCTTTCAAATCTCTACAGGACTATAGATGAGGGCTCTGGACTGCTTGTGGAATCAGTTTGAAATCAGTATAAGTCTATTCTGTGAGAATGACCCACAATCTTTCAGTCAAGTATATTAAGTCAGTAATTATGTATCTCAAATAAGCAGCAAAGTATCTGAATGTAAAACTTCCCTACAATATACTCTTGGGACTTGTACATGTTTGACTGAGCTAACCATTAATTTGAATATCCTCTAGGAAACAGAAACTGTAGAAGGAATGAGTTTCTAAATATAGTGTTACCCAGTTTCTATTAATTTTATGCTGTGCATACAAATTCCACAAATTTAGATGGGGTTTCCTGCACATTCCTTCCTAGACACAGCAAAAATACTTGGATGAAAACACTGCTACTTGAAAGACAAAATTAACAGAAATACTGCTGGATGATACAGTTTGATGTTCAACTTCCCTCTCGGAAAGAGAAAAAACCAAAAAACCTTATTGTTTCAGCAATGCAAAACTTGAGGATGTTTAAAGTCATATTTTAACTGAATGTGTCTTTATGCTTGCACTAACATTAAATATTACATTTTGAAAAAAGACAGTAGAAAAATAGATCTGCACTTTTTGAAAAGGGTAGCCCCATATTGCCTTTATCTCTTCAGTAAACTGATGGCCTTGGAGAGCAGAGAATAAATTCCAAATATAAATACGTGCCATTTCAGGCATACCATTTTGATAGGCATAGTGATGTATAATTTCGTGTTTTAATCCCCGATGATCTGTTCCTTTCTGCACCCTGGGTTGTTGGTTTAGCCTAAGTTGTACCCATCCATTAAGCTGTCAGTCTTCCTGGAAACCTACCCTTTATTCCTAAATGTTCTCTGTCAATCCTTCCTGGCACCAGCCCCTGCCTGGACTACCTCCTTGAGGAATCCCCTATTCTTGAAGGCTTCATTGGTTTGTTTATATTAATTTCCTCCCATTATCCTCCCCACTAGTTTGTGCTCTGTAAACCCCACCTTGTGTCCCTCCCCGGTCTTGCCCCTATGGATCCGTCAGCCCTAAAACTCCACCCTGATTCTGCTCCTCAAAACCCTGCCTTTGTCTGGGTCCTCGTCCCTGCCTGGCATTAGAGTTATGTTACGATTTATGTTGCTCTAATAAACGATTTTCTCAGACTTGCAGGCAAGGCCTGCTTCGCTCCTTTCCCCAGCGATCCTGTGGTGGCCGCTCGGGCCTCCCAGGCCCCAGAGTTGTGTCGCAGCCCAGCCAAGCACCACACCACCAGGAGCACAGCGATTGACAGGCCTTTCCTCTTAATCCTTATAAATGGTCGAAAAAGAGAACTTTATCCATCAAATAGTCCGGGCCAGGTTGTGGGTCTGTCAGTATTTTAACCAACAGCAAACCTACTCAGAATTCAGCTGCAGCACCTGCCATGCTCACAAGCAGCAAAAGTAATAGTAGTCCTGATACTCTCGTTCTGAAATCTTACAAGTTTTGCAATTGTGCCATCTATCTGAAAGAATTTGTCTCCCAGTTACATTGTAAAAATTTGGAGAATCTCATATGACTTTAGTTGAATTTTGCATCAGTCATACAGAAATAAAAATAATATCTTTTAACAATACATGCTGGTAGACAGAAAAGCAGGAAAAGCATGTTTCTGTTCTGTAGTTCATACCAGTAACCTGCTACTTCTTATAATTTTGCCAAAATATAAATAAACTGTCCAATCAACAAAAAATGTCCATTGTGTATTTCCTTTGGTTCAGTAACTTATCAGTCACAGTAGATAAAACCATGACTCAGAAAACGTTGATCAGTAGTGACAGTTTAAATCAAATCGTTCTGAAATTGGCTATACCAAACTATACAAATAAAAATCTGGATCAATGAGGCAATAAGTTGGGGGTTTTTTTACCTTCATTTATTTGTTCACTGTCCTGAATAAAAAATAGTTCGCTCCAGAGTGTGAAAAGCCAGCACTATTTCCAGAGCAGATTAAAAAAGGTGTCTTGAATCTAATGAACTTAACCCTTTAAAGAAAGATTTTTTCATTATGGACCAAATAACAGGAAAAAAAAATTATCTCCTGATTTAAGTTTCTACATTGCCTCCAGATAATGCTGAGTGACAGTTTAATAGATTTATGGGTCAATCATATATCAGTATCTGGTTAGAGTATGGGCTTGTTTTCAGAGGGAAAAAATTTGCATAATCAGCTTGAGAGAAGATGGAGGTCAAAGAAATTTTATACTTCTTACTGCCACTCTTACAGGCATGAATACTCTTCACAGTAAAGAGGGAACAATCTTTCTCAATCCAGGCCTTGATTTAAATGACTGGTGGTCCTAATTTTTAGTTAAGGGAGTTAATAAGAATTCATCTCATCTGCACAAGAATTTCTAATGTGAAGTTGACCGGGTTGTTAGAAAGTGACAAAATCCAAACAAGCTGCGCAGGTGATGTGGGAGTTCCTGAAATCAAATTTGGCTTCAGCAAAAATCTCTGTAGAGCTTTTAAAGCTGGGTAATATTTCTGAGGTTATCAAACTTTTGGTTTGCACAATTGTAGGGCAGAATTGTAAAGGCAGAGGTAAAACAAAAATCATTTTTAGCTTGCCTAGGTTTTCAGTGATAACTAACAGTCAAATCTTCTAGTCATCTCCAAGAATTCTCCTACTGCCATTGTTTTTCAAATATAAATATAAAAATAATATAATATCATAAAATGGAAAATCATCGGAGGAATATTTCTTTACAATTATCTTTTTATTCTGTGAAAAATAACTTTCCATGTACATTGCAGAGTAGTGTTTTTTCCTCCAAAGAAACTAAAAATAACCCTGTTAGAGATGGTCATGGCAGACAATAGCTGGCAATAGTTAAACAAGGAGTAATAGCATCCATGTGTGAACACACAACAATACAATCTTTAATTTCATAATTACATACTATTTTTCCTTGTCTCATTCAGTGTTCAGTGTTCACATAATAAACCCCTATTGCAATGATTTGTTTAATCATATTCATTCAATATGGCCAGAGGCATATTTCCTGCACAACTGTGATATACATTGAATTTTTGATTTATTTCCTAACAAGTTTTTCCTTTAAATTCTTTGCTAAAGTATGTGAATGCATGTAATATAAATTAGAAAAAATAAAATTAGTAATATTAATTAATTTCTTTTCACAACTCTGGGCATACTTCCTCTTTTACATGCAGACTGCATTTCCATTGTTTAGGCTAGAAGCAATCACAGGCTCAAATACGACATTGCTACACTGCTTAATTTAGGAAGCCTGCAGCTGGGATATATACATATCCTATAGTGATTTGCCTTGTTAAGTCTGTCTGAAGGAAACCTCCACTAATTTACCTGCTTTCCATGAAATACTGCTGCAAGACATTCCGGAATACACAGGATCAGCTTTCATTGTGATTGGACATACCTGTGATTATAGTGATAAATTTACACAGCTGCTAGCGGCATAATTGGACCTAGCATAATGGGTAATCTTTGAACACTTCATATCATCTTCATAGTATCTTATATTGTCAGAGCATTGTGTCAGCTGCTGCAAGGGCTCAGACCCTAAGATTAAATGAGAGCCCTGCAAAATGAAAGACCTACAAGTCCTGACCGCCTACGTAAAAGTTGAACTTAAGTGAAATGTCAGTTATCGCAAAGAAAACTTCAGACTAAACAAAAAGAATCCAGAGCAATTTTCACATTCAAGTGTAGTCTTCATGTTTTCTATAATTCTACCACATTGAATGCCTTCAAATTTTGGCAAGGGTGTAGATTAAAAGGTTTTAAGGAAAAGCCAGTTTGATTTTTTTGGAACATAGCTTTCTGGTCAAAAACACCTACTCAAAAGCACTTCAATAAGCAGCCAACAAATCAGGCTAAATTAGAGTGCCTTATCTAAAAAGCTTCCATTGTTTCCTTAACATATCTAAGTCATGGCTGAATGTGCACTGTTTAGCAGTGAATGAAACTGTACGTACTGTTTCAGTAGCATCTTTATGAACTCAGAAAGCTGCAGAAACAATGCAGAGAATAGTGTAAGATATTTTAGGAGTGAAAGTGGAATTGTTTGCCATTTAAAACCAAGATTTTTTTACTATTGACTATGTAGGTGTAAGAGAAAAAGAGAGAAAGAGAGATCATACTGAGAGGCCAATCAACCCTGATGTAATGAACTAGGAAAAGATCTTTCTTATTTCTCTCACTTCTCATTTAACATGTCTGCACATGCTGGTTTTGTAAAGAGTTGTTTTCATCTGATATTTTTTGTGGGGTTTTATGGCCAAGTGGAAATATTTGCACTTGCAGGAAGTAGTACAAGTGAAGTGAGCTTGGGAAGTTGTGGATCTATTGGCAGGACTTATATATTGGATCTGTATCTGATAAACAGATGGACTCTATCAAAAACTCCTCAGGCTCCAAGATTCTTGGAAGTGCTACCATACACCTACATAGACTTTGCAGAATTATTTTTGCACATGCACAGTAGTTTATCACATTCCAAACAGATCCATTCTGTTCCACATGTGCAAACCACCTGTGGAGCACATGGACAATAGATCTGATGTATTTCTTGAGACAGTCAGTCTGGTAGCCACACTTTCACTTTGAAAGACTTTATTTTTAGAGTATACAATATCCTATTTCCTCCCTCTAGCATAATACTTTTGATAATGATGTACTTAAATTTTGGGGGTTTTTACTATGTTAATAACCATAAGCTGATAGATAATTGTTTTATATCACAGTAGAAACACATTCTCAAGAATTCAGCAACTAGGGCTGGAAGTTTTTAATGCAGGACATCACACCAAAATGCAAAACTTTTGCCAAAACTATTGTTTTTATTTTAATGCCTTATTTTGTTTATGGTACATGTAATTTGAACGTCTAATACAAGCTTACCTAATTGAAATCCTTTCATTCCTCACACAAGTATTTTCCTTCCATTTTTATTATCCCCATGCATGGCATTATAAAGACCTTATCATTCTAAATTATAAATAGCAACTTTGTCTTATTGCCATGCTTTTTGACATTCTAGTGTACATTTCAACATTTTCTTTCTGTGGAGAGACACTGAATAAATCCACATTCCACAAAGATCAAAGATAATACTTGTTTGCACAGGGTTTGCATGGAAACAGTGGAGGCCATCACAGTGCTTTTGTGAACTGTTCAGAAACAGGAACTGCTCCACTGGGATATGAATTTTATTTCAGTGAAAAGCAGAGTCTTAATATATCTATGTATGGCTTAAGACTCCTGGGCTTGCTCTTGCCCCATTGAGTGTGTTACATTTTAGACACTTTGCATGGACTTAAGATCTTACAATTTTTCTTCTGTTGTCTATAGAATTTATTTCAATTTTTTGAAAGTGTCTCAAATCCAACATCTGGTGAAAATCAAAGGAAGGGATAAGTAGTATAACTAGATTCTGAAAGTTTGTATTGAAAGCTTGTACATTACCTTTATCCTGCTAATATAATAAAATCTCTTACCTTCAAACTTTCATCATAAATTTATTCCTAGTGCAAAAACCTAAAGCTTCCAGAGTGATAAATTATGAAACAACCATAGCTCATAAACTGAGCCTTCCTGCAAAGCTGCTTACAAATAGGAAGTCAGACTATTCCAAATTAAACCACATTTTCTGTTATGTGATGTATTGGCTATTACTTTAAAGAGAAAGTAATTATAGGAACGTAGAAAAAGTCCCATACTTTTGCCATTATTTTTGCCATTATTTTCTATGAGTAAAAAAATAGAACACAAACAAAAAAACCCTAAAATGCAGGCTATGACATTTGAATTTCAAAATAATGATTTAACACTCTTGGTTGGGGGAAAAAAAAAAGGATAGGATTCAATGTAGTTTTGTATTCTTTATTCTAACATGTCTCTTTTTGGGTCTGCAATATTTTTTTCTTTTCTTTTTTAAGACAAGCTAAGGAAAAGTTTCATTATTAAGCATTTCCTTACTCTGACCTCTTTACTACAAACATTTGGGCACTGATCTCCTACAAATGGGTTAGAAGGAGATAAATCACTCTCCTTGTCACTTCCCATGGTCTGCCAGCTTGGTAAGCCAGCTTCTGCAGATGCCCTCCCTGACATCAAACACAGAGGCCTGTAGGAAACAAAAAAATGCCAGGTATCTCCTGATACCCAGGAAAGTTCTGTGTGCGGTAGTAGAATTCTGTGAGCATTGATAAGTGCCACTGTGCTGAATCAGCATGGTGGGCAGGTTAACTTTGTGACCTTGAAGTTGATTGCTTTCCCTACAGACTGTCTTTGTCACAGCCTATAACACAGACTGTCAAAACTACTAAAGTAAAAGACAGCAATATTTATTTTACTGTTAAGTCATCCTTCCTCTGTGCAGGTGTCTCAGGTGTCTTGGTGATCTCCTGGACAACTTCATATGCTTTATTGTTTCCATCAGCTGTGTGCAGGGAGTTTTTGTGTGAGGGAGTGCATTCTTTGCACAGCCCCATTCTGTCACCCTGACATTTCACACGTGCTTTGAGTGTCAGGGCCTGGTTTTTAGAAATATTTCAGAACAGTTTTGTAGTCTCCTGCAGTTTGAATATCACCACTGTTACATGTATCGTATTTGGAGACAGAGCAACTTTTGTTTTGAGGAATTGTTTTCAAAACAGTATTATTCACATTAAAAACTAAAAGGAAATGCAGTCTATCTGCATTTGAGGAAAAAAAAAACAAATCAAATGTAAGCCCTATCACACCACCACAAACAAACAAACAAACAAACAAACAAAACAAAAACAAAACACCAAAAAACACCGCAAAAAAAAAAAAAAAAAAAAACAAACCACCCCTAAACCAAACCAAAAGCTAAAACAAATCACTCTTCTCTTACTATTGCAGATGCAAATTCTAAGGACAACATTTAAAATCTTGTATGTAGGTTTGTTATCTTCAAAGCTGTCTCAGACAGGGTAGCCAGAAACAAGGTCTTACCTAAGGATAAGGTCAGCAATCCCTTGGACAACAGCATGCCATTTTTTTGAAACAAAGAGGTTTACAGAAGGCTTTGGTTAGTTAAGTGACTTTTTAATTTCTTCCATCTCAGTCCCTAATACATCCTGAATCCTTTCTCACTAGCAATAGCAGATGGGGTAAACACTTTTACCTTAGCTATTGCTACTTATTTCCATGGGCATTGGCTCAAAAGGCCTTTAGCTGCTCCCAGCAGCCTTCTGACTCAAGTAGCTGCCTACTTTCTAATGCCTAAGGCCAGCCCTAAGACATCCTCTTTCCCTCTGTAAGACACTGTTTGTAGAGTGGACAATGATAAATCAAACAGTGCAGTGAGATCATCTGAACTGAGAGGATATCAGTCAGCATCTGAAACAGTGGATGATAGACTGAAACAACCATATGTGCCTTTAAAAGGGAACATACTTTAATAGTTTTGCTATATCATCGTCTAATATATAAAATCCTTTTCAAGAAAAATGGAAACATGTTTAAATTTGAATAACCACCTTTTCATGTATTGATTTCCTTGCCCCATATCAAAGAACACAGACTTCAATTTTGAAAGGATAGAAAGGTTATAAAATATATCTGATTAAATAGCTATAGTAGAGATTATCCTGTGCTCAGCATCTTCAGGCATCAGGCCTACAAGGATTGGTTAAGTTTTCCACAGAGTATTATTCTGGATCTTTGTGTTTACACAGATTAACACCCCAAAATGTCTTTTGTACTCACTGTAACTGCATAATCTCATAATCTGTAAATCACTGTAAAATTAATGAGTACCTTTGCTTTACCTTTCGGTTTTCTCCTGTCTTTTTCCTCCCAGAATACAGTCATTTATAACATCTTAAATTGATTAAACACTTAACATATCCCAGATATACTTTTGTCTTGGTAATATTCATCTACTAGGCATTATATAATGATTTTTTTATTTCCTAGGACAAGGATGAAGGGAGATAATATATAAATTTTTCAAGCCGTTTTAAAAAATGTTTTTTAAGAACAACAAAATGATAACTAACATCAGCAGAAAATGTCAGAAGACAGGCTGAAAAAACACTTTTTCTTACAGGTTCTGATGCACAGGGTAGTTTGCTGTATAATGTTAGCCAAAGTGCTATCACCCTAATGGCATGAAGATTGTGTGCCAAGAAAAGGACTTTTGAAATCCATAAAGAATCTCACCACATTCAAAACTATAAAATCCATCTACAACTTAGGTATTGTCTTTTGAAGCCACAGTACAACCTAATTTGATCCCACTGAAGGAAAATAACAGACATGGATACTCTGCCACGATTCAAGAGCATTCTAATCTGTAGTAGAGTAATATGTCAAATGTAGGACTAGTCATCCTGCTACAGTGTATCCATGTCTTTATTTGTGCACATACAGTGCCTGTCTGTGCACTAGAGGTTACATATGGTATAAAGCAGATAGTATTTTGCACTATTTGTCTGATAATAACAAACAACCTTATAGTCAAACCCTTTTGTTACTGAGTTTGTGTCATCAGAAGTTTTATATTTATGTCTGTGTGCATAAGAATTACTGTATATGTGCCCAACAGGTAGTCACCAAAATGGTTCCATTATGAAGAGAGTTAAAAATCCTGTGACACCAATAACATTTTAACAAATCCTACCTGTGTGATAGCTTTTGGTGGGTCCATCTCGCAGGTGAAAAGACCCAGAAGAGAAAGCACGATGGGTTTATGTGCTGTGCTGATCCTCCAGTAGTGGAGGAATCCCAGTGACTGTCCTTTAGTGCTTGTTGCTGCACATCTCACAGCAGGCCAGCACTGCAGCCTCCACTACTGAGTACTAGCTATAACATTCTCCACATTTCCTGGCTCACCGCACACTAAGGAAGGTACCTTGTCAAGCAAAGAGTAACTTAGCTAACCATGCAAAATTCTTCACAAAGAATAGAAGTCTGATTGATATTCATACAACAAATTCTGGGATAGCAGAATTACATTTAACTGTAAAGAAACAAAATCCTTTACAATTTAAAAACACGAAGGAACCCTAACAGTTTTAACTCTAGCTATACTTCTCATAGAAAATTAGTCTTTGAAAATCAGAGGCCTTGGAATTATAGAATCATTGAAATGATAGTCATAATCAGATGCCATTTAGTGTTTCCTATCCAGTATATTATGGCAAGAAGATCTACTATGTGAGGGGAGGATATGAAGCATATTAATATGTGTAGAAGGTTGCACATACAGGCTCAGGCACAATGCAAATAGGGGAGCAAAGAGAAAAAGATGGGGAAAAAATCAGAACATTCTGTCAGTTACTGTCTCACCTAGCCCAGGATGTGCAACATACTGTGCTCTGTCTAGCAATGCAGGATTCTGGTTAGACATCTTTGTTTTCACCTTTTGTGTAAGAATACAGGGCAATTAACAGAAAAATACATGTATGTATAAAGAGGAACAACTTTGAACATCAAAATGATTAGATATCTTCAGTAGGTTTTCTTGTTTTACAGTTTTGTGACCTTTGTATCTTTCTACTTTTTATTCATCTTACAGATTTTCTTGTAATAAGGGATGCAAGGTGAGTACTGCGGTGTGTGGGCTAACAGCCTGATTTGACTGCATTGTCCTATAGCTTGATGTTGAGTGCAATAGGAACACTCTGAAAACTATTTTCAGATCTTGAATACTAAAAATGCCCTTTAACACGAGTGGTACACTATACCTTCAGGAACAAAGTATTCCTGAAAGTTTTTCTAAAAGTAACAAAAAACTGCCTAGTGTGTTGTAGAGCTACAGTAGGCTGGCACAACAAAGATGGGATCCAGGATATCTCATGTGGCAAAATCTTTTTTACTACCATAGCTTCCTTAGTCTTACACCATTGCAGTCTTTTATTACAAGTGGTTAATATTTTGTTCTTTTGGAGAAAGCAGAGTATTTTTTTTCTTTTTTTGCTCATGTGTGTGAGCCTGCAGGTGCAGCTAACATTTCCAAAACTAAAACAGATGCATCATTTGACAGAGAAAATAACCAAAGAATTTCACTATACACACTGTGTTCTCCCTTGCATTTAAGCTCTAATAGATGTAAAAATCAAAATTATTAAGGGCGTAATAACTGGACGAATTTTGTTTTCACACATGAAGTCGACAATATCATACAATATGTAATTGCATACAGCAACCTCATACATAAAAAGAACAACTTTACAGATGGGAAAATTTCCTTCTTCTGGGTCAATGGTAGCCATAGTGAATGGTCTGTCTGATAGACCCAGTAATTTGGTAACTGCCTTTTTAGAAAAATGAAAATGCCTTTATTTCAACATTTTTTTCTCTAAATGTCCATTATACTGTAACAGTCACTGATCATTACATCATGCAATTGACTGACTACTCAGTAAATTTTAGTCAGCACTGTTGTTACCTGCAACTTCACTATTTGCATGTAATACATAATTGATAGAAAGAGGTAGATTGTCTGAAGAACAAGCACTAGCTGCACTATCACCTGTTTTTTTTCTCAGCATCACATGGAGAGGCTTAGTGATTTGGGTGTTCTCCAGAAACACCCCATGCAGTGCATCTCAAGATTTTTCAGATAAAGCCACTTACAGAAGAAAAATACATTTGCTTTTAGAATACTCTTGGAGAAATCTTGACTTCTCCTACACAGATCCACCCCAGGCATTTGGTTGGAATTTCATGGATTCATAACCTTTCACCTGGGTGGAAACAGATATTTGTGATTTGATACAGTAGATGGAATATGGAGTCAAGAAGATATAATAATAAAGGACAAGCAAGCCACCACTATTTACTTGTTCAGACACTGGTTTGAGAAGGCAAGCAAAGGGCTTGTTAGGCATCACACTTGAGGAGAATGTGAGTGATTCAGAATATATCAGATCAACTGTGTTGTGCGTAAGTGATTTAGAATACAATACGTCAAAGTACAGAAAACTTCTGGCTTTTAAAGAGTGGTGCCACAGTAAATTTGCATTCTATTATTTCCATATTATATTCTCTAGACCTTAGTAATGACTACAGAAACCAATTCCAGATGAGTAACGCTTGTGAAAACACGCATATGTGGCTGCTGCTAGCAGCAACAGCTTTATACTTGTCCAGCTAAACTATAGTGACACGTACCAAGTACTTCAACATGATATTAAATTGCTTATGTCTCTAACAAATGTCAAAAATCGGACGCTATCAGGCTGAAACACCATACTTTGTTTTTGTAAAGACCTGATAGGACAAACATCACCAAGGTCCCATTGAGCTCCTCTACCAAATAAAGAGTTGCACTTAATCTTGTCCACTGGCAGAGCAGACAAGTATAGCTCTAGAGGTGCACAGTGTGATGCTGCTGCCCCCTTAAGACAAGTAAACATAAATAATTGTGTATGTGCTGTATTTTCTTTACATTTTCTCAAATATATTTCTCTATAAGCCACTAAAGACTGATTATCATAAGAGGCTTGTCTAGTGTAAGCTGCTGCAACAAAAAATCCCATCTATTATAAGACCTATGAAAAAGTAAGGTTTAGCTTAAGGATGTCAGAGAATTAGAAAAGCATTTTTTTTCAGTAATTGTATTGGAATTTGTAAGACAGAAAGGCATAAAGTGTGAAGAAAAAAAAAAGATACAGTTAACACTTGTAAAACTTGAAGAGACATTATCAGGGAGAAAAACTGTTCAGTCCCTACCTACACACTTTAGGATGATATACAACGCAGTAACCTTGGTAGGCCATGAGGTGATTGCATGAAAACTGCAGCAAGGATAAGTTATCACCACTTTCCATTCCTTTAACCTTTGTAAAGAGACCTGATTAATCATTAGCTCCTTCTTTTAAATTTTGTTTAAGGCTCTGATATTAGAATTTTAATGATAGATGTCCTGTGAAACTGAATTGCATAGAGCTTTATTTTGACCTAGGTGAATGCTCTCCATTTTCACTTGGCTGTTCACCTCTGCATCTTTGCATTGAGCTCAGTCAGACACAACAGGGAAAGCAGAACAGTTAAGTCACTAAGTATAAAAGGATGAGGCCTTTTGGTCTCTATTCAAGAACTTAATACCACAAGGCCACAGAGGCACAGTGGGGTCTAAATCACTGCAATTACTGAACATACAAAATCTGTAAGACCTGCTGCTTTCAATGGTTTCTGATGACTTCTAAATTGTAGAAAAAAATCATAGAATCATATAATGATTTACTTTGGAAAAGACTTCTAAAATCATAAAGTGCAACCATTAACTCAGCATTGCCAAGTCCAACACTAACCAGGTCCATGAGTGATGCATTTACACACCCTTTAAATACCTCCAGTGCACGGTCCAATTGATAAAGGAATCAAGCCAATTCATCTGCAGTGTAGTAAGGTACTAAGCACACATAAAAGTGAAGATTTTTCCAGGTGTAAGTCCTTACTGCATCACCCTTAGCTGTGTATGCAGGTGTCACTTTAGGAAGGACAATCTATCCCTGATCATGAAAGCATTCAAGGACAAATGCACATTTAAGTAGGGACGGAGAACATGAAATCATATGCTTTCATAGTAGAAAAAAAGACATAGTGTGGTATAGCCCCATTATCCTCACATGAAAAGATTCTGCTTAGGGAGAAGTAACCTGGCAATTACACCTATTTATTCTTGACAGGTACATATCATGTATATTCAGACTGCCAAGGAAAAGCTGATTGACCTCTAGCAACTTATTAAAATAATTGAAGTACTGTAGTTTCTTTTATTACTCTACTGTAGTTTCTTTTACTGCTAAAATACAAGCCTTCTGGAGACTCTTTCTTTAAAATTAAAAAGTCATAAAAGGTCTGACTAAACATTTCCCAGCTTGTTCAAAGATTTAAAGTATCTGAAATCAACTGTGTATTGATTGGACATAAACAAATGAAGGAAAATATCTCAATGAAGAATAGCTAAGATTCAAAAGAAATGTCACTTTCAGAATGGCACCCATGTTTTCTGGGAAAATAACTGGAGTAATGACCTGAAAACTTGCCTGTGTTTCTCTATATAATTTGGCTATTTAATAAAATATATAGAGAGTCCATTCTATCCTTATGCAAAAATCTTTTGATTATCACCAAAACAGTACTATTGCTGAGATTATTTAAAACTGCAAATTAAAGTGCAAATACAAATCTACATGTGTTTTTTGTTTATTGAGTTTAAAAAACATTTGCTCACTTAATACTCCTTCTCTCAAAACTCAGTGTATTTGTTAAAGGCACAACTCCACAACTCCAAATTCAAATCCTGTGGTCAGAGTGGAATTCTTCACACGCTGAAGTATTTTAAATGTTTTTGCTGGAGCAGAATCACAGCACATAAATTATCTCCTGAGGATCCCAAGGAGGTAAAAATACAACAAACTGCAAATTTTGTTACAAGAATGTGCAAGATCTTGAATTATTATTTGGGAAACTATTAAAAGTTTTCAGTGACACTCTCTAGAATTTTACAATACAGCTGTGAGTAGAACAAAAGTAGAGAAAAGGGGAAAAAATGAATTGGACTGTTCGCTCAGGAATATTTATGAATTTCCAAGTTTTTCTGGTTGATATAGAAGAAAACACCATGTTAGAGACAGAGCATGCTGAGTGCTTGTCACTAAGCAGAACTCAGAATGGCTGCTGCACTGTCACAAGAAAAGAGCAGTCCTTTCTACAACACCATGCTTCAAGTCAAACAAAACAATGCAATATGTATAGTGCTATTTTTGTCAGAAAGAATGTACTCTTCTTAAAAAGAAGCAAAAACATATTTTGAAGATTATTTACAATATTTTTCTCTTGCTTTTCTCAACACACTTTTCGTCTTCCTTTTTTTGTTAGTGTTCATTTGGTTTTGGTGTTTATTTCTACTTGTCCAGTTAAGGTGTCTGGACTACATTTTATATTTTTCTATGTATTTATAAAATCCTATATGTTCTCAGAAAGTTTATTTATCATAGTGAAGAATTTTTTGTGCAGAGCATTTTGGGCAGAGCAGATTTTCAATGCTTTCTTTGATACTATATAGCCCTGTGTTTGACAGCTTCACCCAAATTACTTTCTAAAATATCACCTGTATTTTCCCTTGTGCTGGTAGTACTAATTTATGGAGAAAATTCTCATATGAAGCTTCTTTTAGAGCAACACAAATCTTTCATATTCTGCTATTTAAATTTCATAAAAGAAAGGATAGGGTTCACATTACATTCTGCCGGTGAAATTTCAGCCTTTCAAGTATTACAAGCATCTTCTGATTTTAACATACTTTAACAAAGCATTGATTTTATCATTATGCATTTGTTCTGAAAAGTTTTATGTATGTGAGCACCTAAAACCACTGGTTCATTATCAACCATAAAGAAAAAGCTTTATTGTATCAGAATCTTGCTCAGAATATGAATCAGATTTCCACAACTGTGCAGCATAAATAACTGCTTTCAACGCATCCAACTGGCACAGCTTCATGGCATGTGTACATTACCAGTCTCTGGCTGAAGTATAGGACAAAGTATTTTTATTACAGCATTGGGATTCTGATCTTCCTCCCTTTATTGTAAATAAATTTAACTTAATCAAATAATTGTACCATAAATCTGAACCATGTTTGATGAATCAGAAACAGGCTTACTTCTACAACAAGATGACACTATCCTTTGCAGATTGTTTCATATCATTTGCTTCAAAGGCTTTGGCTAGTCATTTTGCATGCGTTCCCCAGTCTTGCACTTCACTGTAATCTTCCTTTTTCCCTTAACCTGTCATATTAGATATTTTTTTCTATTTATCTGTACAATGGAAAATCAGCTAGATTATATGCTGTGACTATTTCTTAACAGGGAAATATAAATCAGTGCCTTCTTGGCTTTTGAACTCACACAAGTGTAGAAATCCAACTTACTGAACTTAAAATGTCACACAAACTCATTTCCTGACTTATTTGAATGCTTATGGTCTATTACTAATGTCAACCAAAAGCAGGTTTTCATTCTAGTGTTTAATTTTKTGTCTATTTTTTGATTTTGTGGGGGTGTTAAAATTTTATATTCATCTTCATTGTGCATACAGAAGTACAGAAGTATTCAGCTGTCAGAGGAAATCAAATTTTGTGAGCTCTTGGAAGATTTGTATGCATCACAGACTTTTATCTAGCCAAAAAATTGCAATGTTAGTTACTGATTTTTATATAAAATTTGCAGATTGTGGTTTATTCTAGCCATTTTAAGGTATCTCATCTGCTGATGCAAATAATTCTAGCCCCAATTTAGATAATTTGACATGGAAGTATCCCATTACTCAGGAAAAACATCTATTGGATGTCAAGCAACTGTGTACATCAGTTATTTAGGATCATAAGTTTAAGCTTATAAGGAAAAGGTAATTTGAATAATTCTGTCACCATTATCTCTAGGTTGATTTCACATTTGCTTCTGATCCATCTTTTGTTGTCATGCTTCATTTGAAAGTATTTGTTCTACATCCCTTTGTTAGCTGTGTTACCATTACATGTCAGTGCTATTTCCCAACTGGTTTTACTAAAATCACTGGGGGTTGTTTGGAATTTCTGGTGTCAGACATGCTGGAGCCTATCTGTTTAACACACAGCTTAAATGTGTGTTAGCATTCTAGTGACAAACAGGACAAAATAGAATTGGAGAAGTTAAGGGGGAGGAGGGGCCAGAAGTACCCTCAGTGTTTTCTTGATCTGTAACAGAAAAAGTATTTACACAACAGGTATACATACTTCTGCTTTAATAGCATACAGAGTAAATACTGTGACTTTTTCTCAATGAGGAAAAATAAGTCAGTATTCCTGGCTTAGATGACACTTGTGCCAAACGTTAGGCTGTGATGGCTGACAAATGAATTAAAGCCATTAACATCTGTTCATTCATATTGTTTCACTGTTAGTCTATTTCTTGGAATAGTTTTGGTCCATACCAGCTAGTACGTTTTAAAGGCAGGCAAGGAGACAAAACAGGGAGGAATGGTTGGTAGACAAGTTGTTTGTGCAGTGATTCAGAGGATCAGGAAGGGGCTGGAGGAAGGGGCTAACAGAAAGCTCATAAAATTCAACAAGGGGAGGTGAAAAGCCTTGCACCTGGGGAGGAACAACCCTAGGTACCAGAAAACTCTGGGGGCTGACCTGTTCTTTGCAGGGCTGCTAAGAAAGCACTAGTAGGCCATCTTGGCAGGCAAAAAGTTGACCATGAGCCAGTGAAATGTTGTCGTGGTGAAGGTGGCCAGCAGTGTGCTGTCAGAGCATCACCAGCAATGTGAGGGAGGTTATCTTTCCTTTCTACTCAGCAGAGAGGTCTATGAAGCTGATTAACGAACAGAAGTATGTCTCATGAGGAAAGCCTGAGGGACATGGGACCTTTTGGATAAAAGAAGGCTTGTCAGGAGATCTTACTGTTACCCAAACAGAAGGTGAAAAGAAGGTGGCATAAGGATTTTCTCACTGACAAGAGGCAGTAAGCATAAAGACATCATGAAATTCCATTTGAAGAGAAGAAATCTGCTGTTGTTGTTTTCATTGTTGTTGTTGTTTCTGTTGCAAGCATTATTAAATTCTGACACAAGCTCCCCAGAGAGGTTTTAGAATCTCAGTTCTTGGACCTACTCAAAATGTGACTAGACACAGCCCCTCGTGAACCTGCTCTTGCTGACCCTGCTTCAGCAGGGTGTTTTGACTAGATAACGTCTCATGAGGTCTACTATCAACAATGTGATTCTCTGAAGTACAGTTTAGGGAAGTGTAAGAGATCCTTCCAATGAGCTGCTTGTATGAAACTGCACTACATTAGGCTCTTTCACCTCTCTGTAGTCCTTTACCAGTACA
Organism: Mixornis gularis; assembly: GCA_003546035.1. Taxonomy (NCBI): domain Eukaryota; kingdom Metazoa; phylum Chordata; class Aves; order Passeriformes; family Timaliidae; genus Mixornis; species Mixornis gularis. Next base: position 2,921,057 of record QVAJ01000093.1, read on the forward strand.
CATTTGCTATTTTCAATACATCCCTATGCATGGGAATGCAACATCCCAGGGCAGGAAATTAATACAATAAAACGATCACCCTGGAGGGTAGTGGTGTAGTAAAAAGCTCTTATCACTAACAAATGCCTTATCTTCTCTCCAGAATCCCTGGAAAAATGTTTGGCAGAAAAGGGCCTGGGGGTGCCTTCCAATAGCTGGCTGGATATGAATCAGCAGTTGCCCAGGTTGCCCAGAAGCCCAAGGGTATTGTGGCTGGAATAGAAATACTGTGTCCAGCAGGATCAGGGTGATGACCATCCTGGGTACACAGCACTGGTGAGGTCACACCTCAGATTCTGTGTTCAATTTTGGGCCTCTCATGACACAAATGACACAAATTGAGGTGCTGGAAATAGTCCAGGGAAGGGCAATGGAGCTTGTGAAGGGGGCACAAGTCTAATGAGAGGGAGCTGAAGGACCTGAGGATGTTTAGCCTGGAACAGAAGACATTCGGGGGGGAGCTTGTCACTCTCCACAACTACCTGAGAGGAGGTAGTAGCCAGGTGGAGGTCAGTCTCTTCTCTGAGGTAAAAAGTGACAGAACACTAGGAAATGGTCTCAGATTGTGTTCTTCATGGAAAGGGTTGTCACCCACAGCATGTCATATGGTTGGCTCACCATTCCCTGGGGTATTTCAAAGACATGCAGATTTGGCTCTGAGAAACATGGATTAGTGGCTGACTGGACAACACTGGGTCAGACTCAGTCTTAAAGTCTTTTCAAACCTGAACAATTCTATGATTTAACGATTCAATATTGGGGCTTTTTGTTGTGTTTTTTTTTTTTTTTTTTCCCAAATTGCTTTTGCTCGGTATAAGTTCCAATACATAATGATATTACTGCAGTTGGGTAGCAAAGAAACTTTCCGAGTGCAAAAATCTATCTTACTTTCTTCACATGGGCCTGTGGGACACAACGGGATGCATCCCAGAGTCCTGAGGGAATCAGCTGTCGTAGTTGCCAAGCCACTCTCCATGGTATTTGAAAAGTCTTGGCAGTTAGGTGAAGTCCCAGGTGACTGGAAAAAAGAAACATTTGTACCCATTATTAAAAACGGTAGAATGGAGGATCCTGGAAGCTCTGATCTGTCAAGTCTCTGTGCCTGGGAAGATCATAAACAGAACCTCCTAGAAACTCTGCAAAGGCACAAGAGGACAAGAAGGTGATTCCAGACAACCAGTACGGCTTCACTGTGGGCAAGTCCTCACCAACCTGGTTGACTTCTATAACAGGGTCACTCCATCAGTGGACAAGGTTCTGTGACACGTTTTTTGACACAGTTCCCAAGAGTCTTGTCTGTAAATTGGAGAGATGTGGATTTAAAGAGTGGATTGTTGTATGGATAACAAAGGGGTTGGACGATCTTGTCCACAAAGTGGTTGTCTATGGAGCAGAATCCTGATGCATATTAGTGACAAGTGGTGTCCCTCAGGAACCAGTGTTATTTAATATCTTCATCAGTGACACAGATGAAGAGATCAAGTGCACCCTCAGCAAGTTTTCGGATGACACCAAGTTGAGTGGTGCAGTTGACTCTCCTGAGGGATGGGGTGTCATCCAGAGGGCCCTGGACAAGTTCTAAAGTGGGCCATGGGAGTCTCCCATGAGGTTTAACAAGGCCAAGTGCTGAAGCTGCACCTGGGCCGGGGCAGCCCCCAGTGCCAGCCCAGGCTGGGGATGAACAGACCCAGAGCAGTCCTGCCCAGAAGGACTTGGGGGTGCTGGGGCTGAGGGCTGGACATGAGCCAGCCATGGGCACTCCCAGCCCAGAAAGCCAAGGGTGTCCTGGGCTGCATCCAAAGGCCCGTGGGCAGCAGGGGAGGGAGGGAATTGTGCCCCTCTGCCCCACTCTGGTGAGAGCCCACCTGCAGAGCTGCCTCCAGCCCTGGGGTCCCAGCACTGGAAGGACAGGGAGCAGTTGGAGAGAGTCCAGAGGAGGGACACCAAGGTGATCAGAGGGATGGAACACCTCTGCTATGAGGAAAGACTGAGAAAATGGGGATTGTTTGGCTTGGAGAAGAGAAGGATTAGGGGTGACCTAATTGTGGCCTTTCAGTACCTGAAGGGAGCTCACATTAAAGATGAGAGGGACTATGACAAGGAGGAATGGCTTCAAACTGAAACGGGGTAGGTTTAGATTAAATATTAGGAAGAAATTCCTTACCAGAAGGGTGGTGATACACTGGAATAGACTGTCCAGAGGAGCTGTGAAAGTCCCATCCCTGGAAGCTTTCAAGGCCAAGTTGGATGGAACTCTAAGCATCCCGTGGCAACGGGATTGGAACTAGATGATCTTTAAGGTCCCTCTTAACCCAAATCATTCTATGATTCTATGATTCTAATTGGATAAAACCAGAAAAGGATAATTGGGCCATTCTCTAGCATTATAGACTTTTTTTAAAAACAGCAAAAGTAAGAAATCAATCTTTATATGATTTTTCTAAGAATTATCATCTTTAATTCCATTTTATAATTTTTAACCCTAATGGTAAGTAATACAGAAACCACTTCCTGTGTCCAGAAACTTTATGGTGAAGTGTCATTGAAACCCTATTGAACTGTTTGAGGATAGATGCTGATGCACACCACTGTTCACAAGTTTGGGACACAGTCTCTTTTGGTTTGTTTCCTTTGTTGTACTCAGTGCATGCAGATAATGTTCTGGATTGCTTTCATCTTAAACTACAAAAAAAAAATAGAATCAATTCAGAAAGCAGTAAAAGTTTTCTGTCGTCATTTTAGAATATACTTCTTTCATTGTCAATAATAGGAACGAGAGCTGATTGAGTGATAAGTAGGTAACTTAGATTTGGAGCATTTTTTGCCATGAATACAAACCTCAATTAATTAGAAAATGAAGTAATACAAGAAATCTAAAAATTCTACTTTTACTGTACTTGAAAATCTATAGAGGAAAAGCACCTCTCATCAGTCTTGACTGAATGAATTTTAGCTCAGCTAGCATGTTTGCTCCTGAGATAAATATACATGCATTTTGCTATGCTTTTCTGCAGCATATAATGCAATAAAAAATATGGCTATTGAGGTAGGCTAGGTAGTATTTACTCCAATTTTTTTGTTTGACTACTAACTAACAATTTATTAGTTATTATTATAACTAACTTTTTACTTTTGGAATACAGAGAAAATCAAAGAAAACTAGAAATGCCAGGTTTTCAGATTATCTCCTTGATAGGAGTGTTTATTTGTTCTGTGTTGTTCTGGTTTGCTTAAATGACATTAATTTTTCTCTGTTGTTTTGTTTCATTTCATTTTTTTTCCTTTTATAAGTGTCAACACATCTAAATTTGAAAGAATTTAAATATATTCCATTTCTCAGTTTAGATTTATTCAGATATACAATTATCTTGTTTTATTTTTTCCTGAATCCTGCCTTTTATTTGTTTATCACTCTCATTTTTTCCATATTTTTAATCTATCTTATTCTTTAACTAAGAAACATGCTAAGAAACAAGATAAAACTTCCTCGAAAAACAAATTGCAGCAATACACAGTAAAACATGACTTTATTTTTCAGTACCTTTCTGCTTTCTTCTATTTATAAATTCTCAATTTTTAACCCACACTTGGAAGAAAATATATTTGCTTTTTAAATTTAATCATAAGACTCCACACAGGTAATTGGCATAGTACTCAAAATAGCAAGTTATATGTGATTATATCAGTGTCAGTTCTCAATAGCATTAATTTACTGCTGTGACACTAAGAATCCCTGGAGCTTCACATCTTAAACATTTTCCCTTGTCTCTGACAGTTAATACATTCCATAAGGAAGCGCACTTAAGATTTATGAAACAAAGCAGGTATTTCCAAATAAATCTTTCTGAATGTTTTCTTTTACAGGAAAAGAGATATCTTTTATTTGTCTCCAATAGTAACTAGGATTTCTTTGGTCTTAAGGCACGTATACTCAGTCAAATCACTTCAGTGGTGATAAAGAGTTACCTGCCTTTCTCATGCAACCAATGGAAATTTTCTTTTTAGTGGGCCAGAAGTCCATTCTCTTTAAGAGCTTACGGTGTAACCCAGCAAAAACATACTAACAGAGAAAAATACTTGGGATTATTATTTTTTTCTTTAGTGAACCTCAAATATGTTAAGCATTTTCCTAACACAGAAATAAACACAAAATCCAGCATATTTTCTGAAGGAGGATTGATTTCAACTGAAAAAGTTATAATATAAAATATCTGCAGAAGTTGCAGCGCTGTGGGATATGTTATCTTAATACAACTGAATTGCTATATTGTATAGGTTATCTTAATATAACAGAATTGGTATTATCTGTGCACCAATGCATTCTGCAGTCCCTTTTTAGTAAGGTTCTGCATAAATTAGGCAACAAAACAGGGACAAAACTATTAATGACACACTACAGAACAGGAAATAATAGAGGGGTAGGAAAAAGAGAAAAAAGAATATACAATCACTATTACTTTTTCCCCTAATTTTTCTACTCCTCCTGAAGTCGTCAATGTGTTATCCATTTCTGTTTACCTTAAAAGGCTTGTTGATTTGTTAGGCATTTATTAATGGATGCTAATTGATATTGATCTCAATGTCTTGTTTATTATCCACTTCTGGTGAACAAATTTTTTTAAGGTGATGATATAACTGGAGTGAATTGTGGTCCCAAAGGTGGAATCAATATACACAGCAAAGTCTGAAGAAACATTTCTGCTTTGAAGCACATGGCAGTTAAGAAAGATTTGTTTAGAAGGCATGGATAAAGACAGAGGAACAGGACATCTACAAAGAGATAGGAATACAAGCTATGACAAATATCAGGAAAGAACAAGAGAAGGTTGCTGACACCACAGACAGGTTTAATTGGAAATCAACTCCTGTCCTTCCCTGTCTGCAGTGTTGGATCTGTCTAGGATCAAAGAGTCATATACAGGGAAGAAGAGATACTTCCATAATCCTTTTGTAGCTTTGCAATTGGCAAAACCAACAGAGTTAGAAATAAAACCAACAGTCAAAGCTGCACTTCACACTAAAGCAGAAAAACCCCTCTTATGTCCTGGTTTCAGCTGGGATGAAGTTGGTTCTCTTCCCAGCAGCTTGCCCAGTGCTGTGCTTCACACTCAGTGTGAGAATCATGTTGAGAACATACTGATGTTTTGGCCTTTGCCAAGCAGTGTTTTCCCTGAGTCAGGGACTTGTCAGTGTCTCGTGCTCTGCACAAGGACCTGGGAGGAACCACAGCTGGGACAGGTGACCTGAGTGAGTCAAAGGGATATTCCAACACCATGAAATGTCGTGACCAGCACATAAAGTAATTTAAATGATAAACCATAGCAGCTGGTAGGGAGAGCACAAGTCCTGCTCAGACACTTGCTGGGCAACGGTCAGTGCATAGTGAGAAACTATATTTGCATTTCTCTGGGTTTTATTAATCTGTCTTTCTATTTTTCATTAAACTTGTTATTTTTACTATTATTTTTCACCACTATTATTATCAAAATTATCTTTTATTTATTTTGTCTGCCATCAATTATCAACTATCCTTATCTCAACCCATGAGTTTTATTTACGTTTTTCCATCTCCTTCCCACCTCACCAAGAGGGTTGGAGAGGAGTCACTGAACAACTGCCTGGTACTTAGTTGCTGGCTCGGACTAAAGCACTACAATATGAAAAAGTGTGTAAAGATTATGTGTTAAATGATATCCAGTAGAAATGCATGAGCTCCTCTGTCATTCTGATTTGCTGCATCATTGTTAGTATCTGTCTCTTGCAGGTCCTTGTCATTGCAACTTTCCATTCCTCCACATTGTCTATCCTCCTTTCCATGTATGCTCTATTCCTCCCTCCTGTGTGTGTCATTGAAGGAATCTCTTGCTGTTTTGTGCAGGCTGTCGGTCCCCTACAGATTGCACCTGGACCATAAACTCTAGCATCTTCTCAGCTATGCAGTTTATATTATAAACAAAATCTCTGAAAACTGAACACTGAATAAATTGTCTGGAGGCTTTGTTGTCTAGTCACAAGTAAGAGACTACAGTCAGACAATATGGCATATTCATTTGTACCATATAGATTAGGGGAGTTTAACAATTATAGCAACTTGATTAATATCATATCAGAAATATATACTTGTGCTACTTTGACCATATTGAGAAGTTCTCGGACTGAATGGTGAAAACAATTCTGCCACTGCAATGTCATTGGTATGTGAGAGATGTTTCAATGAAAAGCCACTTATTTTTGTGGATGGACAGATTCTGAAGTAGGCTGCTCCTGTGCCAGAGAAGACCAGTGTAATAAAAGCAAGTCCTTCTTTGGAGATTTGTAACTATAATGGAAAAGAAAATAATATCTTTACTGAGCAGTAATAGAATGCTTTCTAATGACACTCAGATTGAAATATTGCCAAGTCTTAAGGAGTAAGGAAAATGATACATCTGTATGAATAGGAAAAGATTATTTTCTCCAGCAATAAAATGAATGATAGAATGGTTTATTACTGTTGCCAGAAAATTTATACTGACAAGTATACCCACATAATTCATTGCACTACAAAGAACATTGTATTGTCTTGGCGAAGAAAATCATCGTTTTAATTTAAGATGAATTGTATTTTAGTAGCTGGTACAGACTTCTTAGATCACAGATCTGAGTAATGAAACTGATTTAAAGAAAACAGCTAAGATATTACTTTAGCAATTACCTGATTAGAACAACTCAACCCTTTATCAGGGTTGCTGGCATTCTGAGGAAGTCATTCTGTATGAACAGATTCATTTTATGAAATAACATACCTTCTACAATATCAGGATTTAAACTTTAAGTATACTTCAAGGTATCTAAGTTGTTTCACATACTGAAGAGAAAAAAAAATTCTGTCATCTTGTGCTCTTGTAGAATTGTTTTAGAAAATTATGGTCCTTCTGGAGACATTATAATCTCTCATTTTATTTGAATCATACAAAGCAAGTTATTATTAGAAAAAAATCCTCAAAGGGTCTCACTTCGTTAAATAGAAAAGGGCTGAGACATAACACATTGCTGTTATGACATGATATGTAAAAAAGGAACTTTCTTAATCTTTCACCTAGGCGAAAGTGTGGTGTGAAATCTTTTCCACAGATACTAAGAAGTTTTTTCAACTGCATTAATGTTAAAAAGCAGTGTAGAAATAACATAAGCTTATTACAGGAGGAGGATGGTCACCACCCAAACAGGGACATGTACAAGGCAGAGATGTTTAATGTATTTTTAGCCTCTGTTTTCAAGACAGATGATGGACCAAGGGGATCTTAGTGCCCTGAACTGGAGGTCCATGACTGTGAGAATGATCAACTCCCAGTGGACCTTGAACTTGTGCAGGATCTGCCATTGCAGCCCAATCTCTACAGATCCATGTGGTCTGATGGGATTCGTTCAAACACCCTCAAATAGCTGGCTGTTGTTATTGCGTTTCTTGATGATTTTTGAGCAGTCTAGGGAATCTGGAGAGGTCCCAGGTAGCTGGAGCCTGATGAACATTGTCCCAATTTTCAAGAAGGGCAAGAAGGAGCACTCTGATAATTACAGACTTGTCAGTCTGTTGTCATTTAGGAATGGTACTCCCCAGTCTAGGGCTCCCACAGAAACTCCTAAACTACACACTTCTCTCCCACTCCCCCTTCTCCTTTCCCACTGCCCCACTTCTTTCTTCTTGCTGTGGCAAGATAGAATTGACAATCTGCAGCACCAGAAGTCAAGATAATGGGTTAAGATAATAGCAGATTACTAGAAACAGCAATGAGATAAGAGAACAAACAGTAACACCAACAATAAGTTGTATTATATACCAAAAGTATACAAAAGAGAGAATGATTCGCATCCATAAATGCTCACTGCAGGCCCTGAGACAATGAACAATGACAGACAGCTTTCCCCCTCCACTTCATTTGGTTTTTTCACAACTGGAAGTCACACCTTTTTTCTCCAAAGGCAAAAAGTCCCTCAGCCTCCCCACAATGACATTAGGTGGTATAGAATAGCATCAGGTCCTGGCCTTACAGTCCCTGACCCCGTCAGTCATACCTCCTCACAGCTACTGCAAGGAATTAACTGTATCTTGGCCAAAACCAGGACACCATCTCATTTCTGTTCCTGGTAAAATAATGGGAAAGACTATTCAGGGGCGTATTTAAAAACACCTGGAGGACAACACAGTCAGCAGTCACAGACAGCACAGCTTCCTGAGGGGAAAAGCTCTGCTTATCAAACCTGATTGCTTTCTACAATAGGGCAAAAATTGATCAAGGCAAGCCAGCTCATATAATCTTTCTGGATCTTGGCAAAGCCTTCCAGACTGTCTCTCCCAGAACCCTTCTGAACAAAACATCCAGCCCACAGCTGTATAGCAGTGTTAGGTGATGGCTGAGCAGCTGACTCACAGGGTTGACTCACAGGTCAGGCACAAAGGATTATAGTGAATGTGGTGACACCTGACTGGTGAGACATGTCACTAGTGGGCTTCCACAGGGCTCTATCCTCAGACCTGTGCTCTTCAGCATCTTTGTTAATGACCTGGAGAGACGACTTGAAGGAACAATAAGTGTGACAATAAGACTAAATTGAGAGGAATTATCAGCTTGCTGGAGGACAGGGAGGCCCTGCAAAGAGACCTTGACAAATTAAGAGAGATGGGCAATCACCAACTGTATGGAAACTAAAAAGAGCAAGTGCCAGATTCTGTGCCTAGGACGGGGTAACCCTCGATATACAGACAGACTGGGGAATGAGATGAGGGAGTGCAGCACCACAGAAAGAGAACTGGGAGTCCTGGTCCCTGGCAAGTCGGATCTCAGTCAGCAGCCCTGGCAGCCAGGAGGGTCAACCTTGTCCTGGGGACATCAGGCACAGCATCACCAGCTGGGAAAGGCAGGGGATTGTCCTGCTCTGCTCTGGGCTGGGGCAGCCTCATCTCAAGGGCTGGGGGCAGTTTTGTGTGCCACCATATAAAAGAGATATAAAGCTTTTAGAGATCATCCAAAGGGGGGTGAAGGGTCCATAACGATGGTGAAGGGTCTGGGGGCAAAGCCGTAAAAGGAGAGGCTGAGGTCATATGGACTGTTCAGTCTGAAGAAGAGGAGACCAAGGACAGACCTCATTGCACTCTACAGCTTCCTCATGATTGGAAGAGGAGGGGCAGACAATGATTTTTCTTCTCTGTGGTGACCAGTGGCAGGACCTGAGGGAATGGACTAAAGCTGTGTCAGAGGAGGTTGAGGCTGGATATCAGGGAAAGGTTCTTCACCCAGAGGATGTCTGGACACTGGAACAGGCTCACCATGGCAGTGATCACAGCACATAGCCAGTCTGAGTTCAAAAAGGGTTTGGACAATGTTCTGATATATGGTGTGATTTTTGGGGCTTTGCTGTTCCAGACCAGGAGCTGGACTGATTGATCTGACAGATCCTTTCCAGACCAACATATTCTATGATTCTGTGATTCTGTGATCTTGTCAAACCTTCATTTACAAAAGAAAAGAAACAACTAAATATATTTATACTGTAATAGCAGTCCTTTTCTTTTGCATATTTTGATTGCTAAAAACTAATGGGAAACCAAGTATAACCATAATTCTGAATAGCATAAAGCCTTATGCAAATTAGATTAGTATAGAATAAGATATTCAGTAGTATCCATTACAGTAATAAAAGACATGAAACAAGGTGAAATCAGGCAGTTACTCTGTTACATTTAACAAGTAGGACATACAAATTACTAAATTAATGCAAGCTCACTTAGGTTGTTGTGTAAGAAGCAAATTTTTAAAACAATTTTATTCTAAATATAATTTACAGGGTTTGTTTTGGTTTGCGTTGTTTCTTTTTTCTCTTTTATTTCTGAAAAAAATCCATAATTTTTCCAATTTCAAACATTAAAACAAAAACTAGCCTCATTTAAAATGTTTTTTATGAAATCAGGAGTGTTTCCTCTAAGGAAAGACATGCTGCCCAGTTTAGCTGATCTCTTATCGGAATATGTCCCTGGATTGAGATAAACGAAACTGTTGATTCCAACACATCCATTTATAGACTTTTAGAGAGCAGTCTGAAGTCACTACTGACACAGAAGTGTATTCTGTATAATAGGAATGAACTGCAGATCCCAAAGGATGGTTCCATTGTTTCAAAAGACCAAAAAAACTAAAGTAGAGGAAACAGAATGGGAATCAAACATCAAGTTTCTTCTAAAATTTTCAGTGATGATTAAATTCTCTCATGTATTGTGTGTAGCATTTAAATCCAGAGTTTATTTTAGTTTTACTATATTTCCTCACTCCTCTAGTCAGCTGTTTCCTTTCTGTGGGAGGCTCAAGAGATGTAAATTAGTTTCATGACTAAGTGGAAAGACAATGTCTGATCTGCAAAATTACAGTGGCACAGATCATGCTATCTGTTGCCTGATTAGAGACTACTGAACATATATTAGATTTTATGACTAGATGATATTTCTTGAGAGGAAAAGAGAGAATCAAAGAATGTAACAGGAAGCTGATGCAGTCTCTTCTGCAGCTTCAAGTCCATTGTCACTCTCAGGCAGTGAAACACCTGCCTTAGTGACAAGGATTTTAAATCTGTCTTGGCCAAGTTGCACTTATTTTTCTTGAATAGTCACATCAATTAATTAAAAATTCAGAATAAAATTTTGGGTAGATAGAGATTTTCTTCTTAACATGAGATTGAAATTGAACTAATGATTTACAGAAAAACCTTCCCAGTGACAAAATTAATTCAAAGAGACAGTGCTTTGAATTGTGCCCAACAGTGAAGGAGAGCATAAGATGCCAAGTATTAAAAGTTGTATTCCTGGCAGGTCATAGATTTCTAGGGAGAGCACTAAAATCTCCCCCTCCCCAGTTATTCCTAATCTAAAACTCCCCCTAACAGGCCTCTTACTTACTCTTACTTACAAAGCTTACCAGTTTGTTGACAAAGATAGATTTGTCCTAAATAATCAGGTGGATCTCATCTCTTCCAAACAGCTATTGACCCCCAAAGAGGATTAAAAAAATTCTACTGTTCTCTTTATTTTCGGCTGGAAATACTATACACTATCTTCCCCTGCTCAAAGAGTCTTCTAAATCCTTCATGTCATTTTCAGACAATACATTGGTTCATCTTCAGTTGATTCGTTAAATTTACAAGATGTATGTTCTTTTCGGGTTTCTTATACAGCATAACTATTTCTGTGTGTAAAATATTAAGCATCAGAACCGTTAGTTTTAAAGAACATATTGATTCTACAATTACTTCTGTTCTTTCAGTGAACATTCTGGAGATCTCAAGTATTCATTCTCAAACACATTGTTTCCACTGTGAAATGATGGTCTGTGATTACCACATGCAACAATCCTCTGAGCAACTCATTGTAAGTGCAAAGTGTATGAGACATTGATGTCTTGGTATGATGTGGTCATTAAGATTACAGAATTCCTATAGCCAAACCTAAATAAAGACATAAAACTCCACATGCAGTTTTATTCACACATCCAGATTCTTCCAGCAGTCCTAGATGTAAATAAAACTAAGCTTATATTTTTGATCAGGGTAGCTACCTATGCTTTCCCCATCAGAAATAATTCTATATAAGCTGGTGAAAGGATTAGGTTCCCTAACGTGCTACTTTTCCTCTCATTTATTTTTATTACAACTGTTATTGTACTTCCAACAAAATCATTTGGATTTTCACTGGTATTGTAGCAGAAGCAGAATCAGGACAATTACTTCAGCAGCCCTCCTAACCTTTGTAAACTGCAGCTTAACTTACAGTGGGGACGGAAGGTGTGGGGACCTGTGCCTTTACAGGGCTCTGAGGTGACCTGGAGCACAGAGATGCTATTCAGAGCACACAGCACAAGAGCCACCTGAGCCCTGAGGAAGCTTTACATCTCCTACATATCTAAGCCTGCCAAGTCTGCAGTCAAAGACAACTTTACACAGCTTTTATAAATATGGGAGAACAAACAGCGAAATGGTTAGTTAAAGGGACAGTGTTGCCCCTGCAAAAAGCCCAGTGTCCCATCTATCACTACCATCAGCTTTGCAGCTGGAGAGCTTCTGTTTAAACCTCACACTGTTTTTGAAAAGGGTGCCAGTATGTAAGCACTGCTAATAGAAAGAGGAAACGTTCCATCTAACTGAGATGTGGCACAAAGTAGACATTTTTTGAAATTGATGCTGCTCCTGCTAAGACTGCAGAAGGTTTCAAATCTCAGTATTTTGATGAAAATGAGCTGTGTTTTCTTCAGAAACAAAGGGATTCTGAGTGTTTTAAGAAAATACTAATTTATAGCTGTTGTTCAATTTGAAACAGATGCCTTTCATCAGAGGGCTGGTTTCCTAACCAAGTTTAAATTGCTTTTAAAGAAGAGGACATTGTTGATGCTTAAAATGTACTATTGGTTTTGCTGCAGGTGTTTGTTTCACCTGTTTTTTTGTTTTGTTTTGTGTTTTTTGTTTTTGTTTTGTTTTGTTTTTTCCTTCCTGCTTCCTTTGTCATTCCTTTCTATGAGTGGCTGGTCACTCCAAATTTAGCTACCAGCAGTCAAAGGCAATGGTCGAAAACTGGTTCACACCTGCAAATCAGGTAGTCATCCTTCCCTTTCACTGGTTATTTTCCTCCTGTCCTCCACCTTCTTTTCAGCCATATTAAGCATGCCTGTTAAAAATAGAGTATTGAATATTGATTTTCAAAGTAAGTTCTCTACAAAGCGAAAAAAAATTAAATCAAAATAGTAATTTTTTTAAGATGTCTTTTTTAATGTACTAGTGGCATCTGAGTAGAAATCATGTCCATGAAAGTATGTGGATTTGCTAAAATTTTCATGACATTTGCTATCAGATGCAGGAGCTAGCTGAACTTTGAATAGAAGAAGCATCCTACTTTTGAGCAAACTAGCTTGTTTAAATGTAAAGAGGTCAGCCTACCAAGAGATGCCTAGAAGCTAAACACAGCTAAGGGCTGCTTATTGTGCTTAAGAAAATTAAGGCAGAGTGACTGTACATGTAATAGTACAAGAAGTTTCTATTGCTGTGACCAGTTCTCATTCTAACTAGACATCATAGATGTGCTTAAATTGGCAGGAAATTGCATTGCAACTATGACACGTAAACCATTACCTGCTGTAAGCTGCTCTCTTGTGTATGATCTCAGTTTCAACCTGCATGAGTTGTTACAGAAAGATTTGCCTGAAAGCTAGAAAGTTTGAAACAACAAAAGGTTTAGATTAAGTATGGCACATCCTTATACCCACTGGTTTGCAAAGTAATTTCATCCAACCTTCGGAAAAGTGCCTCTAGCACTTGAGATGATAGTCAGATTTGGGTTTTCTTACACTCACTGGGGATTAGGCTTCTATTCAAGTTCTCTGTTAAGGAGACATTTTTGCTATCTTTCTGATCAGCTTAGATATTAATTATTTCCCTTTATTTACTCTCCTTAATGATAATTTTCTTTGTATGGATTATAATGTATGCAAACTTACTCAACTGCTAAGTTTCAATCTTCAACAAAGATTTAAAAGGTACACTTTCTTAGTAACTCAGCTTTCTTATTTTTAGTCTGAGAATTTTGCTCACAAACTTTGCTTCTGCATTTTAGGAACTTTAAATTCTGATATCTGCTTGCAGAATTGTGACTTTGCCAAGGAACAGGAGGGTGAAAAAGCCCCTGGCTTAGGCAATTTCTTTAGCTGTCAGCACATTACCGGGTACCTAGGGCAGTAGCTAACATCTCAGACAGCTTCTTAATGAAAGACCCATGCTGATCCTGCCATTTATGCATTAGATCATTGACTGATCTAGGACTCACCCTAGACCGGCAAGGTACACCAATCTTGTTTTAATCTGCTGGAGTTCCCAGAAATGAGCATTCACAGTGCAAGAGCCCTCTTACACGGTGCACACTGCACCACTTTCTTCAAACAGTGTCCTGAAGTATTACATTTATAAATGCAGACTTTTGAGGAAATGTATGACAACAAATATAACCTTTTAGCAAAACCATGCTATCCACTTACCAACCATCAAGGAGCATATAGGAAGATGTGCATGTAAAAGATAATTTCAGTCTTTTACTGAATAGTGGATAAATCCCAGGACTCTCTCCTAAAACAGGGTTAAATTGAGCTTTAAAGGTATAATTTTGCACCAGAAAAACCCACGTATATCTTCATTATGAAGTTAATAGTTATTTGATTGATAGATAATTACAATGCCTGTGGTATAAGTAAGGACACTGCAACTGTGCATCTATTTTCATCTGGATGTACATCAGGGGAGGGTTGTTCCAGAGCATTGAACATGTGTCAGGGGGAGGATAAATTTGGTGTCTGGACCCAATGACTGTGTGTGTGTGGTTGGGGGCTGGTCAGGCCTTGCTTCTGAGACAGTGCCCTGCCTCCAGACCCCCCAGACTAAGACACCTGTCAACCAATCAATCAATCAATCAATCAACCAACCACACAGGGGCAGTGGTGACCCTGCTCCTGACTGGCCGAGTGACCAGAAATCCCACCTGAGGAAAAGGCCCATGAAAGACCAAGGGTTGAAAAGGGGTTGACTGTGAAGTGGCCATTCATCTAGGCGCTGCCTTCTACTGGAGTTTCTAACTTATGCTGGAACTCTGGAAGTTGGCAGCCATATGTGTGGTTTTCTGTACCTTTTCTGTCTATCTCTTCTGCTAATTCTCTTTCTCATGAAACATTTATTGGTAACTTAGTATCTTACAGGTTTAAGGGTTTCTAGCTTGAATGGGCTACGTAAATGCTAAATTAATGCTAAGTAATATTATAATAACTGTTATATATTGAAATTGGTGTTGTATTTACTCCTTTGTCAGTTTCCTTAATTTTCTGTATTTTTGCCTGCAAACTTTTGTGTGATATTTAACTCTTGAGAAAATCTTGTTGGTTTCTCCTTTGTGTCTACCCAAAGAAAAAGAACCTTGTTTAGCCCATACATTAGGTGTCCTGGGCATAACAATGTGCAACATATTTTTTCAAATTAAAAATGAGTCCTTCTTTTTTTGTTAGTTTTGCGGTTTCTTTTTTCCTTTTTTCCATTGTGGATGTAGTTTACTATTAACGTAAAAGAGAAATATTTTCCTACAAATATAAGCCAACAACTATGCCTTCCAAGAAATGTTTATTAGGGATTTACTATATTTTTATGTTTCACGTGTGTGTGTGTGTGTATGCATAATATTCACCTGTGTACTTTTCTCCCTTCATTTCTTTATATCTGGCTTTGAAAAAACATTTTTCACTTATTTCTTTGGAACTGTGTTCATCCTCCATCGTAACAATTGATTGTCCCAACCCCATGCGATAGTTTCTGTGTATGTTTCCTACACATCAATTATGTAAGGAGTTGTTCTAGTTTGTTTAATGTTTTTGTGCATTTGTCAGTGGTTTCACTTGTATATGGTGAAAGTTTTGCCCCCGTAGTATCAGCAGTATTAGCACTGGCTCTTAAATTAACCTGTAACTGAACTGATGCTGTGACCTATCTTCCTTGGGCACTGTTAAGTTTTTGCCATTCTCTTATATTAAGCAGATAGCAAATCTCTGTAAAGCTTCAGAAATGAAAAAATATGCCTTTATGGAGGTAGCTGATCACTGATTTCAGTGGCCTCAAGATTCCATGCAGTATTTTTAATGCTAGGGCTTGAAATCACACCTGAGTTGTAAACATTCATATTTCCTCAATGAGTTGAAAATGAAGTGCTGAGATAAAAACATTTTATGGCCTCAGAAATGCTCTCAGTGGATCTCACAATTTGCCATTTTGCTGGGGGAATATAAAAACCACATCAAATTCAAAAGAGAAGCCTATCCTTCTTTGAACCAGAACTTCGACAAAAATAACAGGCACACCAAGACTCGTAACAGACCTTAACAGTGAAATTTAAACTGCTTGCTAAGATTTTACAGAAATATTCAGATTTTTAGTATATGTGTATATTTTATCTAGTCAGAAAAAAACATATGTATATCTATCTAACTGTGAGCATGGTGGTCTGACCTCAGCTGGTGGCCAAGCACCAAAACAACTCCTTGTTACTGCTGCTCTGCAAGACAGGGATGGGGAGAGTGTATACAGAGAATACGACAGACAAATCTAACAGGTCAAAATAAATATATAAAACATTAAAAACCAAACAACACCCCCCCAGACAACAACAAAACTCCCCAAACAAACAAAACCTAAACAAAAACAACAACAACAACAAAGCAGAAACAGAAACAAATAACCTTCCATAGAAACAGAGAACAACCTGCCAGCAATGGCACAGTCAGGGCTAAAATTCACTTGCTAGTTCTTCTCAAAGCAAAGCTCTGATTAACACCAATCCTGTTACGGAATTCCTCAGGGGAGGAGGACATGATCTCTATTTAGAGTGATTCTTTTGAACTACCCTGGCTGAGGCCTTGCTGAGGCCTTGAGGCCTGTGATGCAGTTAAAATTAAGCTACAGAACTTGTGGCACAGTTAAAATTAGTTGTTAAGGTGTTTGGGATAGGTGATGGGGTTTTAAAGGTTAATGAGTAGAGTTAATAATAGATAGGTAGTAGCCACCTTAAGAAGAAGTTAGACAGTGTGTGTTTACATTCTTTCGCATGCTGTGTGCCAATGGAGAAACTACTGAATTTGTAAACTATCTAGAAATGTATATAAGCAGCCATCTCAGACAGAATAAAGGAGAACGTAGTGGTAACCATACTGGTCGGACTCTGTGTTGCTCAGCACCAACCCTTCTCTATTTATGGGGCCTCCCAGCACAATCCCAGGGAGGTAAATTTAGAAACACGTATGTGAAAATGTGTAAGATAATAAATGAAGTTACATTATCTAGTAAGTATTGAGATTCAAGCAATTTTGCAGAAAAATGTCCACAGTATCTGTTCTCATTTAACTGGTATCCCCTACCCAGTGTTTTGTCTATAAATCATGGGCTAACCACCCACCCAGATACATCTAGGAGTACTTGTTGGAGTCACTTTCAAATTGTTCCAAACTTCTTCCTTGATTTTTTTCTTTCCCTTTTGAAACACAAAACAAATGACCAATTAGTTTCCTATTCTGGAGAAAAAAATAAAACTTGAAAACCTCTGTGCCACCTGCCTGAAGCAAATTTGCACTGTTAAGTTATATCAGAGGATTTTAAACTTGAAGTGATGGCATACCCTTGACCCCAGCAGCATGAATAGCTCAGCTAGAATTGCAAATTACTTTATGTGTGTTGTCAATAAGACACCATTTATATCATGCTGTAAAAAAAATGAACATGGAGTAGTGACGAACTTGCTGCTGTTGTCAATCAAGGATGGTTTTGTGTTCCTATGAGGGCACAATTTGGATGTGTAATACTGCTCTGAAAATGTGTGTGGAGTATAAAATACTGGATAGAAATGGAAAATGATTGATTAGAAACATTGCTTGAAACCATTAAATAGACATCAGCAAATTAAGAAAAAATGTAAGGATGACTTTCATCAGAGTTTATATTTAGTATTTATGGATTCAGACACAATGACGGTTAATGTATTAGATTTGTGTAATGCCATTTATGAAGGTTCTCATTTTCATTTTCCTGAATAACATTACTACGCCATAAGTGTCTATAGTTATTTAACACTCCCAGATTTTTTTTTTAAACAAAAATGCAACTTTTAATTATGCATCCATGAATCATGGCATGCAACACTTCTGAAAGATTCCTTCAATGCACAAGGACCACTACAGAATCTACAGATCATCTGAGAGGTTTTGTGGAGTGTCACTGCCGTGATATTAAGAGGAATAGATCATGCCTGAGCTACGGTTGGTACAGACATAGACCGGTAAAAAAAATCTTAAGTATCTCATAATATTCTATCATTCAGGAATAGCTGAGGACAGCTGTTCTCCATCCAACTGCAGTATTTTCACACTGCTTTCATTACGCTGTCATTTTAAAAACTGGTTCAATTTGAGTCCCTTTTCTGCTTTGTTAGTTTTAATGTATCCCTCTGCACCTGGTATGACAGGAAACGTTGTCTTTGCTCTTGTGTGTAAACTTACTAGACATTAGAGCTGACTCACACACACAATTACCTACACTGAGTCTGAATGTAATCATGCAGTACCAACAGATTTCAACAGTCTTAAGAATTTGCACTTATTTATAGTCTAATCTGAAAATCTTTATAATGTATTAAGGAATTGTGAATTCAAACATTTATGCAACTTTGATTTGAAATAATTGGTAACTTTGATTTACTAATGCTGTAAAACAAATTGTTCACTGAGCACAGAAAAGGAATGCTTCAGCTTATCCTGAACAGACATAAAATGAGATTAAAAAGCAGCAGTGATTTAGAACGTACGGCAAACAGACCTGTATATAACTGAGCCAAATAAACCTTCAGAAAGTTTAGAAAGATGCATACAGTTGGGTCTCAAAGTTTGCAAAAGCTGTGGATGTAATATTTTCTTTCAGAAATTCACTTTTGTTTCTCCTGGTCTCAGACATTTTCTTTCTTGTAAAACGTTGCACTGAGGAGCTATAAACTTACAAGGGTGATAAAATACATGTTTCATGAGGAAAAAAAGTTTTCAGAACTTTTGTTGCAAAACAAGAAATGGAAAATTGCATCATATAGATTCAGGGCAACAACCACAAAAGGAATATCTGGCTTCTTTTTCCTGAAAATGTAGAATAACTTGAAGTAAATCCTGATGTTTTGACAGGTTTAGAAGTGTGTCTTTACATCCCTGAGAGCAGAAGAATATAGCTTAAATTAAAGTTTAATTCCTTGTTGGAAATAAGAGAGCTGCCCACTCATGCATGCGTGCATGTTAACAAGTGTTGGAGTATGAATTCCCCTGGGCCAAATCCACACTGGCCCAGGAGTGCTCAGAAATGTGAGGATTGAATTAGAACCTTCAGAGAAACTAAAATACATAAATCCACACAGACATGAAGTAGAAATATAAGTTTAGTTTAAAATAAATAGAGGATTTTAAGTGCCTGTATTAGCTAGTAAGAGAGGCTTCAAAATCTAGTTTAAAGTTCAGTAGCTTTGCCTTTTGCAAAGATAGATAAACTCCAGACATAATGAAAACAATGTAATCTTCCCAAACATTCCTAGATGGAACAGACAGAATTATATACGTAGAATTTTGTAAGAATTTACAAAAATTGTCACACATCAATTTTAGCTTAGGATAGGTCCAACACTACAGTAAGAAATTCATGTCTAAGCCTGATTGGCTAAAAACAGAAAAAAAATGCACTACTTTGAGAACACCACACATACAGAGCACCCGCAAAAACACCAATGCTGCTGTTGTTGCTGTGACTGCTACTGATAAAGCACCCACGGGACACAACCTGCTGATGCCTCTGCTGTTGCTGTGGCTGCTGCTTCACCTTGGGACTCAGAGACTTCATGTTAGAAGGCTTCTGTGTACTGCTAGGGACTCTAATAACTTTGCCTTCATGGGACTGATTTAACAATACAATAATGGACTTTGCTTTTACAACTACCCAGCTTCTAGTCTTCAATGAAGACACACCGAAACCTCAACAACAAACAAGGATGAGAATGGGATGGCATTGCTTTCCTTCTTACAGTCACACTGAAGCAGGGCTGATTGAGAAACTGGACATGTAGCCTCTCTCCAGATATGCTTCCAGCAGAAAGCCACATGCCATACCTTGGTCCTGGCACTACCAGGTCACATCCTGCAGCAAATATCTGCTCTGCAGAGACACAGGCAGCCTTAGTACAGCAGCAGCAAAGTGCCAAGGACTGTGCAGTTCCCTAATATTCATCAACATAATTATATGCATCCAGCTGTTTTTAAAACTATCCATGGATAACTGTGGACAGACTGGGTGAGGTGAGACGGGGGCAGGGGAGGAGGGAGGAAAGGAAAAAAAAAAAAAAGAAAAGAAGAAAGTTTTAGAGGAAACATTTCCTTTTATACCTGACTTCTATTCCCACAAAAAAAAGATGAACCAAMAAAAAAAAAAAAAAAGATGAACAAAAGATGAACCAAGATTCTAAACCTAGTCCCAACTAATTTGATAAATGATGACAACAGTATCCTGCCTTATATGAGTATTCTGGGGATATATGGATTTTAAGTAGTCCCCAGACAGTTTGATAACAAGGAATCAAAATTTTAAAAACATAATGAAATTTAGGCTCCTGATGTGAAAAAGGACTGACTGAAAATGGGTCTCCTAGTTTTCACTGGAGGTATAAGAAATGCACATAAATAGTTGACCTGCCTTTGCTTATTTATTTGAAGAAACTGTCAACCTATCAGACAGCACAAGCACTAACTGAAGATTTTGATTTGTTGGATGTTGTGGTTCTTTTTTCTTAATATTTTTGTCTAAAGCACTTGATACTTTTCACAATTTAACTGCAACAGGCCTTAATATAAGTGTTGTTACATGTGAAGGAGCTTATTAAAGGACGATAGCTCACTTTTACTATCAGTTGTACACTGTTCCACTAGGTCATTTCCCCACCTGGTTTCCAACAGATTGGAAAAATAAGACTTGTGAACAAACTTATGAGATGAAAATCAATTCTGAATGTTTCATCTATTACATTAATTTTCTTACGGTGAGTATTTGCTTCACTGTTGAGAAGAATGATTTGCTGGAACCCTTCTCCCATGTGTGGCCTGAACAAATTTACGTTCTTAGGCTCAAAAATTGGAACAGGCTTGCACAGACTTCATAAATACTTTCCATGTCTGTGCATTCATGGAAAATGTAATATTGCATTGCATATTATTCCAGCAAATACTTACCCACAGAACAATTTTAAAAAAGTTTTTGCAGTATCTTAGCAACCGGTAAAATCCTCTAATATACATGCAGAGAGTATTTATTAAATCTTCTCCTGTAGAATTACATGAAGAGCCTTTAATACAAAAAGAAATAAAACCTGATTTTAAAACTTCTTAGTAAGACTAAGCATTAATTTAATTTCTCCAGTCTTTGAGAAAATTTAATGTGTAATTATTGATTGTCTTGTATTCCTTCCAGGAGTGCCTTAGTCTGATTTTTAATACATATCTCTATTTTGCAATTCATTTTTCTCATTTTTCTCCTCTTTTAGAGTTTAAATTCTTTCATATAATTCAATTTTACAGAAAGTTTTTTGTATTCTGTCTTTATTCCCACTGCAGTCTTTTTATCAATATTTTTACCTTTCCTTTGAACACATTCAATTACACTATATGGGACTTACTAAATATCATATCTTTTATGTTGCAGCAGAGAGACTTTAATATATGAGGTTCTAAAGCTTAATAATTTCCTTCACACAGCACTTCTTTCATTCCACATAGCATGGGTTTCACTGATGGCCATAATTTGAAAACCAAGTTACTGTCTCAGTTCTTCACATCCACAATTATTTCAGAGTTCTACAATGTAATATTTCATTATTTGGATTAAATGAAGTAACCTTAATTTCTCACCTCACAGTTCATCTGTATGCGATGATTCACACTAGTAGTTATACTAGGCACAATCATCTGAAATAACAAAAAACTGCTTTTCAATTTATGATTTTTGTTTTTCTCTAAAACTTTAAGAAAACTTTTAACAGGATTAAGTTATTCTCTGTGTGCTGTGTTTATGTTCCTTAGTCTATCACTGGCACACAGCTGACTTGCAGCTTCCACATTGCAGAAAATACAGGTCAGGGTATATGTACAAATTTGACCAACTGTGAGTGTTTATCCTCATATTTGACATAGGATGACTGAGAAAATCTTTATTGTCCTTTATATAGATATGCAAATAAAAATGGCTTGAATGATTCAGTTTGCAGTAGAAGTAAAATGAAGGTCTAAATATTCTGAGATGAGCTTTGAAGAAGGAGAGGCTGAAAAAAACATAGTGATTTTCTGAATGGCTGAGATGTATATTCTTTTCACTGCATTAACAGCTGTGAATCTGCTTTGCTGAGAGTAAAGCTCTGTGCAGTCCTCTTACCGGGATATTAGGACAGTGCACTTTTTACGGACCTGCCAGTGCCTCATCATAATGTCACACTGCTGCTGTTACTGAAGACTTGCATGTCATGTTGAACCCTCAGCTGCATCTTTTAAACTATTTTGGAAGGAAATGGGGCTTCACACATCTTTGACATGTTTATGCCCCATACCTAGTGTGCTACAGAAAAGCCAGCCTAAATAGGAAGTCAAAAAGTAAAGTGTAGCTGACTAAAGAGTTGTGGCACTGGCAGAGGGTCCTCAGGAGGGTATAGAGTTTGGACCTTATATTCTGTGAAGAGTATATAGTGAAACATGTTCAATTTGAAACATTGACCCTGCTTCTTTCAGTCTTGTCTGTTTATTACTAGAAAGAAAACCATATAATTAAAGCAGAAATGCTTTTAAATACAATAAAATATGCAACTCTAGCAACTGCAAGCAGTTAGGTGTTTTACAGCAAAATTTAACGTGGGACAAACTTAGACCTGGTTTTCAGGATCTGACTAAGACTAAAATGCTTAATGAGTTCCAACATTTTGTATATTTATTCACTTCAGTTTCCAGCAGACTTAACTTTGAATAAACTGCCAAATTTCCCTACTCATTTATATGCCTATCCTAATAGGATTCAGCAAATAATCAGATGGGATAACAAAATCAAAGCTGATTCGAGGCACATACAAATTCCCATTTTACTTAACCATAATTGATTTTCTATTGTTTATATATTAATTATGTTGTTGCATTGGTCATCCCTGTGAGGCCCAGGTAACTTGCCTAGTTGCTTGTATTGAACCAGGTGATTCTTTTTTAAAGCTTTAACTGATTTGAAGGAAATGGGTTTTTTTGTATATTAAAACAGAAAAAAATTTTCTTTCTCACTCGGTCCTAGTAGCTGAAATGGATTAAAGTGACCCATCTATTATATATTGGAGAATATAGTAATTCAATTAGTGGTCACCATTCAGGGAAAGACTGGTAGGTGCTTCTGGAGCTAACATCTGCATTAAACATTAGTTTTTATTTAACTGTTCCCTATCAGTTTTCTCTTTTATATCATGATTTTTCTGGATTCTCTATAAGAGCCTGTTGTGGTATAAGAATTTTATTCCCAAATTTATTGCTTCCACCAAAACCCTCCAAACCAACATCACTCACTCATGCACTCACTTATTCTTGCCTCTCCCTTCCCTTTGCATCATGTAAAGAGAGGAGATCTGGAGGCCCAAAAGGTGAAGATCATGGGTTGAGATAAGAATAATTTACTGGAAACAGCAACGAGGTAAGAAAAAGAGCAGTAAGAGCAGCAATATTATTCAAACATGGACTAGAGAGAGGTGAATGGTTCCATGAAAACACCCACCACAGAGCACAACGTGACCATCACCACCCTAACCCAACCTGTAAGACAGACTTTACTGCAATGGCTCTAAGTTTCACAGTACTGTTATTTGCTGTTGCAACAGAGACAAAAAAATCTTCAGTCCTGCCATCCAGAAAGCAGGCTTACTATGACCTTCAGGTTAACAATCCTTATGGCAGTGCTATTTTTATCCTGACTTGCAAGGGTTTTGTGGAGAACATAATTGAATGCATAGCCATTAAAAATCAAACCTAACAGCAGTTACCTCAGACTGTCACATGAAATGCAGAAATCCTAGCTAAGGGTTAGCTATAAGAGCCAGATGATCTCTGGATAGGTGGACACTTCAGATAGCATTTTGTTAAAAACTGGTATTAAAGGTTGAGTCCAACCACTAATCCCAGTGCCACTACTGTAACTGATTGGCAGAATTCAGCCATAGAAGGCTGATTTCCTTAATTTAATCTAACTAAAACTAGAGACTATGTCATCAATTACTTAAGACTAAGATGCAGAGTCCAGGAAGTCCTTAACTATTTAACGATATTCACTTTACTGACTTTTTATTTCCTCTTTGTGCAGCTAAAATGTTGAGGTAAAACGGAACGCATATGGTTCATATCAGGGTAAAGATACTAATAAAACCGATTTAATTAAACATTTCTATAATCTGAAAATACATTTAGAGACATGATGTTGGGAGTTCTTCAGTCCGGCCAGCTCCCAGCACCGTTGCCAGGAGTGGGCTGCCCCCAGAAAGCCGGCCGCAAAATCTGGGGTGCAGCTGTGGGGCGCAGCTGCTCTACAGCACAGGTGGAAATGCATCAAGGGCAGGAGCAAGGAAGAGGAGAGGTCTTTCTTGTGGTTTCCAAAGGTGTTTATTCCCAGGAGGGTCAGGGACAAAAGACAGAAACTTGGGCTCGCAGAGGGGGAGGTCTTGGGAGAGGATACAATTTCCAACCAATAAGGGTCACATGGAGGAGGAACACAAGGCAGGGAGTACATTATACAGACCCGTGAAAGAACACAAGGGGAGGGAGCAACTTGAGAGGACCAATTTAAGGGTGCTGAGGAAAATAGAAATCTCTAGAACTGGAGACAGGGACTGGGGAGGACTGACAAACAAGTCTGTAGGAGGAGGGAAAGGCAGGTCTAGCAAAGATAGACAACGAGGGCAAACCCAACAATACAGGGGGAAAGGAACAATCCATTAGGGATAAAACATACTATAGCAATATGAAACGGGGGAGGGGGGGTGTGTATAAAACAGACCATTAAAACTGAGCTGGAATTGAAAACATAATAAAAACACTTTGGAACAATTTACAAAGATCTAAGGATTCAATTTTTACTTAGTTTGCTCTCAGATAAACTGAACCAAAGGAAAAACATTCCTAAGTGTCCAATTTGCATCCAGAATAAGATGAATTGAAAGATCGATGCTTAGACATATTTGAACTACATCCAAATTAAACTCATCGGATCAAAAGGAAGAGAAAGTGTCATAAATATTTCCTAGAAGAATGCATCTTTAGAAAGGAGACAAACCTCTACCTTTTCAAATAATTCTTCAACTTCCTAAACATTCCAGGAAAAGAGAATAAATGTACCAAAAGATTAAAGAACACAGCATTTTAGTATCCTTTGAAAAGAGGAAAAATACAGTTCTGCAGCTTTTCAGAAAGAGGATACAAAGTTTTGATGCTTACGGGTGTAAACAGGTGCTTTCTGGATGTGTGTTTCCCTCCCATTTTAACCAGTCAGTTGGAAACTTGTGTCAGTCAGTTTGCATATCTGATATCACCTTTCGAGAGCTAACTCTGCCTTGCCTTTTCCGTGACAGTAACACTGTTAAATGGCTGTTTTCACACTCCTGAAACCACCAGAAAAATGGTAGCCTAGAAGAAAACATTGCCTGAAACCATCCAACAGCTTGTCCCAGAAGCTGGCACCGTGTGGTTAATGAGACACTTTTCCAGCAGTGGCATATACCCTATAACCAGGAGAAATAATGTGAAAGAAAGATTAACATTTTCTTCCTTTCCGTTTGAGGTTACTCTTGATCCTATTTGAATCCTTGGAAACTCTGAGATTTATAGAGAGCTGAGAATCTGGTGGTCGAAGTCACCGTCAGACATCTTGCTATCAGCATGACAGTGTTAAACGACACTAAAAGTAAACTTGGTATTCCTGTTAGCTTTTAATTTAAATGGTATACTCTGTTTCATTAAAAAAAAAAACATAAATAAAAGGGGGGGAAAGGACCAGTTTTGATGCACAGCATCTGGGGTTTGTAGTAGGCTAAGTCATACAAGAAATGGAATAATGGTTGCCCTGGTTTCAACTGAGATAGAGTTAATTTCTTCTCAGTACCAAGTCCAATGCTGGTTTTGCATTCAGTATGAGCACAGTGCTGATAACACACTGATGTTTCAGTTGTTCCTAAGTGGTGTTTATTCTAAGTCAATGACTTTTTCAGTCTCTGCTCCTTTGCCAGTGAGAAGGCACACAAAAAATGCTGGGAGAGGGCAAGGCTGGGACATGTGTCCTGATATTCCACACTAGAAAATGTCATGTTAACCAGATCATTATTTATTTATTTATTAAATAATACTTATAATAATACTTCTTTACACAGAATGGGGAGGGCTTTAATCAGGGTTCAAGGATGGGAATTGGCCTTTGTTAGCAGGTGGTGAGCAATTGTATTGTACATCTCTGGTTTTATTGGGTTATATAAATTACAATGATTTCACTTCATGTCAGTTATTAAACTTTACCTAACTTACAAATTTCTTCTTTTATTCTCCTCACCATTCCCTTGGGGAAAGAGGAGGGAACTGAGCAAATGACTTAGTTGCCAGCTGGCCTTTACCTTTACAAAGGTAAAGTACATACATTTCTGACACAATTGCATTTTAAAAGAATTGTTAATTTTTATTATTTTATATTAACATGAAATATCTGTAGAACCTGAGAGAAACTCTAAATTATATGATGGATTGTCTCTTGTTTACTGCCTTTTTTCTGTTATGTGCAGTGATTCTACAGGTTTTTCTTCATTTTAAAAACTGTGAATAAATTCTATATTTTTATATTAAAAAATTCCTTCTCTCACAGGTTCCCTTTTACTACAAAGTTTGATATGAAACCACTGAATAAAGATACAGTTGAGGATGTAATTTTTTATTGTCTTTTAGTTTAACAAATAGAAGAGTGACATGTAAATAGAACAGTCTTCTGACACTATTATGTTAGAGAAAAATGAAAAATCACTTCTAAAATATTCACTGAGGCTTGAATAGTGTAGCTTAATGATAACCACTAAGCAAATATCTTTGCAAGATTAGTTAGAAACTGACTCAGAGTAATGTAAATTTTGATCTGATACTGAAACATTAGATTTTCTATGTGACATGAAGTATGAACAGTTACATTGTTTTATAATAATAATATTTATTCCCCAGGATTAATATGATAAACTGCTATTTAGAATAAATAAAAGTGACTGGAGAGAGAAATATGTTGATAAATATGTTTAATGATTCTTTTTCTATGGAAGGAGAAAAAATAAGAGACCTTCTATACTTCCTTGTCCTGGGTTGACAGTGCCCTCTATCCCAATCGTGCAGCTTTGTCCTTTCTGTTTTATATTGTTATGTCTACCAGCTGCCCCCCTTCCCCTCGGCGGGCTGTTTTTGCCGCAGCAGGGCCGCGGCTGCTGGCTTTTGGCTTTTGCTGGCTTTCGCTGCTTCCGGGTTTTTTTCCCTCTTTTTTCCTCTCTCTTCCCCACCCCCCCCCAAAGATCATTGGACCGGCTCCGGACCTGACCTGGAAATATCCGGGAATCTCCAAGGCCCCTGAGAGAAGCTCTGCACCCTCCCTGCACAGCAACTGCCTGAGTACCATCTGGGGCTGTTTTCTTTTCCCTTGTGTTGGGGAGTGGGTTTTTTTCCTTTGTTCATTGATCAATAAACAGGTTTTTTCCACTTTTCCTCCTAGGAATTCCTTCCTAAACCCAGGGCTGGTGAGGGAGGGGTGGTGGAGGTTTGTTTTCTAGGGGGCTCCTTTTGGAGGTTCTCCTCTAATTTGTCCTAAACCAGGACATTTCTCTTTTAAAATACCTTTGCGTAAAAGATGTTGTATGTTTAATATTTATGATTGTATTACGATTTATCATTAACTATTTGAGTTTTACAAGAGAAGAATTTGCAATTTCACATATGCGGACACCATGTAAAAGGCACTTGGATTCTTAAAGGATCAAATCTAAAGAATGAATTGTACACTGCAGACAGCTCATTCAGGTAGCATTTGCATAATTGTCCTTTACACACTTGAGCTAGCACTACCTCAATTCAGTGAATACTGACTCCCAGCAACTGTGACACAGGTCCAAAGTGTTGCAGATACTCAGTTTGTGTGACTATATTCCATTTCTTTTCAATTGGAGGTTTATGGGAATAAGAACTACAGAAGTAACTTTTTAGGAATTCATGTTTTAGACAGAACATTAAAATGAGATGTGTTAAATACCATAGTTGTATAAATGCTTAGAATATTATGCTTGTAATAAACCAGATTTTAAGATGAAGTCAACATTTAGTCATTATATCAGGGCAAATTATGCCAGTATCTTTTTATGCAGGTTTTGCTGGTTAACTGAGAGTTTAATAAATTGGCCTCTCATTTTTTTGTATGTCTTTTTTCTCTATGTATTTCTAGTCATGTTGACAATGCTGTTTGACGAGGTCCCCCAATTGCTCTGTTTTCATACATCCCCTACTCTTTAGAACTATTTCTCAAGAGAGATATGCGGAAGAAAATGGAACAATGAGCCAGCTCAAGATCAACTCCACTTGTGGAAATGTCTTAGGTTGCAGTGTAAGATGTAACCAAAAGTATGTATTCTATCACCATCTCCATGAACTGTTAAAACCAGGTGGGGCAGTGTTCTTTATCTTGTCTATGACATATCCCTGATAATGCCCTCCCTCCAGGGGGATATCTTTTGTAAATGAGCCATCAAGTCTCACTGCATGACTCATAAAATTACATCATCCCATTGTGAGATGCTCAGCCCGGGGGAAGAACCAAACAGTCCTACCTGTATATAATCTGAGATTTGTAACACCACAAGCAGCCTCACCTTCTGGATTTCCAGAGTACAAGAACTACATAACCAGCACTGAAACTTCAGGGGAAGACCAGACCCTCTACAAGATCACTGCTTCAACAGAACCACATCTATCATTCCAACAGGACTGCAGTCATTGGTGTATCCTGACTCTGTCAGGTTAAGCCAGTGTTTTCTGCCTTTTCTTTAACTTTCCTATTAAACTGTAGTTCTGACTTGGGATCTCTCACTGGTTTGCTTTCAAACTAGTACAGGCAAGAATAAACCTGCAATAGAAATGTATCGATTACGGAGAATAAAATTACATTATTTCCTTTGCACAATGCCCTTTTATTTGAGGTGCTAGTCCATCAAAAACTAATGTGAGCTACAAGAGAAGTGAAAGTATGAGGCAAACACTAATGTCTAAGATTCAGCCCAGACTTAATAGCATTTAGTATATTGAAAATTAATCTGCGCATTTTTTTAAATGTATACAGGAAAATGTTGAGTGTGGAGGTTGGACTGGCAGGGACTGGCAGCAGGTTAGCCCTGATCAACAGTGAAGTCAACATCAATCTGAGACCATGGAAAAAGGGATGCTAGGAAGGGAAAAATGTTGTTAGGTTATGGTGAGAGGAATGGGATGGTATGTAGTTACGTTAATGAAGTTGCATCATATAAATTTATGTTCTGAGTTCTTGCATATGAATGGTTAACAATGTTTTACACATAAGGGAATATTGTTCATTGGTTCACTACCCAGGATAGAGTTTATATATTGTTATGTTTGCCCAGTTGTATGGTCTTTCAAGGTTACCCCATACTGTGCTTGGCCTATGTTCTTTTGTTGGCTCAGGCTATTTAGTCAAAGCTATTTTCCAGGCTTACTCGATTGTTCCCATCTGTATTTCAACTAGGATAGTACTATATTCCGTTTCCGAATATTGCACTGTTTGAGGCTTTTTTAATTTAAGACCTGTGAAGAGGCATACTTGAATTACCAAACAAATGCATGGGAGAAAGAAAAGGTTTATAAGTTAAAATAAATATAGTAAAATCATCTCTGCAAACGGTAAGACTTTTCTGGTTAGTCACCAGGTCCTTGAACTGCAATTAACTTAATTTTCGTAAGAACTTTTGCTTTACTCAAGATCTTGAAGAAGTATTATCATACCTGAAAGTGAGATTCATCATCTGATGTGAAGTCAACCAGTCTTACACGTAGAACTGGGCAGGGGGTGGAGGGGGGGTATTTCATATTGGCGCAAAAATGGGTTTTATATGGTAAATCTACAAAGCTACTGCACTGATTCTTAACACTTTACACTGTTTCTACATTTTACCAAACAAAAGAATCATGGTTCATTGGCTGCATGTTACGACTCTCTGGACACATTGCTAATTGTCCCTGTTGAGATGTAAGTATGAACAACAGAATGTAGCTGCTTTTGAAGCTGGTAATTGTTTTTCCCCCTGCTGAGGCCTTTGGTGCACCTGCAGACTGGATGCACAAAAAGCCCTGCTTTGTAAAACTGCTGGAAACATGGAAACTATCATACAAATGTTGAAGGAGGCAGAAATGGGAGATCAATGAACAAGAGGACTGATAGGAATAATTGAAGTGATATATTAAAATGGTCCTGAGAATGAGAATTTATTGCCTATGTTTCCTTCCACATACACCAGTTGTATTTGGATAACGTAAATATGGGATTAGAGTTTTTTTTCTTTTCAAAGCCTGTGCTGTGTTTTCTGTCTAATCCACTCCATCTTCCCCCAGAATATTTTTCTTTTGTAATCTCTATCAATGTCATCTTCTTACATATATGACTTTACTGGGGAGATAGCAAGGTCTGTGTACAAGTTTTCCTCTGCTTATGCAGACACCAGTGAGAATCTCTGCTGGATGCCAAGACTGGGAAACATATTTCACCATATTTAACCATATTTGCTCACAAAGTCTGTAATCATTTGATTTCAGGTTGCTGTCTTCCTTTCAGGACTTTCTTTACATTCCATCTCCCATATAAGTCCTGATTTAAATATTAAAAGTCTGAAATCCTTGGCTGAGATTGCTCAGAAATTATTCTAATTAATTAGAGAACTAGAATGTCACAAGTAGTCATAGGTTCCTTAACTTCCTAATAATCGTCATCTTGTAAGCTCAGTTTCAGCTTTTTCCTTTCTGTTATAACAAGCAGACTTTGCATTCTGATGTGTGGATTGTGTCTTGAACAACAACAAAAATATCTGGTTTGGGCTTAGGATGAATCTTTTCCTAGATATTTTTTTAAAGATACAATTGATTCTTTCAGTTTTTCTTCAGAGAGGTTCTGTGCTTATGGCCTGAAGCCATCCTACTTCTGACCAGAAGGAAGTATTTCCAGCTTTGTGATTTACAATATGCAATGCTTACTTCAACTCCGCAGGGCTTTCTAGCTTAAGTCAGGTTATATCACCTGTAAATAGAACCTTTACTGCACAGAGCCAAAAATTGTTCAGAGGCATGCTGAACAGCTTCTCATATAAGAGTTGTAATAGAAAAATTGTCAGGTTTGGTTTTGCTACATAGTATTCTATAAAGGGCGTGGAATGAGAGAGAGAGAGAGAGAGAGAGAGTTGTGGTTTGGTTTTGGTTTATTTTGTCCTAGGGCATAGAACTCTAAATTGTTGGACTAAGAGTTGGAAGACAGGAACTGTTAATGCTTTAGTCCCGAGTCCCAGATAGGCCATCTAATGCAAGGTGAAAGCATGTCACCAAACTTTGGAATGTTGTGTTTTGACACTAGATGGTGTGTGAAACTTCAGCTAAGGGCTATATTCACAGAAGACCTTAATGTAGTCTGGAGTGAGGTCTGAGGCTTCCTTCTTTAAGTATGGGGGTGACTATTCTCAGTGTTCTCACTGAGAGTAATCAGATTGCTAACTCATATGTGAAGGAGCAATCTCTTCACTTTTGTGGTTTATAACTGACGTTTTTCTTTGTGGATTGGGAAAATACTTGGTACAGCTGATTTGTAATTTATCAGTTTAATTTCAGAAAATCTTCAAAAGTCATTTTGATTTGGATTGCAGAATTAAACTTCTATTAATTTATATTTATTAAGAAATAAATCAGCAGGCAACTTTGAAATGTTAGGGAAAAAATTAAATGAACACTCTAGTAAATCTTTTGCCTTTGATGTGGAATATGAAGAGGTGATCCAATCCTTTTTAACCCTGAGGCATGTTTTCTGAACTATACTCCATTCAGGCATCCCTCTGAAAGCCACATAAAGCTGGTGGCTAATGTAAAAGAAACAGTCTGATATTTTAATGCATACAGGGATTGATGTCACCAATATTTTGTGTTGTATGTGTAATTCAGTATTATAAATATTTAACAGCTTCTTCCTTTAAAAGTTTCATGCAAACTTCATGTCATGCATACTTGTAGACCTGTGGATCATGGCCATTATCTGCTCTTTGGGGGACCAAAAAAAAAAAAAAAGAAAAAGAAAAGAAACCACCAAATATATTATTATCATGATCATCATCATTGTGACACAGCTTTGTATGGATTTTTCATCTCTCTGTACATCTGACTTGGTAAGAAATTTAGAATAGAATAGAATAGACTGTTTCAAGTGGAAGGGACTGTAGCTGGATGCTGTGCCTGGAGTAGACATAAAAGAACTTGAGCAATGCCCTATTTGCAAAGATACCAGTGGTGAATGTAGAAGGTGTTGAATAATGTTAAAACCAGACTCTATAATCCCAAAGTTAAACATGCTTATTGTGAGGTGAAGATGTGGCAGATCTAGTAAAGTTCCTGATAAAGGAACTAACAAGTGACGGTGCTGACAACTTATCTAAAGCTGTTGAACTGACACAGCTGGCCTGGAGACATCTGACTGTCAATTGCAGTATTCAATAAAAGCTCAGTCCCTCTTCTTAACCATAAGGAATTCTAAGACACCCTTTCTCAGACTGTGCACAGCAATTATTTCTTTAAATGGGGTTACTCAAGGATGAGTGAGAGACACTTGCCCATAGTCACTGGTCTGAGTGAGTAACATCAATTTGTACTTAAAACGCCACATGAGTTCTTCCTCTAAGAATACAGAAAGTTCACATCTGGGGAGAGGGAATTTGGTTACAAATTTAATTGAGCATTGATGAGTCTAGGCTTTTACAATAAAAATATCTACATTTATTAGTATTTCAGGACAGCTTTAAGTTGCTGTTTTTGCCCCCTAAAATAAGTAAATGTAATATTATAGTCATTCATTACTTCTGATAATAATTTTTGGATTAAAATGCCTTGTTGAAGTTGAGGACTGGCATGAGTTTCTCTTTGTCTCACAGCAGAAATTGTGAGGTACCCTAAAGTACCTGATAAAAACTTCCTTCATGTTGATTTTTAAGTAAAATGGTAGGAAGCATGTCATGGAGCAGGAAGATGA
The DNA here is from genome assembly GCA_003546035.1 of Mixornis gularis. NCBI lineage: Eukaryota > Metazoa > Chordata > Aves > Passeriformes > Timaliidae > Mixornis > Mixornis gularis. The sequence continues at coordinate 2,954,060 of QVAJ01000093.1, forward strand.
CATCTTGCAAAGGTTTACTTTTACACTGATGAACTAATAGGATAGGAAGAGGTCTATATTCCAGGACAATGGACTATGGACATTTGATTCATGCTTTCTATGTAAATGACTTCTGTCCTGTCAATATCTTTCTTCCCTACACAGGTCAGATATTTGAACCAGGATCAGGAAAGAGCAACACAAAAGCCTCCAAGTAGCCTTCCCCACCCAATCCCCACATTTTCCCCTTCAACTACCTCTCCAACCTCACAAAAAAAAACCCTATAGCTGTCTATTATTAAGTGATCATTCACTACCTAACTGTCCTCAGAGGGCCAGGATCATGATGATGTTAGTATGTTTTGGATAGTTTAAGGCTGTAAATGGCTGCAAGATGGAAAAGGAGTGATCTCTTGGTTAGCATGCAAACTCTGCTTCTTTTGCTATATTTTGCAATGAATGTTAATGTCATTACATGTGGGACAATGCTGACGGTTTCAAAGGTTTAGCAGACTTGTTTGTGTATTTTCATGCAACTGCAAAAGTTGGTGATTTTAGGATTGAGAGTACTGTCATTGATCAGTCAAAGTCAGTGATCTACTTTCCTTTAGATTCAGTGGGCACGTGTTGGGTAAACATGTCCAAACCAACCCCTACTGTGACTGAACAATAACCTGAATAATAAGTCCATGCACTTTTTCCATTCAGATCCGTCTATATGATGTATCTAATGCTATTTTCAAAGTGGAGCTAACAATTCATTTTAATCACCAGAAGTGATATTTTAAAAAGAATGCTTTGTGTTCTTATGGTCATGGAATATATGTGTATATGTATATGTTTCAAGGCTAATGTATCTGAAAAAAAAAACAAACCAAACCATCCCAGTGCCCTTTATGTTATTAATTGTCTGGTCATTTCCGTGGGGAAGAGAGTTGGTCATTTTTAAAATGATACCTAAAATCTAATGTCCTAAGTAAAGAACATTCATGTTTGTATATAGCTGCCAATCTTTGAGTGGTCTGTTTGAACAGCTCTTTTCTAATGCTAAAAACTTTCCTAGGCCGCTCATCTAAACTACTTGTAACGTGTCCTTCCATGAATGATTGTTAGAGTAGATGCCACCAGAAGTGAAAGCTAACTGGGCTCTGACATACAGATTTGAGCGTAAACCCTAGATTTATCTTCCATCAGCCTCATGATGTATAATGCTTGAGTTGTAGCTTTGAAACAAAACAGTTTGTAATGCAATTCACTGGACCTGTCTAGCAGCTTGAAAACATATTATTAGGTTGGAGGCATAGTTTTTAGAAGTTGAAAGTGTAGTAGCCCTTTGAATGGTTAGCTCGAGATAATATTTACGATCAAACTGAGGTCAAATTTTTGGAATTTTTGGAATGTTTCTCAAAAAACTCTGGCTATTACAGGGCTTGGCCTTTTCTGATGGATTCTTTATAGATTTTAAATGTATAAGTTATTACATTAGATATTGTATTTGTTAGACCTTCTACCTTAAAATCTGAATTAAACCTGAAATGTTAATTCATAACGGCACCTTCTGTGCTGTCTGAGGGTAGGGAGACCAGAAATGACAATGTGGTTTTTATGTGAATCACTAACTATATTCTAAATACAGATGGAATATAAATGTTAACTGGAAAGGGTCCTGTCAGCCTACAGTGGTGGGTTTCACAATTAAACATGTACATACACACACACATTTGTATATATAATTTAATATATAATTTCTTCTAACCTTTCCCTTAAGTTCCATACTTTTTTTTTTGGTTTTTTTTTGGAATTTTTTTTGGTTGGATCAGTGGATCGCTTTTGACTCGCAACATGATGAACATAGGAACAATTTCAGAGGTTCATTATCCACGAGGAATTACATTCCTGATGAGCATATGATTGGTGCTTGTGAGTTTGTATAAATACATGTGACATTTCAATAAACTTCTGTCTTTCACTCTGCTAGCACTATGAAAGAGTACAATTAAAATGGACATTCTGAAGATAGCTGTAAAATATTCTGCATAATTGTTGTTCCTATATTCTAGAGCTAGTGTTGTAGGGGTCTAAGTTGTAACTGTTTTAGGACTAAAGCATAAGCACTTTGTGATATAGGCACGTGATGAATTCTTTTCCTTCCTTTAAGAAATATTTTAATTTTTAGTTTCAATTTCTTTTTTTTTTTTCTTAAGAGTGTCTAAGAGAGAAACATTTCTTCTTAAGCAGTCAGTCTTGTTTTAATGTTTCTTAATATGTTGCCCTATGGTAGGTAAAATATCTGACATCTGGTACAGCAACATTATTTAGAAGTCAGCTGTGACCTTCTTGCCTTCCAGCTTCTTTTTATTTAAAATGGGACATACTTTTTGGGTTTTTTTTTTGATTTCAAGGCGTTTCGCACACAATATGCCTATATTTTTCTCCTTTCATTCACTACTGAGAAGTTGATTTTTGCCTCTGATTAATCAAGGATGATAACGATGATAACACTTGCTACTTTTTCAAACTTCCTTTGGATTTCTACTCTGTAATATTGCTTTGCTCATACATGTACAAAATTTTTAGTAGCTTTATAGAAATCTTTTATAAAATTCACGTTTGAATAGTACCTGCAAGTACTATCTTGATAGATTGCTGTGCGGCTGATCATATTTCTCATCGTGCCAACCAAGTGTCAGCACTGGTTTGTGAAACTAACTTTCTTATTGTTTTCACCTACTCCATGTCTTTTGTTTTGCACTTCATGCATGAAGAAAGAATTCATTTATTTTTTCACTCTTTAGTGTGCTTAATGGAAACTACTCAGGGTCTTTCTAATTATGAACTCTTTTTAATGAAACTACAGTCTTACATTGTCCTGTGTGATGAACCAAACAAAAAATCAACACACAGCCTCTTAATAAAAGACCACAGGCGTGGCAATGGCTTTGCAAGTAACACTGCTGAATTTAAATTACAACCAAATTGAGTTGTAAGTTTTAAATCTATGCTGCAACATAGCATAATTATCTGGAAAGACATGTAATAAAATTGCTATAATCTGCAGTATTTGTGGTAAACTTTATAATGGAAAGCATAACTTAAAAATACTTAATATGTACATACGTCTACATTATGCTTCAGAAGTTTCATATAATAATGTTCTGAGCAGGTTCAGTTTTTAAGGGTTGTAAATTACTTCCCTGCTCAGTGCCTGAAGTTTTAAATATTTAGCTAAAGGTAGGACCTGTGCAATTTTTTTAAAGAAAATATACTAAATACAATATTTATATAAATAAGCAAAAGAGAATGACTGCTCTTATTTGAAAATGCCAAGTTCCAATTTTGTAACAGGATGCATTGTTCTATTTTTCTGTTAGTTTTGTTGTGGGTTAGTTGGTTTGTTTGTTTTAAATTACCTTAAAATGAAGATCCATAAATTGTATTCAGACAGTTGCAGCAAAAATATAAAAAATACGCTACTAAGTTGTTGCTTTGTATATTTTTGTATATGCAAATTTTTTATATTTTCCATGTGAAAGAATGAAGCTGGCAAGTGTCCTAATGAAAAGAAGTTGGCCTTCTAAACTGTTTTTTTTCTGGGCCAAGTAGGATGAAAGAAGTAAATTCCACACTGCACAAAGCAGCACGTGAAACAGAAACAAACTCCTATTCAGAGATCTGATTCTGTGCTCCTTAAATTCAGTGAAAGATTCCCAATGAAAACACCAAACTGTAGAGAAGTTTCTTGATCTTAGGGATTTTTTTTCCTCCATTTTAACAGAATAATCTATGAAGTGTCAGTATTTTACAAACCAAAGCTGAAACACAGCTTAACTGTACAGATACAAATTCAGAAATTCAGACAACTAACTGACTTACTTTTTTAAACTAAGTTATACTACTTGATTATTTTTAAGTTCTGCTTGATACGTACCTATCGGTACAATTTTTTTTTTAAACTACCTCTAAAGATTTTCTACCACTCAATTGTTTTTAAGGTGGAAAGGCACCTGTTCTTTTAAATATTTTATTTGGCATAATATTTTTTTCCCCTGCAGTTGTGCCTTTTGCTCTTTTTCAGGGACGGTCATGACTTTGTGGGGCGTCGATTTTGCTTGTTTGTTTTTGTTTTGGGAGGATTGTTCATTTGCTCTTTTGGTTTGGGGGATTTTGGCTTTTTGTTCGTTCCTTTCCTTTAGTTGTGGCTGTTTTATTTGTTTTATTTTGTTGTTGGTTTTTTTAATATATATATTTTTGTTTGTTTGTTTGTTTGTTTCCCCAAAACAGTGTTAACTCATGCTTAGCTATTATTTATATGGGTGGTCTCGATTGTTATATCGGACCCATGCCTTCCTGTATGGTCTGAGTGTATCACTCCAGTTAACTAAGTAATTTGGTATACTCTTACATAATTTTCATTTTAAGTCCGTGCAGACCGACTGTTTTCAAGGAAGAAAAATGTCATGTTTTAAGTTGATTATTGACAGAAGTAGTTAAACCATTGGCACTTGTGTTTCATTAGAAGGGAACAAAGATGAACAGTGTTTAAAATTCTTCTCAACTCTGTAGATGACTTTGCTATCTTCATTCATTGTGATTCATTAGTACACTAATTAAAGTACTAGTACCTACAGAATAAAACTGGGGAATCAAGCATGTTTAAAGCTAAACCTCACTGTCCACGGCTGCAGAAGTCTAGAGAAAGATATTGGTGGAAGAAAATCCCTAATTGTGTCAATTCTGAATCTTTCTAAAGACTCGGTTTCTTTTCGTCAGCCAGGGCAACCTTAACACTTTTTCATGTTAAGAGCACTGCTACTTCTGCTTGTTCTCTGAATCACAGTCACATGCCTCTGCTGCTTGATCTGTGCTGGCTCTGGATTTTTTGGTGCACCTACTCAAACCCTACTCAAATCAAATCAAATTAAATCAAATCACTTTTCAATAAAACATTGATTAATTTAAAAAAAATCACTTTCAGCAGATTAGAGAGGTATAAGGAAAAAAAGGGGGAAATACTCCTCATTTTAAGAAAAGCAAGATCACTAGGCTTCACTGCAGAACACCAACAATGTGTAAATAGCCAGAATAACAAATTTTTCCGTCTTGTCCTAGGATAGTGTAATTGGTAACCATGTTCAAACTCCACAGCCTGTTTTTTTTTTCTTTATTGCAGTTGGAAATGGAGAATGTAATGTCTGTTAAACAGCATAACGAAATCAAAACCTTTGTTGTTATTTTTTTTACTATTACTATCGTTTATATTACTATTACTATTGTTTTTCTATGTCAGTTTATTATATGAAGGTCTTTTGCTACTACAAAATATCTGCAAGTGTGGATCATTTTCATTCTTCATGAGTCCTGTCATCTTGAGTTCTGATTGCTGGAGTTCTTATTACAGGTAATGGAATAATTTCATATGAATTACATATTGTTATTGTCCTTAGATAAACTTATTCAAGAAGATTGCATGCCAGATGCATGTGGAAAACTGCCTATATGTTAAAAGAATTTGAGGATTTCTCTCATCTGTAAATACATGGATTGGCTTACAAGATTTCTAGTACTTCAAATATTTTCCTGACTAATCAGCAAATGGTGGTAGCCCATCCAAACATTCTGTAGCTTCAAATGCAAAGTAGCACACTCCCTGCAGAAAAGATCCTCAGCTGACATGAATGGGTAAAGATTTGTGGGTTGCAATTCACAGCAGCAGGCCCTAACTAAAGTTTTTGTGGTCTTAGTTGAACACAAGTTCAGATTAAACTTGAAAAATATGCTTTAATAAAAGGTATTTCTCAACATATAGTACTGTTGATACATCTAGTCCTGGATTATACATAGAAGAATTGTCTTATTTCAGTAAAATTATTAATGTAAGACAAGGAATAAAAACTCTTTTATGGACATGACCTGAAGAGTAAAACGTTAAGGTTTACACAGTTAATTTTGTATCCTAATGTTTGACATTGTGACTAACAGATTTAATTTTCTCCCCAATCTATTATACAGCCAAAGGGGCAAATAGTTTTAATCAAGTTTAAGCAAACCCTCTTCAGTTTCAACTGCTCAGAAATAGAGGAGGAGAAACACACCACCTTGTTCTACAGTGTTGTCAATGATGGTATGCAACATTCTCAGCAATCTTATTAACAAGAAGCAGACTATGTTTTGTCCTATATTCTTTGAAATATATGTACTTTCTTAAAAAAACAGCAAATTCAAAGAGTGACCTTAACAAAAGATGAAAACATTTAGCATTAGTAAAATTTGGTGATATCAAGCAAGATGGAAAAAAAAATTGTAAGGAGAAAGAACTGTATCTACTTGCCCTACCAGAGAGGGTAACAGTGAAATTAACCTTAAGAACTGTTTGAAGAGCATTCTTATGAAAATGGTGTGGGAGAATGGCAAAGTTATGTATTTGAAGATATCAACAGTCCTTAACTGATTATGGCCAGTTACACTTAATTTACGATGGTTTTAAAGTAAAATAGCACAGACCTGTGTTTAAATTTCTTAGTGCAATTACCATTTACTCTTATTTTATGTACTCTAATTGAAGGGTTTGTACAATTATTATATTGCTCACATCTGTCCTTAAAAGCGAAGTTTCATTCAAGTACCTGATTTGAACATGTCAAAAATACACAACCCAAATCTTAAAACTCTTGCTTAATGCTTAATTTTGATAGTCATCAAGCTTAAATACTTAAGTGCAGGAAAAATAAAATTCAGATTTAATTTATATATTTGAGGATTAATATACAATCATAAATTGTAACAATTTACTGGAAAACTACCAACCACACCTTCCATATGTGATTGTTAGAATTTGTATTTCAGGACATGAGATTTGTTAATATAATTTTATGTCAATAGGGCTAACTGAAACATATTTGCTATACACTTGCTTGTTAGTGTTTCATGGTTGTGATAAACAGCCTAAAATGAGAGTTACAGGTTTGATAGACTAGACTGTTAGATAGATAAGAAAGTGGCTGGATAGTCTCATCCAGAGGGTGGTGGTCAATGGCTCAGTATCCCAAATGAGTATGCCATCAATGACAAATGCTGCCCTTTGGGGGTCTGTACTGGGCTCAGTGTCATTCATGGCACAGATGAAGGAGTTGAGTGCACCCTCAGCAAGTTCTCAGATGACACCAAGCTGAGTGGTCCAGTTGACACTCCTGAAGGATGGGATGTCATCCAGAGGGATCTGGACAAGCTCAAGCAGTGGCCCATTGGAATCCCATGAGGTTTAACAAGACCAAGTGCTGGTGCTGCACCTGGGCCGGGGCAGCCCCCAGTGCCAGCCCAGGCTGGGGATGAACAGACCCAGAGCAGCCCTGCCCAGAAGGACTTGAGAGTGCTGGGCCTGAGAGGCTGAGCTTCATTAGATTTCTCTCCACGCAGTTCTCCAGTGGGTCAAGTTCCCTCTGAATGGCAGCACAACATTCAGGTGTATCAGCCAGTCCCCTCAGTTTTGTATCACCATCAGTCTTCCTGAGGGAACATTCTATGCCTTTGGCCAGGCCATTGATTAACAAGTTGAATAAGAGTGTACTGTAAGATTGGTTTCTTGCCACTTAGGACATGAAGAAAGCAAGTTTTCACTTGAAAACAAGTTTGGACAGTGAAATACTGCATGGTGACTTTTGTAAAATGAACATGTCTGGAAGCCTATTTCTTGTTTTATTCCCCCTCATAGACCAGATGTAAACAGGTCAAGATGTTATTCAATCCACAGTCCAGGTAGCATGCGCTTCTTAGTAAAACACAACCTATGTCTTCAAATTAGGAGTTCTGTATTTCCCTCAGGCCTAGCATGATTTTACAGTATTGCAAAGCTGGACAAAAAAAACCCTATATCATGTCCCTGAAAATAAATATATAGAACAGGACATGAATTTCCATATCCTATCCAAAAAAAAGATTTACAAACTTCAAAATCAGAGGTGCATGTATCAGTGCATGAAAACAGCCAAGCTGAACTGTCCTCCGTACATTTTCAGAATTTGTGCTGTCCCCTGCCTGTTTCTGTAATGCAGATATGGCTTTGACTGAAAACTATCACTTTTGTGGGACTTTGCCATTTGCAGTTATGTATCTTAGATTTCAAGCCATTTTTAAGCAAGCCAGTTGACGAGTTCAGTGGTCACTGTCCTGACTTTCTAGACATTCTTCATGAGGAGAGGGTAAGAAAGCACTGATTTTCTCAGACTGTAGTCAGAGCAAAGGCTCGGGGGGATTTCCTGGCACATGCAAACACCTAACAAGAAGGAAGAAGACAAAGACAGAACATTTTCTGTGGAACCAAGGGTCAGTACAAGAGGCAGGAGATACACACTGAAACACAGGAGGTTGCCTCTGAACATCAGAAATTGGGTTTTTTTTACGATGAAGCTGGTCAAACACAAGCCTGGATTGCTCAGGGATGCTGTGGATCTTCTACAGAGAAATGCAGAATGCAATGGAACCTGGCAACTGGTCTTGTTGACTCCTCTTGAGCAAGACAGTGCTGACCATAAAAATCTTTGCCAGCATGAATAATTCTGGGGACATACCAACTTCAAGGCTGAGAGTCAGTGCAGCACAAATCCATAAAAAAATACTGTGCTTCTGTGTAAGTATCTGTGTGTGTAAATTCTGCCTACCACAGATTTACTCCATGTCCACACACTGACATGCATTTTGAATAAGCTGTATTATGGTCATGGTTTTTTTGGATAATACCGAACTGCAATATAAATCTAGGCCACTCAGAGTTGATCTGAGATCCTAGGACTTCCTTTTATTTTGATAGCTGATTAGTGCTAAAATACTGAGTTTTTCTTCTTCTTTAGGAAAAAAAAGTTTGCATATTTTTTTAAAAACTTTGAAACAAAATGTCACTTAGTTGGACAGAGAGATCTGGCCAAGGAAGATCTCTATAGCATTAAAAATCCAGCCAAAAATATAATTTGTTTATTTTCTGCACTTATATGTTTCTTCATGGTTCACTTGCCCCAGTGTTTAAAGGTTTTGGGTGTGCAATAGAGATTTGGGGTTCTGACCTTATTGGAGTTTTTAAACAAGAGAGACAGATTCAAAGGGGAGGAAAAAACCCCCAAAAAACAGCAACAACAACAGCAACAACAACAACAAATCAGGAAAATCAAAACCAAAGCTAAACTAAACAATTTTTTAAAGATGAATAGCCACATGTTGCTGGGAAGAGATGCCAAGATCATGACTTCAAATAAATAAACAAAACTCATATATTGATTGAGAATATTTAATTTCATTTTATTTTCAAGCATACCCTAGCATTCTGTTTAAGAAGTAAAGTGCAACCAAATGTAAAGTGCTTGATTACTGTCAGCAGTAAGAAACAAAAGACATTTGTATGTACTGCCTGGATTGCATTGGTAATTGTGGTCTCTGCTTACTCTTTCTCTTCTGTATTATTCCTGTCTGCTACAGAGAAAAGACTTAATTCTGCATTCTGTAAAATCTTACCCATCCATAAATAAGTCATGAACTCTATATAGACAAATAAATATTTTACTTTTTAGATGTGACTTGCACTGAGTCAATGCTAGTTTACTGACAGAAAATTCTACAGTTTTTCAAAATTCAAAAATGACCTTTTCCCTGCTTGTAAGAATATATTTACGCCAACTGCTTATGAAGAAATTATTGTAAAACATGAGAATAAAACAAGGAGTGGTACTTTGAATTATCAGTTCCCCTGCTAAGTTTTGTAAGTTTCTTGAACAAAATTATAAACTACACCCCAAAATATATTCATATTGTTTAGGAAACATGCATATTTACATATAACATATCAATGTATTTTGGTTAACAACAGCAACACTGAATTTACAACTAGATGAAACCTCTTATTCCATATGCCTTATTCTTTTGGTCCTGAATTCATAAGGAATGAAAAGAATCTCTAAGACCCATGTCAGATTTAGGCCATTACATGTTGTTAATTAATTGTGAATAAAATGTTTAACATTCATCATCAGATGATTTAGAGGGGTTTTTTTTAGCAGAAAAGCACCCACAGTAGAAATTTGCTTTGACAGTGGAGAACACTAACTGAAACTTAAATGATATATAATAACCTCTGGTCACTTTTAGATAACAGAACTTTTTTTTACCTTTACACCAACATATTTCTGAACTGAGTTTCAGCCATTTTATTTCTATTCACCCTCTTGATGAAATGTTAGGAACGCAGTTTACTGGAAATGATGGTCCAGCAGAAAATTGAAGCTTTGAGGGACTTACATCTTTTAGAACTTGTAAATGAGAGAGTAGCTAACAAATATTACTGTTTGAGACTGGCTAAAAACAAAGAGCTTCTAAAAAAAAAAGCCCATGGCTTTGCACCTATAAGTGGTACTTCAGAAGGAAATAAAGCAACCAGTGTCTAGCTCATTAAGCTTACACATAAGATAAGGAAAGGCCAGACATATGAAGGATTTTCGTTGGTGTTATTGGACAAAGGCTTTTTACTTAAGTGGAGAAGAAACAGTAAGAAAGACTGAGTAATTCATTGAGATCTTTCAAGAAAACATTGTGGAAAAAGCAGAGGATTGTTTTTCAAAATGCTGTGGGAACTGTGAATGTTTATAATCAGGCCTGGCGAATTTAAATCAATTTAAAAAAAAAAAGAAAAAAAAAGCAAGGAGAAAAGGATGATACAAATAAAAATAAAAAATTACTAAAAATTTGTATTGGTCTATTAAACTATTATTCCTCTCCTTTACATCTAGTGAATAAAGGACTATTTATATGAGACATGTAGGTCTGTACAATAGTTAGCTTTCAGTCCTGATGTCTGTGTAAGCAGTGTACAGCATGAAACTTCCTGGGAGTCAAGCGATAGGAACTCTTCTGTGGTTACAGTTTTCAGAAGACCGTATAAGAACACCAGTGAGCAAAAATTCCCAGCTGTAATGGTTCATGTTTATAGTGGTAAAAAGAAAAGTCTATCTATTTCTATGATGAATCAATAGTCAGAGGACAATAGAAGAAATATTAACAACTTGTTTAAAAGAGTGCACACTATCAAACAGAGTAGATAGGAGTCAGTAAGTAATTTGCATTCATGAGGTCATGAAAAGAAAACTGGTTTCAAGAAAATCAAAGAGCATTATGTCTTGGGAGTTTTTTACAGAATTACTAGAGGTGAGGATTCAAAAACACATGAAGTTTTGGGTGGGAGTATTTTTGTTTTAGTTTTGTTTAGCTTGGTTTATTGTTTGATATGATCTTTTTTAAACCACTATAGATTACTAAATTCTTCTAAGATATGGGTGAGTACTTTCATCTTAAAGTGATATAAATTGGCATAAAAGAAAAAGAAATTCCTTCATCTTATTTCAATCATGCTTATGTCCCTAAGTGACAATGTTTGGCAATGATTTTTTTGATGATCACCATTTCATTATCAGAAGCTAAGTAACCCCAAAAGATGTGGACTCTCTAATCTTAAAGATTGCTCTACCTAGTTTACTGCACACTGTCAGAGCAGCATATATCAGTCTCAGTCTGCACAGAGAGACATCAGCACCCTGGGATGGGATTCCCAATACAGGGCTGCTTTGGAAGGTCACCAAAGGGACAGTCAGCAGGAGCAGCCCTTCAATCTTCAAAACCCTAGATGGTGATGACTGTCAAGATAAGACCCAAAGAAGGACATTAAATCCTAGCTGAAACCAGAACAGTCCATCACATCTGCAAGCACAACCTAAACTACTGAAGAACTTACAAAGCTGATAAGTCTAAACTGCCCATTTGTCCAGGTTTTTGCAAGGAATGGTTGAGAAGACGTTTGTGGGTCAGAAGTTTTGACTGACAAGATAAATGTGGGGATTAAGGAGGAGTTTACTACCTGAAGTCTTTTGTGAATGAAGTCCAAGATGTGAAGAATGAGAGGTGTTAAGGTATTTATGTTATCTGGTAGAAAAGTCATAAAGACAAAAGTACTTCCTTAAATATTTGGTTAAATTTGCACAATACAGATAATAAGTTTTCTGTTAGACACTCTGAATTAAATATTAATTGTAGTTTTTGTGATTTTTTTCCAACCATGAGCTGAAATTTTGACTTCAAGTTCAATGTCACTTTTTCAGTCCTCTGGTGAGATAGATATAAAACTCAAGCTATTTTAGGGAGCCTTAGAATGATAAGTGATTTACACATGGTATCTACACACAAACATAAGATCGCACTTTTCAGAGATTTATTAATGGTAACAATAGCTTACTTTGGTACCAAGGTTTGGTTCTAATTAGAGCCTTTGTCCTGAGGGCCAGTTAATCTTGTACGTTTTTCTGCCCTGGTACAATTTTAAGATTGTCACAAGGAGGATAAATTTTGTGCCATTTCTGTTCTTATTACATTGTAATGAAAATGGATTAATTTTGTTCCATTTTCTGTCCTCATTACATTCTGTTATGAGAATGGATTAATTTTGTGACATTTTCTTCTCTCATAATCTTTGCTATGGGAATGTGAATATGTAATGAGAATGAGAACTCTTCAAATATTAAAGGTCTGTGAGAACTCTGACAAAGATTGTAACAAGAAGAAAAAGTGACACCCAATCCATTCTTGTGACCATCTTAAGACTGTAAAGAGAATTCCAGGTAAAATTATATTCATCCATTCATAAGACAAAGACTGTTGAGAAAATGAAAAATGGGAAAAAAAATTAATCCTTTTTTGTCGCAATTTAGACATTGTATCAAAATTCATTATGTGCTTTAGAAAGTATAGTAAGTTAATAGTTAACTGCCTATACAGAATATACAGCTTTCAAGTCACAGTCTTGATCTGGTAAATACAGTCAGTGCACTCTGAGTCAGATTTGTACAATACATGATCCAGGTGTCATTAATGGAAAATGGGATCCAGAGAAATCCTCAGTGTAAATCCTCCCAAAGACTTCAATACAACCAGGAATTAATCTCAAATACTGTTTTTCATAATCATCCAGAAAATATGAGACTTTCTTGTATGAATATTTCAGCAGTTTTTTATCCAGGATCTAAAGTATTGTAATAAATAAAGCAAAAATCCATGTATGTACGTACGTATGTAGAGGTGTGTGTGTATATATATACATATATGTGTGTGTCTGTGTGTGTATGTATCATGTACGTATGTTTCCAAGATCCAAAACTAGGTCTGCTTACCATCTGAGTACTTATTTATATGTAAGTATATAAGTACCTATCCAGAAATGAAAACAGCAGAATTTTAGGTCAAGATTTGGATTGGGTTTTTATCCTGATAATTGAAACTGTATAATACCATCACCTTCTCTATTTTGGAATAGATATACTAGCACAGCTGAAAGAGATGAGCTGCATAAATCAAGGGAAAACTTGCAATCACTAGAGATGTGCAAATTGAAAAATTAAATTTTATCATAATGACAGTCTAAATAGCTTGTAACAAACGGAAAGCAAGTAATGGATAATAAATTTGGCAGTTTTCTAAAAGCTGCTAAAAGCCTGCTCTACTAAGATGTCTGATCTGGTATTCTGGTGAATCAGAATAGGTTGAGAGTTTTGAAGTCCGATGGAAGAGCAAACTAGCAAGTTTGCTCTATTTTTGTTAAAAATATAAGTACTACACCCAAAATATAGATATGACTGCAAAAAAACAGTTAATTGCAAAATGCAAGTATTCTACTTATGGCAGCACTGCAATATCACCATCAGCTGAGATTGGATCTCTAAGGTCAGTGATGTTATATCTAATTCAGCATGGTTATCTATAGCTCAGATCTGATCACAGCTTCTGTCCTGGAATGTCCTGGGGAAATTTCATTCCTGCATCTCCTACACCTTCTGTTAAAGATTAGCCACTTTCTGAGAAAGACAAAATTTATGCAGCCTGGCTGACAACTGTTCTGAAAGGTTAAGACCAATGCACCAGACAGTTGTCTAAAATAAAGCTAGCATTGAGAGAAATAGAAATAAATCAACTTACAATAAAAACTATTTTGAGTACAACAGTAGACAAACAGGTTAAAAAAATCAATAGGAGGAAGAAATTATATGAGAAAGAATAATTATCTTATTAAAAGACAGATATTCAATAAAAGTGCAAAAGCCATGCAAATAAAGCCACCATTCCCTCAGCTAAACAGCAATGAAGGTTCATGTGCTTGTTGCAAACTTGTAAAACTTTACCTTATGTTTTTACACAACGTTTGGAAAGCTGTTCACCTCCATCTTACAGGATTTGTTACAAACTGACCACAGCATATTGGGATCACCCTGAACCTTTCACTATTTTTAATATGCCTCATTTAAAGTCTAAATTCTAATTCTTCAGTATTAAAAGACCCGTTGTACCACTTACAGATATTCTCGTACTCTTAGTTTTTTGCCTCAAAGGTAATAATAGCAATTTCTAACTAAAGGTACCCAAATACAGAATTCTAAAAGCTTTCCAGAAGTTTAACTCTTTGCCGTGCAATTTTCATAGCATATGATCATCTCCTTGGGGGATAGGTGCCACCTCAGTTGTCTTGGTGAGATATCTTTGGGCACAGAGTGTTCTCCTGTCCTTCTTTCTCTTTTCTTTTTGTAAATCTGTGCCATGAAGTGTGCTATCATCACTGAGTTTACCTGAGAGAAGTGAGATCTTTACTTACGTAGCTAACTAGTAGTCCTTTTTTTCCAAAAAAGTTTGAAAAGAGACCTTCTACCTTGGCATCAAGGATCACTAACTCCTAGTATGTCATGTGCATGTATGTCACAGTTGCATATTATGGTAGACTGGCATAATTTTTTTAAACTTTTATCCTGACAGGGACCCTTCATGTGTCCATTTGTTCTTTGAGGAAAACTTGATAAGATCAGCTGTATTTTATCTTAAAGCATAAATTACCTTATTAATATTAAAGATACATATTCTCTTTATCATGTATAGTACCTAATAAAGTCCCTTGTTTAGCTTTATTGTGGGAGTGGTATGTCCAAACTCCTCTGAATTTTACCTGAATTCATATTACACCCAAAATCCTTTGTTTTCTAGACAATTGAAAATATGTTCTTGTTTTCTTCTCATGAAAGAACTCAATAGCCTAGAACAAAACAGCTGCATAAAGAAATTAAATCTGTCAATGACATAAGGAATGTATACAGTTTTGTAATGACACTATTCAGAACCATACGGTAGACAGTGGAGCAAAGAGAAAGGCAGCTGCTTTTCTCTGTTACAGTTAGCAGTAAATGTTTCAGCTTTATACATTCATGTAGACACATGATGTTTACCGTTAATGTTTTCATACCCTTTTCTTCAACAAAAAAAACATGCTGTCTTCTTTTGATGCCTAAAGATTTTTTTAGCTTTTTATATATTTGTGGCCTTGTTGATTTTTAATATATAGTTGTATAGCTTCTAGTAGTTTTTCTGTCCACTCTCAAAGATTTGCTAAACCTTATTAACATGTTCTTGAAATTCTGTTGAGTCTTACTCTTAAGGGGATAATTTCTGATAAGGTCATTTTCTTTCCACTAGAACTTAAGAGACATAGCAAGAAAATAAGGCAAAGAAGCCCTTGCACCAACTCCAAGGGTGACATAAGGGTAGGGTACTAGCCCAACTGATCTATTGGATGTGCCTCTTGTATATAATAATTAATTATATAAAATATAAAAATTATATATATAAAATATATAAAAAATTATATATACATATATAAAAATTGTAGAAATCCTTTATCATGTGTACATTTAGCCATGTTTGGGCACCTGAAAACTTTCATTAAAGATCTGCCTTTTATCTTAACATTTTAACACTCTTGCAAGTTTTGTCTTTTGAATCCAGGCAACATGTTTACCAACTAACTGCTTGAAGGACTTGGAATTCTAGACCAATGCTCAAACAACATACGTACAAATATATTCATATTTCTATTCAATTTAAAGCTTCCTCAAATTTCTGAAGCTTTTTTCCATCTTTTCAATGAGTATATTAGATCAAAGTTTTGAGGTATTTAACAAGGTAATTTTTTTCTCTATAAGACCATAACAATATAGCTTGAGTATGTAGTTTTCCACTTTTTGTATTCATGGTGCTTCACATGCTGTGAGTTCAACACTGTCTAACTAAATATTGCTTATTTTTCATTTGACTTCATTTGAGCAGAGGGGAAATCTATTTCCAACATCAGTTATTCTAACATCACATTTTTTCATGCACAGATATAAAATCTAATTTCAAAAAATTCTTAATCTAATGTTTCTTGTGATTTCTGAGGTGGATTCACCTTCTGACCACTATGCAAAGTCAGTTTAATGTGACATGGAAGCCCATGAAAAGGGATACCATCTGCTGATACTGCTGCTATCCACTCTCCAAGAAAAAATAATCAAATGTTGTAATGTTTACAAGAGCATTAGCAGTGTGATATTTTGTTGTTTCATTGATGTTCGTTTTGATTAGCCAATCTTTCTGTTTCAAATCTCTTTTCCACAGTTTTTACCCTTTCTCTAATGTCAGCTACTTGTTGATATCCAGTAAGTTTCCATTAGGAGTCAGACTCTCCTTTATTTGGCATAGTTTCTATGATGTTGGTAAGGCTTTTTTTTTTCCTTTTTTCTTTTTTTTTTTCCTGCATCTCCTTCACTTTAAATCTTTTGCTCTAGATTTCTTAGCAAGGATTGAAAAATTGCAATTTTTTCCTTTGGGACTCAGATAATTAAAAGCACTTGTACTTTCCCTCCCTTTCTCTTTCTCATAAAAATCTTTTTGTCATATTTTTCCTTCTTTGATGTAAGACAGTACTGTTCACAGAAATGTTATATAAATTCAGTTATCTTCCTCTGCACAAATTTACTTTAAATTATTAAAAAACATTGGTGTGTTCAGTGCTGGTTGTAGTGAAATGGTTGTTTATTGATATGACTTTTTATTCATGTCCATTGCTTTCAGAAGCAGAATAAAATACCATTTTTGCCATTATTATTTGTCTACCACATCTTTAGGGCTATTCAGCTTTGGAGGGCTTTAATTAACCTATTCTTTCATCCAAAGTATTCTCTGAGCAGTGTTCCCAGAGCTCGCAGTTCAGAAGGTACTCAAAGCAGAAAAGACAGTTCACTAAGTTCCTGCTGACTGGAATTTTATAAACTCTCTCTAATGTCACAGCCAGACTCAAGTAGTCCCTGCCATTTTTGAGTTAATGATACAGGGACCTTTTTATTATTGAGAATACTGACTTTTGTTCCTACAGAACCAGGTCTTTTAACTCTCCCTGCTGCTGGATCTTTTCCCTGTAGTCAGGCAGCCAGCAGTCACTCTTCTATCCCAGCCAGTGGTGTGGCTCTCCTTTCCTTTCAGCAGGAGGGCCCATAAGCTTTCTGCCTGTGTGCCTTACAAGCCAAAGTGGTACTCTTTGTATTCACAGTGATATGTGCCACATGTATAATTTTAAGAATGGTGCTGGCATTGCTGTTGCATGTTCTCTAGATCTTGTTAGATGGCTTGTGTCAGGAGGTTCACCACTTTAAATAAAACAAACTTTTCTCTTCAAAGCTTTTCTTCTGTAGAGCAGACAAAAGCAGGAACTAAATTCACAAGACTTGTAGACATGCACATGTGTTATTTGTGGTCTTTAAAATTTATAAGTCATGGATATATATAAATCTGTACAATATTGGAAAAAGGTCACCAGTAATAGTGTACAAACTTAATGAGGAACACTTGGATTATTTTCAAAGCATCAAATACCTTTTTCTCAGATTGGTACTCCAGATAAGTCTGATCAGGCCTATCCCACACTCAACTCAGACACATCAGAGTTTTCTTAATCTGTGAATGACACAATCCATTACACAAATATTAAAAATACAGTATTCCTGCTATTTTTTATATGCCCTTTTACTATAGCAAAATCTGATTAATAAAACCAGTTGAGTTTACATTTTTATTCTTGATGTTTGTCCTATGAACAGAAGAATAAATATTGAGGTATTCTTATATTGTCCTTTAGGGGGAATGTATGTGGTTTGTTTTTTTTTTTTAAGGTTGCTATAAACACTTCATACTGGCAAGACTGGCCGAAATTTTATTTTCAATATGAAAAAGCAAAAAAGAGATTTTAAAATAAGAATTGCATTAAGACTGCGCCTCCCAAAAAAATAATTTTAATATGAGTATTTATGAAATTTGTAACAGTCTGCTTTACCTTATTTATCCATAGTTGCCTATCCATAATTGCCTATCAATTTTCCTTCACTACTAAGTTGAAAGGCAAATTTTAATTTATTTTTTTTTTACAGTCTGTTTCTGGTTTTTCACTTGTGTTTGACAAAAGTCCCTCTAAATATTTGTTAAAATTCTACATCTTTTTTGTTATATTATCTCTTTTAAAGAGAACTAATTGATTTTAAATTTACAATTAACAGGCATGGTATTTTTAAAACCAAATGCTTAGGGAGGGTGTAAGTCTGAATGTCAACCCAGACACCCAAATAACATGGAAACCTGTTTTGTGTCAGCATTGCTACATTACATTTAGAACTTAATCCTTGATACTGCTTGTATGAGCTAAGATGTTCAGTTATCTCTTTCTGAGTCTACCATGCCTCAGCCAGTGTAGTCACTCTTCCCAGTACTCTGGGAGTAGTTTTGTCTGAAACCTTTCTTTTTGTGAAATATTTTTTATTCTTTGCACCTTGGAAAAGTTGTAGATCAACTTCCTTAGGAGTCTCCCTATGTCTTAACTGTTTACAAACGTATTTCAGACTTCTGTTGATCCTTAACACCTTGTAACATGCCTCAAATATGATTTGCCTCCCTAAATGGCCTGAATTCCTGTTGCAATTTCATGCAGACAGATTTCTTCTTAGACAACATGTTTCTGCTTAAGGCTTGACAAAATGAATCCAGCTGAATTGGTAAAATACGATAAAATTGGTAAAATATGCATGCTCTCTCCTCTCATTGAGGAGAGAGCATGCATATGTTTCTTCTCCTGCCAAGATATACCTGTAAATTTTGTTGTGTTTGTCATATTAATTGCCCTTATTTATAAGGCCTTCTAAAAGCCTTTCACTAATCATCATGTGACAATATTAAAGCTTTCACTTCCTCTGTTTTCCATCCCAGTTTCTTTGCATGTGAGAAAGCTGGTTGTCAGAGGAGAAAACACATCTTCCTTAAAAAAACACGCATTGCTTTTTCCATGCCCCTCATTGTATACCCAGAGATAAGCTACCTCAAGGAAGAAACTACTGATCTGTGAAAACAAGCTAGGGGCTGAGATAAAATCTCAGATCTTTCCTGCTGGCTTGTCCAAGGTTATACATCAGATACTTCTAAAAGCAGGATTTCCCAGCCGAGAGCTGACCAGGAAAAAAGGAGGAAGGCTGCCTGGTAGGCTGAGCACAAGTACTATCCTGCCAGGCCAGAAGTAAGCAATTGACCTTGTTTTAAGAAACAGCACAGGAATAATCTGATTAAGTAGCTGGAATCCACAATACCAAGCTGAACCTTTGATAAGGTGTCACTAATATGCTTTACTCCAGCAAGGTTTCATACAAGATCCAGGCCACAGAGCAAAAAAATTGAGCTTCTAACGCATGATGGAAGTGACAGTACAAAGTGGAAGTTACAGTGTGATACTTGGGTTTTCCACTATACCAAAACATCAGAACATAATGTGTCTACTTCTCTTCTTCTCTCAAAAAAATCCCACATTTTATGAAGTACTACAGAAAAAGCAAAGACAAAGAGAAAAAAAAAAAGAAAACAAACAAAAAGACCCCCATATTTGCACAGACTTTATTACATTTTCAAAGTATAACTCAATTTTCTTAGTAGTGTGCTCAGTTTTCAACCTCAGACTTAGTAATATGTGATGCACCCTAAAATGTATTTCACAAATGTAATGATGTTAAAATGATGTTCACAAATGTAATTCTGTTAAAATGGCAGTCTTTCTATAAATCCTGTCTAATAATTCCCTCACTATTTTTTTATGTCTTTATTCAAAGGGTCTGCAGCAACTTAAAGGGAGTTAGTGCTGCTTTTCTAAAATGGCTTACCTAAACAAGGGAAAACATTATTTTAAAATGGTAAACAGTTACATATGTTTGTCGGAAGACAGAGAAAGTGCTGAAGGCAATCTTGCCCCTGATATATTGCAGTTGTGTTAATTACCAAAGAGTGGGAACAGCCTTGCCCTCACAGCCATGGGTGCCTGTCATGGGTTGGCACTGGTCAAATGCCAGTGCACCCATGAGTGTATGTTTTTCCTAATAAACTGCTGTGAGATGTGATCAAGAACAGAGCAGAGCAGGCCTATAACTTAAAATAGGAAAAAACATTTATTAACCCACATAACCACAGACAATACATAACAACAGACAAGAGACACAAGAGAAAACCCAATCACCCAAAGGCAGTAAAGAAAATCTCCCAGAACACTTTTCCTCCTCCCCCCCAATTTCCATCCCTTGCATGCTCAACAGTTGACACCAGCACATACCCTCATATCAACTTGCTTAAACCTTCCACAACCCTGGATTCCCAATCCAAACCATTATCCCTTAAAAAAAAAACCCCAATTCTCAATCCATCCAGAGAGAGAGAGGAGTCTCTCTTGCACCACAGACCCCTCACAGGAAACACAGGTCCATCCTCCGTGTTCCCATGTCACCCATGGCACCACCCGGAGAATTCTACCATGGTGACACACTCCTTTCCATGTCCAGTGCTCTCACCACCGTCCATGGACCAAGACTAGATAGGGCTCTTTTAAGGATGTTTGGCCCAGTACCAAAAACCAGCCATCTTCTCCCATTGGGACTAGCAGTCCCCCCCAACACTCACCCCTGGCGCCGAGGGTTCCAAAAACAGGCCACAGAGTCTTTGGCTTTGAACCAAAAAACATCCACCCAATACAGTCTCATTTATACTCAGAAGAGTCAGGGTCTCTCTATGGCTACCATTACACAGGAGAAGTCCAACCCAAAGGCCACTCCTCTTCATCTCTCGCAATCGAGGGGATTCTTTTCATCTTCCTTTATCATCTTGGTCCCAGGCTGTCCTCTCTCTTCTAAAACCACCAGCCATGAGGAACAGTGTATGGGACAGTTCTCCTCTGCCTTAGAAAGAGTTAAAAGCTTCTATCTCCCGGCGAGGCCAGAGGCTCAGGCAGGCACCGGCAACTCCCACACAGCTCGCAACTCGCAGCTCGGCACCTTCTGCCTGGAGGGGGGGCGGGGAAGAGAGACGGGCCGGGGGGGGTGGGGGGGGACAGGGACGGAAGGCACCTCCAAAGTTCTCCACCCCTCCATCCTGGATGGGACTAACCCAGCTCCTGTCCCATTCTCCCTCTTTTCCCCACCCTGGGGCCCAGGCCTATCTCAGCCAGGCCTACCTGGCTCCCCCTCCCCCACCCAGCCTGCCACGCTGGGCAGGGGAGAAGGATGCTTCTCTGCCGAAAAGCAGAGCCTGAAAGAGAAAGTATGTCTGGGAGTCCTTGCTTTTAACCCCCTGCGTCCTCAGAGGCGTGTCCAACCTCTCAGTGGCCACCGAAGATGCCAACATCCAAACCTGGCCACTGATTGGTTTGACCTGAATTTCCTGAAAAACTCACTTCCCCTCAAAACAGGACAGTGCCATAAAAGAGTGAGTTAGCTGGTAGAGGGTCTGGAGTCTGTTGGCCATGCTGAGAGGAGGGAGGAACAGAAGGTCATGCGAGGGACAGAAAGGATAAGACAGGATTATAAGGGACAGATGGGGCTTGGTGTCCATGCTAGGGACAGGAAGGAGCGAACCAGAATTGTAGAAGTAAGCGAGAAACAGCCAGAACTATGTGGAGCTGCCCATAGGAGCCTACATAGAAAAGTTGTGAGGTGCTTTTAGGTAACAAGGTGCTGCTGCTTGATGCTTGAAGCCTTCTTCCATGCCAGTCATGCCTCCTCCATCAAATGTGTGGATTTACTTGTAATTAAGATATAATAAGTTTTAATAAAGTTGTATTCCAGCTTTTTCTTTAGTCAAAAAGACAAAGTCAAACAACTGAGAACATTAAATCACATATAGCAGATTGAAAGGTGAAAATTCAATCTCAGAAAGGAATTATTTGAGAAAACAAAACTCAGTTGTGTAACATAGGTGAGAAGTCAAGAGCTAGGTCTATCAACTCATCTGGCTCTTTACAATCTGTGACATTGTTGGTTCACTGCAAAGCCACAGAAATAAGTTCATCCTTTAAAGAGAAGAATTCCTAAGACCACATTTACTGCAGGAGTGAATGTTGGTTTGTGGAGTTTTTTGGTGCTTGGGGTTTTTGTTTGCTTGTTTGATTTGATTTTTTTGTTGTTGTTTTGTTGTTTGGGTTTTGGTGGGTGGGGGAGTTTCCCCACCTATTTTGTTGTGTGTTTGTTTGGGGAACAAATCACACACATCCTAGCTTGAATGGGTTGGAAGTGATGAGAAAAACTCTATCACTCTTTAGCTGCATTCCGTACGGACAATAACAAAAAAACCCAACCAAAACAACAAAAACAAAAAAAAACTCTACTCAAAAAAGTCCCAGAAAACTAAACAAACAAAAAGAACCCACAAACAAACCCCCCAAAAACCCCAAACAAACAAAAAACCCCCATAAAAATCTAAATTTTCCCACCAAATCTTGTCATTAGTACATAGAAGAATGTTTTTTAATGCTGAACAGCTCTGTATTGTTTCAAATTCAGGATTCTCACAGCTACAGCTTTATCAGAGTTCTTCAATTTAAATAGTCCATTGTCCTGCTCACAAAAAGGCATTAAAATACATGCATTTCCACTACTTTCAAAGGAGGTTAAGAAAATTTCCATATGATATTCTTGTGCCTATAGCATTTTAAAAGATATAGCAGGGGGTTTGGGGTTTTTCCAGAATTTTTGTTTGTTTGTTTTTATTTTCCATGCCTTTCTGAAGGAGACAGCAATCATTTATATAAGCAAGACATATTTCTTGAATAATAGTAAGCAAATAGAGAAGACACCAGTGGTAGTTTAAACTGATCCAACCTATTTGTCAATAGTGAGACGGTAGGAAGTGATACAGATTCCATTTAATTTTACTACAACCCAGGAATTTTTACCCTCCTAATATATCAGTGGTATTTTTCTACATTTGTATCAAAAAGTACCTTGTCAATTGACTTTCCTTGGGACAAATAAGATACTGTGTCTTTTCTGCAACCAAAGATAGAGATAAATCTGTGTAGGGGTGTAGGTGACAAGCAAGGGAAGACTGAGCTATTTACTCACCACTTGACAAAGACAGAAACTGGAACATACTTTAACTTTTTTTTTAATCATGGCAGGTCGCACATGTTCAATCACACTAAGCAGACCTATCTGCAGAAAAGCTGTTCAGGTCTCAGAGCTCATCTCACCGAGATTCTTCAGGATCTCCAGCACACAGATATCTATAACATCAAACTTGTCTCTATTAGAGGGCAACGTGCTCACTCCTCTCCAATCTGTATTAACAACTTTAGTGGCAGGACTAGCTAGGTGATAGATAATGAGGGTTCATTTTGCATCTTTGTTATCCTGCGGTGCCTGGATCTGAATCATGCAAAGGGTTTTCTATCAGCTGCAGCTGACATTGGTGTTCAGTGAAGGCGCTGTGTGCTGTTCCATTAAAATACAAAGGCAGTTCCAAACGTTAGCAGGCAGTAGAGTTGAAATAAAGTTTCTGTACTTGTTGTCTGCAACTATACTTGTAGGTGAAAGTAATTGCAATGCCTGTTGAAGACACAGACATTCAGGCACCTCGAGGAGAAAACTATAGCATGAATACATGGTTTGTGACCATGAAAAGACTGTCAAAAGAAGAAAGAATAAATAAAGTTTCTGAAGAGAGCTAATAAAGAAGTGTGAACAATATACATCTGGTGAGCCCACAAGTCATAAAAGCAGACCACTTCATAAAAGTAGACCACACTAGTTTAGTTTTCCTCACGTGTAAAGGAGTAAGAGCTGCTGTGAATTTGACCTGTGTTCTGGTAGACCTCTACAAATTGAGACCAACTTATGTATCCTGCCTTCTAGCTCTTATATCCAAATATCCTCTGTTACCATACTCATATCCTTCTAATGAAAGCTTCTGGCAGAAGCACAGGCACTGGTGTAATGAAATCCTCCTCTCTTGTTGATCACAGAGAAAATACAGTAGTAGCTTCAGAATGCATTTACATCCCACTCATAGTGGAACTGTCCTCAAGGCTAAGTGATAACCAGCTGCCCTAAAAAAGTCATATTGCCTTTGAATACATTGTTCTTCTTTTGTCCTTGCTCTAGATGACAATTACTCCAGGAATTACCAGGGAAATCTGATTTTCAGCTGATTGGAGTTTACAGCTCGTCCCAAGCAAACATCTTATCTCATTCCCTAAGACATACCAGTGCTCTCTCTTCAGGCCAGCGTCTGCAAATTAGTGATGAGAGTCCTGTGTCTGCACCATGACTGAAATAGAAATCCATTACTCTACCTACCTGTATTTAGTTCCAATACAAAGAACTGCATTTGGCTTTCAGAAAAGAAAATCGATATATAGAAGGGAAGCATAAACTAAGTAGCAAAATACAGATTAGCCATCTTTGCCCTGTATTAACATTCTTCTCCTCATATTTATGCCTTCCATATTATCATTTTTACACTGAATTAAAAAAAATAAAACATGATTTTTAATTGAAAACAAATTAATTGCCCCTTAAATGCATGTTAAAACTGCTGGAAGGGGCTCTATATTCTAACATCCAATTTGAATAATCATTTCTGTACTGTAGAGATAGCATTTGCATCATATAATGAAAATAATGGGATAACAATTACTTTGCCTTATTGAATAGATAAGTAAATTGAGCTTGAAAATGCCTATAAATAGTAACCACGGAAGTTAGATTTTCCCATGGGAAAAATATCAGTTCTTTTCTTTGAAAAAAAACTTTTTTTTTTTTTAATAAGTGTGGATTGTGCATGTTAGAGCTAAGATACTTCCTCCCTGTAGACTACCAACTTTCTTTGAGTTATTTGCCCCAGAAATAAATTCTGAAATTAAGAAGCCACCATTTATGTGGATGAGAGATAAAAGATGAAGAGTAAATGAATGAGTTTAAGATATTTTCTCTAGCTTGGCCTACTCTGGAAAATAAAACCAGTAAAATGGGAGAAAAATAGTGACTAAATTCAAATACTCTATTTCTTTCAAAAATCCAATGAAAAATGTTTTTCAGATAGTGATATGAATAAATGTCATAAGTGAATGCCAAGGGGAAGTATTAGGTCCTACCCTGACTAATGTCTTTTTAAAGAGAATTTACAAAGTTAGATTATATATTACAATAAGGTTGCCAATTATGGTAGTTGTCTTAGCTTAAAAATAGAGAAAATATTTTTGTCTCTCTGTTCACGTAACTTATCTAAATTGCCCTTCCTTTTCTCAAGTTTTCTGCTTCTGATTAAAAGAAGGGTGTCAGTCAAAATAGTAACTTTAAAAACACATCCTAAATCTCACGATTATTTGAAAACCCATTCCATAGATATTCAGTGGGTTCTTGAACAATGTGTCTCATTTATCTATGTCATGTTAACTTAGTTTCAGAATATTATTGCTGAAGTTCCCAGAAAGTCAGTGAGATTTTGCCTAAGGCATCAGGCTCAGGAGCATCTATTGTTTTTTCTCTGTTTTGGACTGAAGTTAAACAAGTGGATGAGGTTTAAGACAAATTATATTGATTCACATAATGGCATTAGAAGGCAAAGTTATGAGAAAGTTCTGTGTGTCAGATGCACAGAAGGGGAGCTAAATTAAACTATTCATTGGTACTTGTAAATTTTGCATTTATATTTATATATATTTAGATTTAGATTTAGATTTAGATTTAGATTTAGATTTAGATTTAGATTTAGATTTAGATTTAGATTTAGATTTAGATTTAGATTTAGATTTAGATTTNGATTTAGATTTAGATTTAGATTTAGATTTAGATTTAGATTTAGATTTAGATTTAGATTTAGATTTAGATTTAGATTTAGATTTAGATTTAGATTTTCCCTGCATTTTATGACCATGTTTTCACTATGTGCAATTCTGGGGAAGTTATTGGTGCTATAAATGTGCCTGGGATGAGTAAATTTCCAGTGGGATCACTTGAAGCTTTAGCATGGAAAAGTTTCCAGATAATAGGATATGAAGACAGTGTTTTCTTAAAGTTCAGAGCTAAAGATGGGTCTACAAGTAGTGGCACTCTTTCTGAAGAGTGAAAGCTCTTAAAGAGGAGCAAACCCAGTGGAAGAGTTGATATAGGAAATTAGGAATATGTGAAGCCTTTCTGTGTAGACAACACAGTTACAGGTTCTACAATGAAGGAGAAACTACAAGTGGTAGGAAGCAGATTTGTCAGATGTCTCTCAAAGATATGAAAATTCAGAACTTGAAAACATCATCATTTTTCTTTAGGAAAAGGGTTGTTGCTCATACTTTGTCTTCTTGCCCTCATTTTCACTGCTCTCTCTCCTAACATGTTGGTATATTGAAGACGTTTCATTTATCACCTGTCAGCAGAGACGGAGAGCTCATTGAACACTCATGCTCACACATAATTTCCTCAATTTTCCCAGTGAGTTTTCCAACAATATTTAATAATGACAAGCAGAAATCCGGGGCAGTCCTCGTTGTTGCCAATTCAAAGTTACTAAGTTTTCTAAAGACATAGTGCTGAATGAGTCAAATAGTTCTTTTGGGTGCATATAGCCGGCATCAAGAAAAGACCTAGCAGTACATTCGAAGAGCTAGTTAAGGCAGTTTTGAAAGCATAATACAAAGTAATTTGCAGTAAAGTTTCCATTGTGTTTTATTTCCTTTTTCTGGGTTTCTTAATGTAAGGAATGGGATAAACCAGCTTCTTTATTCAGTTTTCGCAGGCCTGGGACAAAAAGATATTTGTCAGTTGGAGAAAATGTAAGCTTAAGTTAAAATGAAATGGAAGGAAAAACGTAAAGATAAATGTTTGATCTGCCTTTTTACATTGTTTATTGTATTTGTATATTACTCGTTGAAGTACTCTAGATGATAGTAATAAAAACAAGTTTGCAGAACTCAACCTTCCATTGAAATGGAAATAATAACAAAAAGCATTGTAAAACAACGCGGTCATATGCAGAATCACTTCCTCATAAATGTTTCTCTAAGGAAAATAGTTTGTCAATTAGACTGTAAAATAAAGCCTCCAGTGACACAAGGATGTTGTTTATCACAGAGTCCTCTGTAAATGAAAATCTGAGGAATGAAAATAGTAATTGTAAAATTTGATTGAAATGGATGGGTTTAGAAAGCTTGAACTTAAAATAAAGATACCAACCTTTTAACTAAATACACTTACAGAATTTCCAAGCTTTTAATACTACAACACACAGGAGATATGTTGCTATTTCCCTGAGTAGAGGAATTAGAGCCTGTCAGCCTTATTAAGAAACCACAAGATATGAGACTGCTATTGGATAAACTATCATATTGTCACATTAAATTCTGCATTCACTCGTGTTCTTCATATCAGAAAGGGCAGGCCTGAAGTATGTGGTTCATAGTTCTATTTCATAGGACATAGCACTTCATTTTTATCTGACAACATTTTTCTTTGATATGACTTCAAAATGGTTTGAAGTTTTCACTTGTAAGCCTGTTTGTGCTCTGCTTCCATTTGTTCATTAGGAGATCATCTTTACCTGGTCATATACTAGTTTTCCAGGTGCTTTAAATAAGAAAAAGAAACGAGATTTACAGAAACAAAAATACAACTTAGGAAGCAAGACAATTAAGAGTAGTGAAAGTAAGAGTAACAGTATGAATTTATTTACTGAGAAATTAATAAACAAAACGAACCCAAAATAGGACAGTCTATATCGATGTGTGAGTAAAAGAGCAAGAAGAATTTATTTAAATGTTGAGTAAAAAATGGTTTGCCCACTATATTTGCATTGAAGAAGACAAACAGATGTAGAAGTGAGTAAAAACAGAGGAAGTAGGGCAACATGTGTCTTAAGTCTTGAGAGGTATACACACTATTATTTTCCTGATTCAATATTGAGGAAAATATCAGAGGCAGTAAACCAAAATCCAGGATCCAGATACACTTCTGGATATAAGAACACGATTTACAGAAATCAGATGTGAAGAAAGCAAAGTATCTGTGTCTCAATCATAAAAGATTCTATACTAATAAACTTGCTGTAGTCAAAAGGATTATTCATCTGAGAGGGCAAGAACTGAAGAGAGTATTTATATATGCTCACACATAATTGGCCTATTGCAACAGTCCAGGAACATGGCACATATTCCACAGTATTTAAACTATTTAAAGCATCTTTAATGCAAAGTTTTCCAGTTTTGGATGTTCTTTGGCCTGGCTTTGTAAGTGAATAAGTAGGTTACAGTAAGAAACATAGCATGGAGTGTTAGAGGACATGCTTTGAAAGCAGCATTGCACCTTAGAGTTGTGTACAGCAAAAGCAGATCTCATTCAGAACACCTCAGTTCTACAGATGCATTTTTTCAGTGTACCATAAAAACTATTTCCTGAGAACAAGTGAAAAAATTAGTAGCAATAACATTCATTTGTCACACAATTTTCACTACAGCCTCCATCTCTCACACCTCCACAGATGACTTTGAGACTGTGTCAACAGCTGAACTGCCACACAAAACAGAATATTGCTGTTTATTTAGGATTTGGATTACCAAGAGATGGTTTCAGGCCAGTTCATTGCTCCTTATGAGTTTTTTTCCACATTAGTCTGGGGGTATACCTTTTACCCTCAAGGAAAATACTTGATGAGTATTTCCAACCTTCAACAATGTGTTTTCAGAAATCAAGCTTGTTAAAGAAAATCAATATGTAGAAGGCGGAAAAAAAGTGTGAAAAAGTTTGTTTACACTCCTAGATAAGATTTTCCTAGGGAGAATTAGTCTGAATGTTTTCAGATTAGATCACAGAGAAGGAATGAAGCTTCTGTATCCTCACCTCTCTGTTTATCTCTCCCTACCCCCTGCACAGACCTTCTACATCATGGGAAAGGAAGAAAACTTGTACATAAATATTCATGTACATATAAGGGATTTCTATATTGATTTTTATATATATATGCAGAGGGTTTCAGTAATATCTCTTGTCTTCTCTCAGCTCTGAGATATATTTTCTTTCAAATATTTTCATTTTGTGATGCTTTATTTAGATAACCTCTTTTCCAAAGACGCTATTTCTAGATACCCATAGTATGCATTTGACATCTGTATTTTTGGAAACCTGATTTACTGATTTACAGCTTTTGAAAGGTACAGTTTCAAAGATTTAGTAACTATGATAGGAGTTCTGTTGTAGGAAACCATCTAATCAAATACATAATTCATTATAAGCCCTGTATGTTGTTTACTGAGGAAACTATTGTTGGAAGCATGAAGCAGTGAAGAAAATGCAGAGTCATGATGCAGACACAGAAACTGGGTGGAGATCTAGTGGCTTGTGTTGCCATGGCAAAGGGTAGAAACATGGAGCAAAGCGGAACCCATATGGTCTTATTCCTCTACTTGATACCCAGAAATGTTTTGTGTAAACCAAGTATAATTTTTTTTAAATTAATAACACTTCTTTTTACTAATAGCTTTATTCTCACTATTCCAATTTGTGACAAATGACATATTTATAATGGGAAATTTCTCATAAAGGAAAAATAATGACTTATGGCACTGCCTGTTCCATTTTTTTTTTAGGGAAAATTTTTTACACAGGAGGATACTGTCCAAAAAATTTCCTCAAAGATTTTTAATATGCCTTAGATCAGCATTTGTTTTTCTCTCAGAAAAATTAAAGTAATCACTTAATCAGTTGCTGCTCTGCAATCTCTACTATGAACAACTTTATTATGTACTTTCCTTTGATGCCTTGACAGCTACTTAGAACATGGACTAGACAGTGTTAAATGAATAAAGTAGGTATTTATTAAAAAGGCCTTCACAGACACACCTTGGGCAGTACAAGAGCCTGGCTGGGGCTACACCCAGGGTGGATGACCAGTCACAAGTTTTCACGCTTTTATAAGCCTTGGTCCATCTACATATTGGGGATAATTGTCCAACTACAGCTTCAGCTTATGAAGTCCCACCCTCCTGGTTTGCTTTCTTCAATTCAGAGCTGTTTATGCTTTTTGGGCCGGAAGCTGCAATGGTGTCCTTGTTCTTGGGCTGGAAAAGGATTGTTTTGTCTAACTACCCTGTGAAGAGAACTTGCTAACACTTTATATGAAGTTCAGAGTTGTATACTAATGCAGTACAGAATCTGGATAATATGAAAGCTAAAACTTCAGGCATCACCTTCACCTGTTACTTGAGGTCAAATATAATTCTGTGCATTTACAAATACCACATGAGTCTGCTTGGAGTTCATAAGTATTACTTGTCCTTATCATGCTGTACTTACGAACAGTGAATCTATTTTCCTTATCATTACCGGAAGTGGGGAGGGGGTTTTTTGAAATTGAAAAGAATGAGTAATTAGCACATCTAAAAATATATAGTCCCTTGTATTTTCAAGCTGTTGTTAGGTCAGCAAATTTTATTATGAAATTTCTGAAAAAATGTCTTGCTATTCCATTAACATTTTTATGGTGGTGCTTTCTCAATTCTAATCTAAATTTAGACCTGTAACCATTTTACCTCAGAGTCTTAAAAATGGAAAGCATTAGGATTTAGTAAGATAACATAATAATATAAGAGGCATTTTCAAAGTGTCCATTCATGCATGAGATTCAAAATTTCCATGCATCTCCACCACTGGTTGTAAAATGAAGCTCTCACTTTTATACCACTCTGAAGGGATACTATCAAGTCCTTAAAAGAGACAAAGAATATTTCACAGGGGCAGAATGGATTGTTCAGGGGAAAAGGCTACAACAAGAAGAAATAGATACTTTTATTAATATTTTTCAAAGTTGGGTCTAAAATGGATTTGAACTTTTTCTACATTTCATACACCCGATTCAATTCTAATTTCAGATGTCTTTAAGTTGTGGAGGGGTTTGGGATTGGTTTGTTGCTTTGCTCGACTTTGTTGTTTTGTTTGTTTGTCGGGTGAGGTGGGTAGTGCAGGGGATTGATTCTTTTTCCCTCTCTACTTCTATTTAAATTCCACTGTACATAGTCATTGGCCACCTGGCAGACCCTGGAAAAGTTTTCTATGGAATTTGTGACATATTGAGGATTTTATTATGACCTGTCCAGTTTTAAATTGTGTTGTCTTAGAAATTCTCATCTGATAGTCTGGTTTCTATCAAACGACACTGCCAGGCTCTTCTTGTATGAGTCAAAAAAAAATTTTAATTTCTATCATCATTGGTTTGATTTTTGTTGAATGAGACACCTCCCAAGCCTATTTAACCAGACATGGATGAAAAGGAATAACATTTTACCTTAGGAATTTAGATGTTCCTCAGAGAGTGGGAAAGTATTTCGTATACAATAAATTTTGTGATACACGCCATTAATTTCTGCTGTGTAAAAGAAAAGAGATTAATTAAACTTGTTTTAGAGGAGATGTAGAGAAGGGCCACTAGGATTTTTGAGAAGAAAAACTTTCTTATAAGAGGTAACAAGAAGAATTTGTTTTTTGTAGTTTAACCATATAAAGGCATGATCTGAGTTCTGCCTAAAAATGAATCTCCATAATTATATAGATATCCTGAAAAATGAACCTGTGAGCTAGTGTAAGAATGGATGCATTGAATGAATATTAAGAATAAATCTTATTACCAGACTATTTAAATTTAAAAGAAACTTGCCTACATAAATAATTGAGCTAGTATCTAACAGAAATCCAGCTAATTTTAAGATGGAGGTTAAGAATATTGTAAAAGGTATTTCTACATCTTTGACTAATGGTAAGGAATAGAACATATTGAATGTTAAGGTCTCATCTCCTTGTGACATTTACTTCTCTTACTCTGCTAAACCAGGAATTTTGGTTTGTTGATCATGCTATTCCGGTAATTTTAAAACCACGTTAAAGTCTTAATTTGGAAAAGACCATTATAATGTTAACATATCACAATTCTGTTTGTATCTATATTATGGGAAAATTTTAAAAACTGACTTTGTATCTGCAGTTATTCCTTGAATTTTTTCAAATTAAGTAGATGATCAGTTCAGAGATTCTTTTTCTTTTAAAGCCAAAGTGTAGAACATGTAGAAAATGCAAGGAAAAGCAAAATCTGATGTTTTACAACACAGTATATGTGACCATAGCAACAGCACAGAACAGCTAATATAATCAGCACCCGAGTTCAACTGGGGACTGGTCACCATAGAGAGAGGGACACACTGAGAACCAGAGCTTAAATTCAAGATGGAGAATGGTGAATGTAATACCTTGTCCTGTGACAGTCAGTTGCTTTCCTTTGATAATATTTTTGAATGACAGGAGGAGTAATGATTCTAAGATGTAGTATTCGCTGTCTAGAAATGAGTTGAAATTTGTATTTTCACAGAGACACGATGACTAAAACACCTCAGCAGTGTTTCACCGAATATCTAAGGTCTCTGTAAGCTTTAAAAAATACAAAAGTTAATGAAACAAACAGAAACTGCCTCCAGGACATTTTATTTCTAACATTCTTCAGTAGAAAGAAGTAATTCAATTAAACATGTCATTTTCTTTTTACTTTCCAAAGATGGACTACACTTTCAGAAACTGGATGTTGTTGCATTGTATATTCTTTTTTTTCTGTGCTTATAATCAGTTTTATAACTCAGTTCATGTGATTTCTCTGCATGTATATGTATGGGTGAAATCTGTATGATGTAATATTTGCACAGAAGTACAATAGCCAGTTACCTTTTACATGATGGGCACACGTGGCAATTGTGAATATTCTGTTACAATTTTATTTATTAGGCACACAGAAATAATATTGTTAATTTCAATGTAGACAGTGTTTGCTATAGAATAGAAACAAGAACAGAATAAAATATTAAGAAGAGAGGAAATGAAGAAAAATGTATTAAAGTAAAAAAAATTATCTTCTGTGATAATAAAAAGAATAGGTCTTCTATTGATTCCTATTGCAATCAGGTAACTAAATGTGTTCTGAAAGTCAATATCTGTAAAACTGTTAAGGTTGAACAAAGTAGAGTTTATAGGACTAATTTTGATATGGACTCTCTTCCACCACCATTAGCAGAATATCTGACTGAGGGGAGGGTCATAATTTTCATAATATGAAAATGGTTGGAGACCAGTTGGGGTGCTATAAGAAATAGATTTTAAAGAGGTTTTGGGGGCTTTTTTAATAAATTCATTATAGTGTCAAATATTTTATTCAGGATAATAATTCTGTACTTTTCTATAGTTTCTACAATGGGGATTGCGACAGGATTTGCTGCCAGGTCAACAGCTAAAGGTAAAATTGTTATTTAACACAGCAATATTGTTTATTGAAATTCCTATTACCAAGTCTGTTTGGGACAGTTATTTTTACTTAATTCCATTTCTTGCAGAGCATCTCCTTAAACAAGCATGAAAAATTCTGACATAGCATCTTTTCTCACAAGTACTGAGAAATCTTCTGGTTTATTGATTTATTGTGAACAGATTTTCCTACATAAACACTGAAAATAATTAAATTTACCATATAGATTTTATTGCCTTTTTATTATATTTATTTATATATTTTGTACATTTATTCATATCAAGAAGGAGGAAAAAGCAAAGTTTTTGCACTTTTCCAAGTTAAAAACCATATATATATAAACAGAAACACACACATAAATAATTTAAAGGAAATTTAAAAGGTATGGAAATTGTAAGAAAGAGAAAAATTTAATGTAACTCTGGATTTCAGAAAGTGTTGAACATCGTCACTGTGAGGTCAGTGGAAACTATGAATTTGGAATAAACATAAAACAGCTTTTATGACTTTATTTGTAATTATTTGGAAGGCTCTGTGCATCATATTAGTATGCTGTCAAATAGCAGAATTACAACAGGATCACTGTGAGAATGTGCTGTCTTCAAGTGTGTGTGTGTGTACGAAGAAGAGAGCCAGGGAGAAATCAGAAATATTTCACTCTCTGTGACCATGTAACTTCACTTTTCTATGTAGCTGTATTCATTTCAGTGCTTTATTATGACATACCATAAATCAACATTACAAGCTGGCAAGCAGAGATAAATAGTGGCAAAGCTCTTTTTATGCTATTTTGTGCTGCTGAATACTTTGGAATCTTATTTTTGACAGCTTAAGGCTGAAGTATTATATATTCCCAACAACTTTTTTAAATACACAGATGTATAGTACACAGCACACTGTTAAAAGTGAAAATGCCTCATCATCAACAGCCACACAGATCCACAGACACACACTCATACAAAGTGTATCAAAATGAATTAAACTTGCCAGCTTTCCCTCCAGTTCTGTCTCTTGTTGAAAAGGATAATGGGTGCTTCTCCTCACATTAAATAAGAGCAGGAAAAAGCTCAAGCAAAAACCAAAGCTATGGCCTGATTTAATAGGTTAATATTGTCTGGAAAATACTTATTTCTGAGGGATTTGTTCACTTTGCATGTTTCTAAGCTTCAACATATTTTTCTGATTTTTCTTGTTTTGTATTTAAACAAAACAAACAAAACAAGCAGTGTGGTTGCATTTCTTCTGCTCTGACTATAATATTCTAATAGAGGAAAGAGCAATAATAATAGAAAAAATTATGATATTTGCAGTGCAGGCATCCTGTGTCATCCCCAGGGTAGCTGGAAATGCCTTGAGGTATGCGAAAAATAGACGCAGCAATTTAGAATGTAGCAAGAGACAATAAATACAGAATACAGCCTGACTGCCTGGATTTACCTCAGAAGGATGTTAAAAGTGACTTCTGTATACGAAGACTCAGTTCGGAGCAGTTATTACCCTTGAGAAAAGAGAGATTTTATGCCTCCTACTGTCTTCGTTGTGATGAAATCACCACATGTGCACATCTTCCTAATCAGAGAAAAGCTTCTCCAGCTAGAGAAAGACTCTATCGTAAGTCCATTTTCCTATAAAAATGGTGGTCTAATCTCCCATTAAGAACCACAAATTTTTAAAGTAGTGAATGTGATATTTTCTGTGTAATTAAATCTTTCTGTAGGAGATATAAGTGTGGAGCCTTTGTGTGCTCCTACATGAATTCCCTCTGCCAATCACAACTGTGACAGCAATACTACTCTTCTACCAGAAGTGAGCCTCTAAAAACTGAAAAACTGAGCAAATTGAGAGTGTGCAAAATGATTTTAGGACTGCAGAAATTTCCCACAAAAACAGTGAGTAGTCTGGTTATATATGCTATACAGAAGATTTGTCACATAGACCCCAGTCTGTACATCCCTCAGAAGGTTTAATAACATTCAAAGACATTTAGGGAGGCCTTGGCACAGCAGGATGCTCTGCCCTGGTATGCAGTGAAGCAATTCAGACAATGCTGTGTTTGCAAGTCTGTGGGCAGTGGATTGAGAGGGGGGTCATGCCAGTTTTGGTGTCAAACCATGCTAAAACCAGTCTGCTCACCAACCTCAAATTAACACCCTGATAGTGAGGCAACCAGAGACATGTGACTGGCAGGCAATTACTTTACAGTATAGAAGTCCAGTCTTGTACGGTTAGCTTGTTCTAACATTCTAACAATTCCTCCTTGGAGTGTGTGAAGATTGCTGCTCTGGATTTTGGGGATGTCCCCCAAGGATACTCCTCAAGACTGAATGAAAAAGACCTGCCCATGAGTGTTGTCATGGTGAGTTATATCAATCTCTACTTAATAATTTTTTAGTTTTGCTAGCTTTAATACAATTGTTTTCACATAAATGCTTTAATATAGTGCACTATATTGTACTATACACTATTGGTAGGTTTAGCTTTTATACTGTGTAGTAATTCTGATTAAGATCTTTCGTCTAATCATTTGTCATAATAAATAGCTCATTTTATAGAAATAGATCAGATTTGCAAACTTTAATCCTCAGGGATTAAACCTTTGACAAAGCCTGGGACTAAGAATGGATCCAACCCCACCTTGATTCCTCTCTAAGGAGTTTAGAACACAAGGGGATCCTTTCTGCACCTCATGACTCAACAGAAGGCTCTCTCTAATAATCCTTATTGAAAGCTCCAACTCCACCTACTACTCTTGGTTAACTTTCCAAATACACATAAAGTCAAATTATGGAGAATCCAGTTGGTTTTGTGGAAAGGTTTAATTTTATTGATTAATTTAAGAGGAAAAAATTGCAAATAATATTTAAAAATGCAAATATCTTCACTGAAAATTGATTGCCCCGATTATACCAAAATTTTCTATTAAACAAATTTTACAAATAAAGAAAATATAGATTGAAATGCATAAGTACAACTTTTACATAGCAGAGTCTATGCATTGAGAAAGAATATAGTCACAGTCCTTTGACTAATAAGGCAAAGGTCTCCCTTCTTTCCCTTTAAAACCATTACTGGACATAAATAAATAGGTAAAATGCACTAATGGAACAAAGAACATATTTTCTGCCCTATCCCCCCTTTTCTCTTTCCTAGATGTCTGAGGCTGTAGCCAGGAGAGGTCAATGAGAAAAACAAAATGTCTGTAGCACCTTCCAGGTCTCTGGAAGTAACTTTTGCAGCTTCTTCATTCAACTCATCATGGCTGGAAGTTTCTCCCAAAATATTAACTTCCCAATATATAAGACTGGTTGAAATCTGCCCAGCTAATAGCATTTCATTTGAAAAACAGTGGGAAGGTACATAAAAAGATAAGTGATGGTTGCATAGTTTTAAAGTAACTTGCACTAGCCTACAACGTTAGAAAATAATTTCTTTCCAGAAATTAGATTAAGAGCAATAAAGAATCAGATTCTTACTAACAGTTGATAATCAAGAAGTCCTTGCTTAATAGTCAAGGACAATGGAAATACTTCTACTGACTCGTTATGGACTTCTGTTTTCAGTCTCTGGGATTACTTTTGTGATTGGCCTTGTGCTAAATTATTTGCATAAAACCTGATAATAATGGCAGGGAGATTATACAAAAGAGTCTTGTAGTTCCATGCTAATGAATAACTCTGTTTCATGGAGGAAAAACTGTGAAATTTCACACCATTGATTCTCTCTAAATATAAAATAACTTAGTACGAAGATACTGCATATAAAAGAGTCAATTAGTTTTATGCTAATGAATAACCATGTTTCACTGAGGAAAAGCTGTGAGATTTTAAAACCATTCATTGGCTCTAAATACCAAATAACTTAGTACAAGATACAGCATGTTTTACAGGGTTTGTATCTTTGTGGCATTCTGAAATAAAGTGCTTAATAACTAGACTCATTAATACTAATGGTAAATCAGTGAGATTAAATATTTCTATAAATCATTTTATTAATAAAACAGAGGGCTCATTAAAGAACTATTGAACTATTAAGCTGCAATTTTTCAGTATCAGCATTTTATAAACATTTCAATTAGCATAGGTTGACAATATAGAAGAGGAGGAATAAAATAGTTTAGCCACATTATAGGACACAGACTGCCTGACTGTTGAGAAATAAAGAATAATGTTTCAGTGGGATCATAACTACATAGCAAATTGAACATTTTTAAAAATAAATATATAAAGCATGTCTAATCTGAGCCTTTCAAGGACCTTCTGAAGGACTGTCTGCTGCTACTGTTCACTATATCATTTTACTATTATCCTTGAAAGGAAGACTGCCAAACCTGAAAAGAATTTGAACAACTGAAGACAAAGAAATAAGAATAATGATATCTTAAGAGAACAAAGTGAAGAATAAAGTGCCTTCAGTAAGAATGTTTAACATATGTAAGTGGTGAAAAATGATAGCTAGAAGTCTGCATTTTAAATGTGCTGCAACAGATCTGAAAGTATAAAATGACCACAGAGCAAGTGTTGGAAGAATGTCAGAAATTATAATGTCCTGATTCTTTTGAAGTTCTTCATGTCCAACGTTTACTTAGCTCTTATCCTGATAATTATCACATATATGCCATGGGGGCAAAAAAAGCCTGCATGAAGTACTAAATCGAGGCGGGGAATCAGTTTGGTAATTCAATTTCACCCTCAAGCTGCTCTCTATTTTCCACTTCTGAATGATACTAATGTGAACAGGAGCTGTTGTTGGCTTAAGTAGGGAGAGAGAGAGAATCTAATGGTAGAAGGGGTAAGATAAAGAGTACTTTCAGTGCCTGGGATTCCCTCACCAGAGGAAGAAAATTATTCAGTTCTAGTCTTCACTTCCTTGAATTACAACTGCTGAAGGGAAAAAGAGCTATTTATTTTGAGCTTAGCAAAATAAGAAAATTATGCAAGATATTGTCTCACTCTCTTCAGTGTGTGGAAATGTATAATATTATAGTACGGGCAGGATCCTATTTTTCATTCCATTTTAATGGTGTTGACTTTTCTTTGACTTCAAAATTTCCACCCATGAGATCAAATTCATCTTTCATGTATGTGGTGAAATTCTCTGAAGTTAAATGGACAGAAGAAAGTTACTCAAAATACAAATAAATCTGGTATAAACATGCCATCAGCATAACTCTTTTTCCAAACCCTTTTTTCCATCAGCTGAGGTATTTAGTGGAAGGGCAAGTTGTTCCCAGGTATTGTAATCTGTCATTGTGAGGTCTCACTCTGTGAGTATGGATGGAACATGATCACTCTTTTAACAAGCAAGGTATTATTAATACTTGAGTAGCACAAGGATTACTTGATAATTTTTTCTAATTTTATTTTTCTAATTTTATTTTCTGTTTTATTTGCAGTTTTGGGAGAGGTGGGGTTTTTTTGCTTTTTTATTTAGCTCAACAATATATTTTATTCACATAGAAAAATGCCTTACATTCTATTAACTGTAGAATCTCACATACTTGTATGAATAGAAAACTGTTATGCCCACTTTCAGAATAAAACAGACAGGAAGCATATTTTAGTTACAAAAATTATAAAACCAGACCACAAATTTTAAAAGGATCTTTAAAAACCTTAAACATAATGTGAGCAAACAATCTTTGATACCTTGATGTTTACTTTTGGTTTCTATATGGCTTCATGTAAAAGACAA
Organism: Mixornis gularis; assembly: GCA_003546035.1. NCBI lineage: Eukaryota > Metazoa > Chordata > Aves > Passeriformes > Timaliidae > Mixornis > Mixornis gularis. The sequence goes on from QVAJ01000093.1 coordinate 2,993,213, forward strand.
AATAAGGTTTAGGCATGCATGCTATGTCAAGATCCCAGTGCCATTAAAATTTTTGGCTTAATTTATATCAAAACCAGGAACAAGTAATTTTCCACTTAAACACCTACCTGCAAAAATAATCCAAAATGTTTGGGTGATCTTAGGAAACTCTTCCAGTCATTTAAAAACCAGTTTAAGTTTGCTATGATATATCTTCCTTCTCTGGATTTAGAAGCTCGGCAAAATATCTGGTATGTCTAAATTATTTTCATTTACATATACATGTGATATAGACAAGCAAATTTTGAATAATGTTTACATTATTTATCTTAAAGAGTACTTAAATTTAATGAACACTTACACTAATGATTTCTGCATCAAGTATAAGGGAATAATTAAAAAGACTCCATAACAACAAGACAAGGATAAAGAAGTTAACAAGGTCAAAAAATGTTCATTAAAAAGTAGAATAGGTCCCTAGTGATAGAGATAGAGATGAATGGAAATTTGGGTTAACAAAAGCAGTGTTTAATAGCTAAACTACTTCATGCTTATCAGAGAATCACAGAACTATGGAATTAGAGAATGTTTCCATTTTGGCTTGGGAGGGACATTCAAAGATCATTTAGTCCAAGTCTCCTGCCATGGGTAAGGACATTATTTCACTAGATCAAGTCACTCAAAGACCCATCTAAGCTGACTTTGACCAGTGCTAGCAACTGGACAACTGCAACTTTTCCAGGCAATATGTACAAGTGTTTTGCCATCCTCAGTGTAAAAAATTTCTTCATGACATACAGTACAAATTGATGTGGGTTTAACTTAAAACCAGTAGCCCTTCTCCTTTCACTACAGGCCTTGGTAGAAAGTCTTGTACACCTTCTTTCTGGGTCTGTTTGACATATACTGTCTCTAACAAGTTGTCTTCAGAGCCCTCTCCTCTCCAGGCTGAGCAACCCCAAGTCTCCCAGCCTGTCCTCCTAGGAGAGGTGGTCCAGCCCTTATAATTTTTGTGGCCCCCTCTAGAATGCTCAAACAGATCCAAATCTTTATGCTGGGATCACAGAACTGGACTCAGTACTCCAGGTGAGGTCTCACGAGAGAGGAGTAGAGGGGACAATCACTTCCATAAACACTGCATTAGAGGCACCAGTATACGATGGACTTTCTGTGCTGCAAGCACTTATTGCCAGATAATGCACGATTTTATATCAAGCAGTGTTCCCAAGTTCTTCCCCTCAAAGTTGCTGTCAATCAAGTAATCATCCAGTATGGATGGATATTGGGGATTATCCTAATTCAGATGCAGTACCTTGGACCTAGGACTTGATTTTGTTAAAGGTCATGAAGTTTTTGTGGGCTACTCCTCAAGCCTACCAAAGACCCTCTGGATGGCATCCCTTCATTCTACCAGATCAACCATACCCATCAGCTTGACATTGTCTGCAAACTTGTTGAGGCGCTCTCTGCTCATCCCATGGTTTCTCCTCAGGCCAGAGGAGATGGCGTCGCTCTGGGGGTTGCCAGGGTCCCACCTCACCTGGGAAGCTTGTGAGAGTTTGACACACGTAGGTGTTTTCCCAGGTTATCCCCATTCCTTTGGGGGCTGACCATTTGCCTCTCACGGTTTGCCCTAAAATGGTGGCTCCTCCCTCACCCCGGCGGTCATCATGAGGGGACACTGGGGCTTGGCTGGAGGTGGAAATGGCCCCAAATGGCCCTGAACTCCTGTGGGAACTGTGCCATCAAGGATGTGGCACTACTTCTTTCAGGGAATTATGGAGAGAGATGAGGTCCTCTCTGGGCCTCCTTTTCTCCAGAATGAGAGAAAGTGTGCTTTGAATTAACATCTTTGTTTGTATTTACGGAACCTGACATGCAGCACAGTGAGTGCTTCTGGTAAAGAGGGAGGTGTGTGTGCTGTGCAGACAATAAATAACAATGGTTAATAACTGTTTTGTTAATTAACAGTGTAAAAACCATTGCCATGGGCCTCACCAACCTCATATGCACAAGCAGCTGCAGTGCCCATGCACTTAAAGGTCGCAGAGGCCCATATCTCATTGCTGAAGACCTCAGCATCTATGATATTGTCAAGGCTACACAGTAAGTACATGTTCTGAGTGTGCAAAGTGTTGAAATAGATGGAAGTGGCCTCAAATGTGAACCAGGATGGATATTTTTACAAATGAAACGTTTCCAGTTTCATTTTCTTCCTGTAGTAGAAGAAGAAAATCACTTACATCTCCTATTGTAAATAAAAACATTTCAAGCAAGTTTAAGTAGAAAATTCTACTCCTCAAGGAACAGCCTCACTCTTTTTACAAGGCTTCCACTGAATGCAGTGTGGAATTTCTTCAAGTAGGAACTGCTGGATGATGCTTACTCAGATACATTTTTTCTTTAGGATGCAACTGTTGCCAGACTGGAGAATATTGAAAAAATGGTAAGTAAACTGATATTTTTATATATATATTTAAGGTATGGAATCCCAGAGCACTGCAAAGGAGTGGTAGAAGCAGGATATGACATTTGACAATCAGAGGAAGAAAATGTGACTCTTCTTCACTGGGAAGCAATAAACAACAGTCAGGAGCCAGTGAAGCGAGCTGGGAGTCATTGTGACAGTAACAGTGTGATCTGCCTGTTATCTGCAATGACTTTGTTGCTTTTGTCCTTGAAAACAATACAATGTTGCTTGAGAAGGAAAGGATAGAATTCAAATTTTAATGCACTTACTTTCGTGAAGTTGTCACTGAAATGTAAAGATAGTCTGTCTCTTTTTGTGTGAAATCATGTAGTACATGAAACCCTTAGGTTTTCCTGGGTTTGTTTCTGTAACAAAAATGAAAGCTGATTTGGAAGTACCTTGCTGACAACTATATTTTTTCTTCAACATTTTCTTGACATAGCATCATTTACTGCAAAACTGCTTTTGTCTGTTTGCTTCTCTAGTGAATTTTTTATTATGTATAATTTACCCCTTTAGCTATGTTATCTTTCGTATAATGTATTGCTATTTCATTATGTCTGGTTTTGACCTTATTGTGTTGTTATTACACAGATACTACATTTCCATAGGTGCAATGGTGGATCAGCTTGGTGGAGATTTGAATTCTCTGCCCCTGCACTGCATTAGGTAATGTCGCTTGCAATCCCTAACTGCAAATCTGTTGGTATTTACAGCTGTGGTAGCGCTTTCTGATATCCAGAGATCAAAGCACTGCTTGTCTGGAGAAAACACAACCTGAAATACTTCTTCCAGGAAAACTTCTCCACTGAACTTCGTTTGGAAGTTCAGTGCTTTCTTCTGGACTCTCAGTCTTTTGCCAGAGTCAGGGACTTGGATGACTGCTCCAGGAGAAGTTATTGTAGTATAACCATGGTATTCTAAATCAATGCTTTGCCCTAGGCTCATTAATTAAGATGTATATATTTCATATTATTTCCTGAATAAAGCCACACGAATCTGAAAGAAAACTGCTTTTTTGTGGGGTCTCTATGACAACTATAAGGGCAATGCTTTCATTTGAATATCCATTTTTTAAAATCATCTCTAGAGTTTCATTTTACACATCGTTATAGACAAAGACAGCTTCCCAGGTGAAGGCAGCATCCAAAGCAGCTGTGCAGGTATGCACAGATGCCAGAAGGGATTCTAGGACAGTTGGACACCCTCCGGTGGGCTCAGCCTCCCAGGCTGGAGGAGGGAAAGAGCTTGAAGAGGCTCTCACTGCGAAGGAAGGAGGGGCAGGGACAGGGTGATGAAGTGACCAGAGCAAATGTTGGGAAGGAGGGGACAGAGGGATATTGGTGGGGGAAAGGGAGACACAAGAGTCCTTGAGGAGACCAAGCCCTCCTTAGCAGCAACTAAACTCTCCACCTGTGATCCACAGCCTTCCCCTCCTACATTAAAACCCAGCGCCGTGAGAGTTTCTGGAGGAAAGGAATCCCAGGCAAATTCAGAACAGCGGGAATACTCAGGTACTTGTCCAAGAAAATCCAAACTAATTTAACACCAATGCCTCTCAGAAGAACTGATCTTGCTCTGTAGACACATTCCTGGTAGTCAGAAGTTATCTTGGGGGAGCTTCCTGGAGATGGAGGAACCTCCTTTGTTTCATCTGGATCATCTCCGCTGCCATGCACCGGCTGTTCCCCATTGGAAGAGCCACAGCATTGTGATACCTGTAGGCTGAAAACTAATGGCTTCAGGAAACTTGCTGCTGGGAACTTGTGTCTGGGAACATCTTCTTGGAGAGTGCTGGGCTCCCCTTTTGCCTTCCAGGCATTTCCTGGCCATCTGCATCCGTAGGGATGAGCAGGTTCTGCTCACAGCCACGGCTCTGAGGGAGCAGAGAGACCTGTCCAAAGGGCTTCCACACTCTGCAGTCCAGAAGGCGTCAGGGTGATTCTGGGAGGGATGGAAACTCTTGCCAGAAGGAACCCAAGTGTGCAAGTCTTCCTCATCTCACTCCTCCACTGCTGATGTCAGGGAATTCCCTGGAGATGCAAACACCTCCTTTTGATGCTGGAGGATCTTCTTGAGCACCAGGCTGGAGGTCTTCTCCTCTGGCACTGCAGTAACTTCCTGGGAGCCATGTACTGGGAACTGCCAGCTCCAGGACACATCCTCTTAGGACAAATCCTTCATGAATTCCCTTATGAAGTGAGCAGAGCTCAGATTCATATGCTGGGCTCTTCTGGCCATCTATCTCCTCAGGAATGAGAAGGTCCTGCGAACAGCCACAGCTCTGAGGGAGCAGGCAGTCCTCCTTCCTCTGCCTCCAGGCCAGCAGCTTTCATGCAGACACTGGGAGAGATGGAGATTCTAGCCACACCAAGGGTCTTCTCCTATTGCACAGCTGCATTTTCCTCAGAGGCATAGACGGGCAACGGGAAGCACTACGATATTGGCTCCTAGAACACATCCCTCTCTCATTGCTGTACTGCTGTGGGATAGGCTGACATGTCTGCTTTCAGGCTTTTCATGGCCACCTGCATACTCAGGGATGAGCAAGTCTTGCTGACACCCATGTCTCTGAGGAGCAGGCAGTCCTGCCCTAAGGGTTTCCTCTGTCTGCACTCTGGTAGACAAATCGACCTATCTGAAGGAAAGGCATCGAAAGAATGACAGAGGCTTAAGGAAACACTCTGAATGCCACTTTTCCCAAGAGGTCTCTAAGCAGAAGTTGCAAACAAGGAGCAGACATGACAGCCCGGAATAACTTGGATCAGCGGATCAGATGTTGGCACTCTGGGGAGAGAAGGCAGAAAGCGCCGGTCACTTGCAGAAGGCCCCTGCGCTGCTGCTCCCGGCGCCTGCAGAACCCG
>QVAJ01000094.1:0-209320 GCA_003546035.1 Mixornis gularis
CATCTGGTAAGGTACTAGAACTCATTTATCAAAATCAGTTCTCATGCATTTGAAAATAAATAAAACACCTCTTAGCTGAAAATAGATATGTTAGTCTTCAGCTGAAAGAATTTTTCAGGAAGTCATATGCGTCTGTAAAGTGGTGCTTATAATAAAAGTGCCTCTCAGCTACAGTGGTATTGTGTACTTAAGCACATCTTCTACTTTGTTTGATTTGCAGCCAATACTCTGATATAAAACCAATCATCCTTCAATGTTTTTCTTCTACTGAACTGTTTGTTTTGCTGACTGCAGAGTAGTGCACATGACAGGGCTGATAAGGAATCCAAATTTATGCCAGCCTGTGCCTGTGCCTACATCCTGCTTAGTTCTGTGGAAGCTGACACAGCTGCAAGAAAGATACTACATAGTTCATTATGTCTTAAAAAGAGCTTGTCTGACTAGATCAGTTCATCCTGGCAGTGCTTCTGAAAAACACCTTTAAGGATAAGGACTTCACAGTCAAGTCCTCGTGAATGTTCTCATTTCAGGAACCTTAATGAAGCATCAAAATTACAGCAGTTTGGATGTTTCTGTGCTATCATTTCATTTTTCCGTACTTGATGACTGRTTACTTGAACAACCACGGTGCATTTAAAATTCATAAATGGATGTTAACATAATACTAGTAATGAAGGGGTTTTTGCATGACATTGAGGACAGAAGATAGGAGATGAATAAGGCTTTGCAGGTACAAGATGTATAATTAAATCCTGACGTACATTTTTTGGTGAATTTTCCTTGCTGTCACTTCACAAATACTCTCTAAGTTTAAACACATGCATGGTTTTCCATTCCCACCTTTCTTTACCCACTGATAGCAGAAACTGAACAAGCCTGACACTTTAGCACTAATGGAAGGAATACATTCTTGTATTCTGTCTAATTATAATYTGCTTCTGTTGAACTTCAGCTACCTGTTGACTTTGCTTTGGTATTGTTGTTTCTGTTTGTCTTCATTACCAATTCTTTTAACTTTGACTTYCCCCAAAGGTTTGATCAGCAATGTGCACTTTAATGGGGAAAATTACTACATTTTGCCCTGCAAGATTTAGAAATGGCAGTTGTAGAAAGTTCCTGTTACAGGTGTTGCTCTGAAGGCAAGTCTTTGAAACAAAACTAATACTGCCTAACTTCAGCAATATTGTTTTGYGACCTCTCTAGCAAACCATTTCTTATAAAATTCACAGTAAGGTTGACATTTTTTGCTTTGCATCCATAGAGGGACACAAATTTGTTTTCAAAAACTCCACATCTCYAGAGATTTTAGACCAATTTCAGGCTGCCTGCCACAGTCTGTGTGCTGCCTGATCTGTTGCATCTGMTGCCAAAGCCATTGTTCTACTACACTTATATTTCTCAGCAGAGTTCTTGCTTAGGACATATTGCAGAGGATGATAAACCTTATTCTTTGCATTACCACTATCAGACACATCCATCCTTAGATTCTTTACAATCACATGGTTACTGCAGATACACCTATAATCCACTGAAGCTATATTTTATTTTCTTTTTATAGCATCATTTTATCAGATGGAGAACATTTTCTTCCAATTATCAAATTTTTTAGCATTTCTTAATGTGTGTGTTGCTTTCTACTCTCTTCTAAACATCTCCACRCTTTTTATTTGAATGTCCTGATATTTTACATTTTCTTGACTTTATTTTCAGTCATAGTTTGCAATCCAAGTTTAAAAACCATCATATCTTGTAATATCTTTCTTCAACAGGAACTTGATCTCGGGGAGGAGAAATGGATGGACTCTCCAAGAAGATGCAGAAGATGCATCGACTGCAATAGGTTAAGYCCAGTTGGACCCAAAGGGATACTGTAAGGATAGGGATTCTAAGATTGTARTGCTCACTCTTGAGACCTTCATATGACCTAAATGGATCTAAATTTCAAATAAACTCATATTACACAAAAATGTTAATATGAGAATGCTCTCAGTGAGGGATCTCTGGTCAGCGAACACAGTTCAGGTAAAGAACACCACTTTTGGCCTTAAGAACAACCTGGAAGGGATATCAAGCCACTGGAGATGGAGAGTCTCAAAGAACTAAATGGACAAAGGTAATGTCCTGCACATACCACAGAGCTATCAGACTCGAAAAGTAGCTGCAGACAATGTAGCTTCCAAATAATCCCTGATACTTGTGAGTTTGACACTGCTCTAGAGAAGGAAAACAGTAAATAAAATGCAGAAAAGACTAATCTCTGCTTTTCAGGCTGGCAACACAGCAGTTTTTATTCACTTGCCAGAATTACTCAAAATGGAACAGTAGCATCTGAAGTGCCTGTTGGGAACAGATCCCAGCATATGCTGTTGACTCAAGCCACTCCTGAGAACTGTCTGGGAAATTACCAGGTTGGAGCCCATCAAAGCTACAACAGAGAGTATGCTGGTAATAAAAATGCATGGATGGCTGCTCAGCAGTGCTTGAGCCCTTGCCACTGCCCAGCTCCATTCTCTCATTAACACACAAGCCAGGTGACCAGCACTGATGCACTCAAGTTGTTGTACTGCAAACAGCAGCACCAGAACTGTCACTGCATTTCGAATATACTGCATGCTCCTGGTATGCCTGCTGTGATGCATGGGCTTGCACAAGACTCTGAAGGACTCAGCTGCAGTAGCAAAGTCAGACTGAGGAGTCTTTAGAAAAGTATTTATTGGCATAAATTTCACCCTTTTTATAGAAGCAGTAGCTCGGAACCCAGCTTTCACATATCAAGACAAGTGTGACTTTTGATATGAGGATTTAAGTTATACACATCTGGCATAGAAACTATAGCTATAAAGACACCAGAACTGATAAAACTGAGGCTGCCATGGAACATCCCAGATAGAACATTATCCAGAAGATAGCTGAAGTTGGATTTGAAGCTGATCTCAGTGTAAAATTGAAAAAAATACATTCCCAAGAGAGCAGACAGAGAACAAACCTTTATAGTGCTATAATTTACCTTCAAGAGTTTACTATTGAAACTCCTCAAGGATGAGGACTTTCCTTAGACAAAAAGACCTGCCGCATATTATGTAAAGACATCAGCTAATTCTACCTTAAACATCTCACTGAACTTCATTTAAGAGTGAAGTTCTAGCAAGGTTTCTCCCATAGCAGAATCTTCCAAGAATACATGCACGGGATCACAGCATTTACCTTGAAAGCGTGAGCACAGGAGGTATCAGAGGCCCAAAAGATTATAGCACAAATTGCTAATGGAAAATTACAGTCTCTTAGGATTTCATGCCAGTTGAAGAGACCAAGCAATCATATATCCAACACAGATGAACTATACAATACACAAGCCAAACAAGGAAAATCACCAGGACAGTTTCCTAAGCTGGACAAGTCTTCTTTTGGAAGCATTTAACATTCCCTATTGAACAGAAATAGAACTTAGGCAATTAGATCATGCTAGGCACCCAGTTTTTATATGGCTACAATGTGGAAAAATGTACCATGTTCTTTATATGGCCTTTATTTACTTTAACAGCATTTTCCCAAGTCARAAATTACTTCCACCCAAAAGGACGTACAAAGGTGCATGAAGGAGAGAAAATTTGATAAAGGAGTTCAAACATAGAGAAAAATTCCCAAATAAATATAGTAGAAACTATGCTGAAGAACAAAATCCAATGATATTGAGGMGATACCTACTATTTAACATAGATACTATGAAAATATCAAGCACTGAAAAGAATGTGACTACTCTGGACATTTTTAGTCCTTCATTCTTTCAGGAGGAAAGGATAAAGGCACTTAGGATGACTGTGACCTAATATTCCCAGAGAATTATTAGGTCACAGAAAGATTGCTTCAGATGTGTAGCTGAGTGTACCATGACTCCAGGAATTGGCAAAAAACCCACTACTTTCTAGTTTCTTCTCCAAGTGCTGTCTGAAAGCTGGTTTGGCCTGGGTTTCTCTTTCCTCAGAATTATGTCACTCATTATCTTAAAACCTTAACTTACTATTTTAGGTCAGATCTAACATGGCAAGAGTAGTCAATCAAGTACTGGTTGTTTTAGACCCTGAAACAATAAAAGAAAATATCTGTGGGAGCTGAGACTATAATTTGGTGAATTCACTGTTTCACTACAGATGGGTAGAGCTGCTGTTCTACATATTTTCCAGGCTTCCTAATTCATACTGCGCATATTATTACCAGCGGCAAAACTGTATCAGCGAAGCTTTCCCCATACAAAACAGTGTCACGGTATCTAAAACACAGCCACATCTTTTCATTTTTAAAAGTATTTTGACTCTGTTCATCTCAGTTGCATCATTTATCTAACAGATCTGTTAAAATTTATGACCCTTCTAGCAATAAATAATGGAGGTAGTATGAAATTATTTCAGTCAGAAACTGAAGGGAAATTCAATACTGTAAACTCAGTCAACTGGAAACCTGAATTTCAAATCATATGGCAAAATTTATTRCAATGAGATCTGCAGCAGTTCTACTATTCATTTTTACCACTTCTATGCAAGTACCCTCTTCAATCAATGCAAGGATTTGACTTTGCCATTTTCAGAAATAAAATGTGTTTTGCTCTTAGGAAACTTCCTTGCCACACTCGGTACCTTTATTCTAATTTCTACCACATTTGCCCTTTGTAAATTTCTGGAGTGTCTCTAATTTTATTGGCTTCTCTGTAAATAAGATATTGCTTTTATTTTTTCAGTTTTTATAACAAGATAATAAGAACTAAGGACTGTTACTGGGAAAGCTAGCGCTACTTTAACAGGTGTTTGCCATGGAAAGAAAATAAAGCATGTCTGGGAAAACTGGGAAAATTTTAAGACATACTGAGTGTACAGTTTGCATCATTTAGGGCCATGTTTCCCACACACTGACCCACATTTCTTGTCTGTTTATTTTCCTTATTCTCTCTCATATAGTCACTCAGCTATAATAATGTTCAGCGTTTAATATAATACTCAGTAACCGTTTAGCAATTATTGGAAACGTTTTAGGCAAAAGCTCACAGCTGTTAATCTAAACAGAAGTCACTCTTATCTTGTTAAGACTTGTGAGTAACAAAGTACTAAAATAAAATAATAACTAAATAATCTCTCTTGAGGGTTTCAGTCTTGAATTGTGTGCAACTAAAAGCTAGTGCAGACTCAACAGGAAACTCATAAGGATTTTGTGACATTTTTTCAGCCCATACTTCACATCTGATCTATTTTTAAAGCAGTGACTTTTGAGCTTATATTTTTAGTAATGCCTTGTTCCCACAGTGTTAGAAAATACATTTAAGAAAATTGTTATCCAGCCACAGGTACTATTCTATGGTCTAGGCATGCACACTGAATGAAACCAGGTCTGAAAGCATGCCAGGATATTTTTCCAGTGCTTGTACTTATTCCTTATGTTGCATTATTTTCTTTACTAATTGATTTTTTTTAATCCCAGAGCAGTGATATAATATTGCTAAATATGTTTCCTGGGAAAGACAGAAATATGTTTTTCCAGAACCTAGGTCATTTAGGAGCCTGACTTCAGCTTAATATCAAACTAAATGATTAGGTGTACTACTAATGCAGATTTTTCTTCATAAAAAAGCTAAGAGATTTCTTCTCCAAGCATGCATAGGTTCAATAAAAAAGGGAAGCTATTTTCAATCTGCCTTTGATGAGGAGTTATGCTAATTTGGAAGAGGATACTTCAACCATAGGCTGGCATTACACGGTCCTGAGTTTATTCTTTCTTAATTAAATACAATAGCTAAAAAAAAATAACTCTAAGTCGTTAGGTACTTAAACTCTGCAATTTAGCATCTCCTTTTCTTCTTACTAAATAAATATATTTAGCTTACATATGGAATTCTTAGAAAGTCAGCATTTAGTTGAATGTTGTTCTCACCAGTTTTGACTTTGAAAGTCAGTGAAAGCAGACAGCAGGAAAGGTTGAAGACTTTCAAAAATTTTCCCTCAGTTGTGTACATACATCCCAGCATTTTGTGGTGGAGGAAAGAAGAAATAAAAGCTTGTTTTCATATTACTTGTTTTTTCAACCCTTACTGTATTWGTTGGAGGTAGCTTAATCTTTCTGCATGTAGGGAAAAATGCCAGGCTGGAAAAGCAGCAGGAAGCAAAAGAACTATCCTACAAAATGCTTGACCTATTGCACCAGGTCTCACAGGTGTGTTTGTTACCAATCTTAACCAATACACAGCATGAGAGCTTTGGGGTGCATAGAGGGTACTTTTTCATACAAAAAGAGTGAGAAATAGGTCAGTGAAAGTTGGATGAGAAATCTGACATCATTAGATTTCAGAGTATTGTAAATATCACAGAATTAGCATGAMAAGGAGTACAGCTAAGTGCAAATCCTACCACAGAAAGGGTTTCTAAATCATGAGAAAGCCTATCTCTCCAGCTGAGACTTTTAATAATCCCTACAATTTTAATGCAATACAGTTTCCTCTTACTTTTATGATTCCTACTGCAGAGCATAAAATGGCTCAAAAACTGTTTTCACAACCAAAATGTAACTGCTTAAYAAGTTACTGAATGCAAAACAAAACTAAGAAAACTGAACCAAATTATAAAAGCTGGATACTCTGGAATCAACCATGAGACACATATTTCAACACTCGGTGAGGTCAACCACTATGTAAGTAAGAATGAAAGTAGATTGTTAAAGAACACAGCATTGAAAACAAAGATTAATTTGTACTAATTATATTTGTTTTATTTCTCAGGATGTCTCTTGTTTCCTCCCACTTTTCAACACTATCTGAGAAAAAATGGAAAACCAAGTATTGTGATCAATATAACGCCTTCTTCAGAATTCATGAAGTAAAAATGAAATAATTTATTAAAATTATCAGAGTTGCTAGGAATAACTGTGATAGTGAAAGCCATCAAGAATTATTTTATATTTCACTCCTTTTCCCTTGGCTTAGAATGAATATTTTGGAATCCTACTGCCGCAAATCAGATTTTTGTGTTGGGCCTTCATCCTTGATTGCATGGAAGCAGGTCACCCTTGTCTTTGATGTCATTAACCTAAAAGATTGCTGCTTTTATTAGATTCTATTCCTTTTTATTCTTATTAGAAAAGTTACATTTTATCAAATGACAGTAAATCTAATTCAGAAGACACTGATCTGACATCAAAATGCTCTGATTATAAACTGCCTATTATAGAAGTGAGAAAACATTAAGGATTAACAGTTATTTAGTTACATACTCTGAAAGTAGTCTTAATCCTCTATTCAACACTCAATTTACTCTTTACAAATGAAGATGAGAAACTTGCTATTCAAGGAAGTTTTAAAACTCAATAGGATTTTCATGCTCAATTATAGAAAGWGTTTTGCTTTTGTATTTTATCTGGCTAAAAGATGGATCTTCAATGACTCTAGTATATTTGGAAGGCATATTCTCAAGGTTATCATCTATATTAACAGTAAGTATATAAGCACTATCAAATGAACAAAGACTAAAACTGGATTTACAGTGTTACATAAGATGAAGGAAAGATAAACACAAGCAACAAATCTCAGAAATACWGAAGAAATTGTTCATTTAACTAGAACAAAAATATTACTTTATTAGTATTGAAAACATTTTCGGTTAGTTTTCTGGTTGGATTGTGCTTTCAGCATAATGCCAAATATCAACATTTCTAGACCACATTATCTGTATGAAAATACTATTAAATATCCTTTGCTATAATCATTCTGAATAATTTTACAGTTTCTCTTCTATCTAATGTTTACTCTGTATTACAGTACATCTTTTTTACTCCCCCACATTTTYATTATGTGGATTTTCTATGAAGTGATAAAACATTTAAATATTTCCTGTTCAAATCAAGAATGAGTGTTCACCTCACAGAACTCCATATTTTTTTTCAAAGCGATAAAAAATACAATGGATTAGAAAGTAAAAGGCTGAACAGAAAAGAATACAAATACAGAAAAAACCCAACAATCATCTGTACATATATTGAAGATCTAATCTGTTTTAAATGCAGAAGGAATCACCATCACAGTAACTGTCAAAGATCAAGTCTTAATTATTACTTATAAATAACCGTATATCAGATTAGCCTCTATCCTCCCCTAATTCAATGACAAAACTAATAACTTTCCTCAATTCTCTGTGTTCATTGAAAACCTAAAAGTGTATTTAAATTATTTTCTTACAGTTTGTTTAATTTTCCTTTATTTTTGTGCAGACTTACAGAAATTGTAGTTTGCCTATCAATTTTAAAATACCTACAGTTTCTTAAGGTGTTTTGAAATGAAAAAAAAAAAAAGTATTTTCACAGTCTAGTCATATACAAATGGAAAAGAAGCTTCAAGTCATCATTTTTATCACTGAGGTATTTCCTCAAGTTATGAAGGAGGAGCTCCTAAAATAAAATGACTAAAAGAACAAAATCTTATTGTGASCAATAGCAAAGCTTTCCAGAAGTGCTCAGCCCCTAACTCTATCATCTGACCATCTGGTAATGCCACCTCATGTYCTACAAAAGCATTCAGTAGTGAACTGCCTGGACATTGTCTCATCTAATTTCCCAGAATGAGATGACTGACAATATCCTGGTTTTTGCCTGGTCCAGCATATAAATCTAGTTGGTGGAAAGTCACTACAATGCTATATCACCTTATGCTTCCCAGCAGAAAAGGCTGGAGAACTGAATTTACATAGGAAAAGATTCAACCCTTCTGTTTAACTTAAGAATTTAGTCTCTAAAAAAGGGTAGGATTTTTTTTGAAATTGATGCTCTGAAGGCAGCCAAAGAACGAAATAATCAAAAATGACATATCTTTTCTGATGCTCAATGAAAGAAATAGAAAACAAAATGAAACAGCAACAAAAAAGCAAGTTTTACTCTTTGAAAGTGTCTTTAACTAACTTTGCTGTTTGCTGTCAGCATATAACAGCTGACATCACAATACCTGCCACTCATCAACATCTCAGGAGTGATATGGATGATATACAGTCCTTTTGTCTGTGCAAAATGATAAAACACTAACACTGCTGCACACAGAATGAAAGATGCTTCCAGCCATCTCAACTTCAAATATACCAAGGAAAAAAGGATTACAAAATTTATGTGGAAATAAAAAATTCGAGCACTTCAGAATCCCTTCTGTTATTAATTTAGATAGGTAAGTAATTGAATTTCATGCCGCCACAAATTTTCARAAGGTCACAGATTGAAAAAAACAAACCTATGAATAACTGTAGAAGTTGTCAGGTTTGAAGCTGGAGATTTTGGCAGCCAGGATGGGTGCAGCTGTAGCTCTGGCTACCTAACAAGTTGTGATAAATAGCTTAGACACTGGGGAGACCAAGGCTTTAAAAAGAAAATGGGTCTTTTTCTTTCCAATATGAAGTCTGGAAAAGGAACTCTGAGTGRGAGCCAGCTCTTCTACTGTATTCTTCTGAAAAGCCTAACCATAATTTTGCCTAACCAACTCAGTTTAATTTAAATTATTGTTGTTCATAGTTCAGCGTGGTTGAGTTTCTCAGCTGAAATTTGGGCTACTTTTTATTAGGCTCCTCAAAGGAAAAAAAAATGAGCAAAGAGCCTGGAATAGATAAGAATCTTGTGAAAACACAAGGCCCAGAGAAGTCTCCAAAAGGCAAATGGAAGAACAAGTTTGCAGRTCTCCTAGATAATATTACTATTCTTATGCACATGCTTCTTCTCCCATTTCAAAACGAATACTCTTGACATTTCAAAGCTAACAGTTTGGATTCAGACTTCTTATGACTAGATATGAATGAGGAATTTCCCATCCCAGCATCTCAGAAATAATATTTCAAGCTGCCTGAATGATCAGAAGTTCAGCAATATGCAACCACAGTTCCTGCTTACATTCGCCCCTACAGTTTGGAAAGTTATCTTTGGAACAGTAGGAAATTCTGAAATGAATCCTTAAAGCCTACTGCACCCTGCCATGATGGGTGATCAMGACAGCAGATCCACAGCTTTGCTGTCACAGACTGTGTGGACAGAGAGATGCATATATCTTTTTAAAATAAAGAATGAAATCAATGCTGTTAGTGAATAAGGCTGAAAACAATCCTACAGAATGTCAAATACACAGAGTGGTCTGCCAAGCAAAACACAATCAAAAATAAAAGGAACAAGAACTATTGAATTAGTTATTGAATACACAGACTCACTTTTGGCAAAGGGCTCAAGCGGCCTAAACAAAATCATTAATAAAAAAACAATTGGAAGGGAAGTCACTCATAGTAATAATGTTTTTAGCATGTTGAGAACTAAAAGAAGATAAAAGCATTCTTTCACTTTTGTATTTTGCATTAATTTCCTTCCATTTTTTGTCAATTTCTGTTAGAATGACTACCATAACCTTTTACAAAATGAGACACTCTGCAGTGTCAAGAGAAAGTTTCCCAAAAGAAACTTATCATCAGCCATACTTATTTATCAATAGCRAAAGGAAAAGCATGATATAAGACTGTAGGTTCCCCTTTAAGACCACAGGAAGACTCACAAGATCACTGTAAAACAGTGGTTTCTAACACGGCAGTCATAACTATCTTTTCCACAATCCCAGGTTAGTACATACTAACTTTTTCAGAGAAAGAAGGATATAATTCATTTTCTCCCTGTAATTATCTGACATTTTGTAAATCAACAAACTTGAAATGTCAACATCCATTTAGATCAGTGAGAAAGGAGCGATGCCATGAAAATTAAAAGGAATCTCAGGAGGCACTACAGTAAAACACASTGCAGGAAATAAATCCAACCATGAAAAATTAATTTTTTTTTTTGCTTTTCCAACTTTATTTTTTTCAACCTTTGCTTATGAATATCATCAAAGCTAACTCTCAAAGCATAAAATAAGCCAGGTAGGACAGRTACTCTCATTCTAATCATTAACAGTACTTTCATCCTTCCACTCATAAGCGATTCCACTGATAATTTAAAACTTTTTGCCATGAATGGAAGTCGGTCTTCACGACAAAGTAGATAAATGCTGACTTTTAGAATGAAATACTGTGAAAGCTTTAAGCTCTAGTGAAAATTAGAAGGGGGAACGAAAGTCCAGCATATTAAAAGAGCCTTTCATCACAACTGAAATATTTGCATAAGAAACTTTGGCATCCCACTCAATACCTTTGAAGCTGGCTCCAAAACSAGACCATCCATTGTATTAGCTGTGTAGAAATGCCTTTCAAAGAGTGGTGAAACCACGGCTTGTAAACATCAGTCAGCTTGGAAATGGCTGCATTTTCACTATGTCCATTGGCTTTGTACTTACTATGTCGAAGGTTTTAGAAGTGTACTTCAGTTGCTTAAAGACATCAAGAACATTCTTTCTTAAATTCCACCTTTTTAGCCAGCTGTGAGGAATTGATGACATACGTTGACTGAGTATTTGTGGAGGAGTCAGTCAAAAGCATTCTACTAAATTTTGGACCAAACGTATACAGATTAAGACTATTATATGAAAAATTCCTATTTTCTTCTGCTGTTCATGTCTATGTGAGTAACTATGTGGTTAAATATCAAAGTCACAATTTCAAGACAAACAGAACATAAGCACATAAAAAGGAAGTAAAATGAAAACTAATATCAAAATAGGGCTCAAGTATCATTTCTATACAGAAAAAGTATTACTGAATGAATTTAAGAAATCACATGCAAAGCTTATATTACAATATTCTATGAAAACATTAAAGACTTAGAAAAAAAATCAAAATAAGCCACRAAACATTTTAGAAAAGACTATTAAAATTACATTTTTCTTAAAATTTAGTTTCATAGATAATTTATTATTTCTTAAAATACATAGCTGCCATTTTATATCTTAAAAATAAATATATAATTCTATGGGACTGTGTTCAATGATATCAGTACTAATCAGTGCCATTCAATTTTTACATGCAATCTTTTAAATATGTTTAAAAATATTTTATAGTATTTGAATTATTGAACCTGCACTGTTAAGCTACATTAAAATTTTGTTCCCTCTTGCAGTATTTGAATACATTTCTTACAAGCAGATTGTGATGTCACTTCCGAATAAATTTTAATTCAGTACCTATGAAAACTATTTATACAGTTTATTGATGACAGACTCAAACACTATTGCAGGTACCATGATTCAAGACAAATGGGGCCTTTCTGTAATTGGGATTTAGTTGGAAATACACTTAAACATTAATGGGMGCTCAGAGCATTTCCACTTCTTTTCTATTTTGTTTTTTCTGGAGCGCTGACTAAGAAAGAAAAAAAAAAAAAGGCAGAAAAAAAATGTTTACTCAGATCAACTAAACATGCTGGATGGAAATTTTCATTTACAACCCAATTAARTTACAATATTTCAGCAGCCAGTAGCAGAGGCAGGAGTCTTATCTTGGACATCTTTATTCACCTGAAAGTCCAATTAGCATGAATATTTACAAGTGCCAGGTGCTTTGAAAGAGAGGAAATGATTTTTGCATACATCCTCCGAAAACAATATTGAATTTAATGTGGATTTTGTAGTCATAGAATGCAACAGAAGTTTGTAAACAAAGACCATCTTGTTCACYTTCAAAATTCATGCAGAGCTGTGGAGTTGTCTACAGCAGTTTTTCGTGTTAATTAGGCAGGTGATTTACTGTCCACAGCTCCTTAAAGAGATTCCAGACTGTTTTTTGACCAGGGAATTGATGTCAAAATCAATTTGATAAGCAAAGCTTTTCTTTCTTCCACTGCTAAGTAATAGCTAAGGAATAGATAGGTGGGGACCACATGCAGAATACACAGGCCAGTGTGCCAAAAAGTTAAGAGAAAAGAAGCCTCAAAGATCAATAGATACAGCATCAATTGCCTGTAAATTAAAATGGGAAGTGAGACACAGAGAAATACACTTAAAATCAAAGAATCCTTTCCTTCTAATCTCCAGGGTAGAGAAATTAAACACAAAGCAAGAAAAATGCCAGCTGTTCAAATAAATTACAGATCAACACAAAGGAATCAAGTAAGCCCTGCCAGAGCACACTGCAGCTGTCTGCAGACACCAAGGAAGGAGAACAAACTGCTTTCCAGCAGCCAACAGTCTCTGGAGCAATTTCTGTAAAAGGTACCAACAGGGAACTGAAATATGAGCTTGCTTTTCACTTAAGAAATGAGAAACCAACATAATTCATGTTCCTTATCCTTATTMATTTCAGAAAGTCGTGTAACAAAGCCAAATCCACACCTTTATTGGCTTACAATCTTAAGTGCTGTAGGAGAACATAAATCCCAGCAAAGCCTGGTAAMTCCACTGGCCTCTTAGAAAACACAAGGAACAGCCATTCACCTGTCAAATAAACAGCCAGGTCCGAAACAGTCAAAGCAATCAACTTTCCTTTAAGATTTTATACTAAAGTCTGACCAAGAGACAACTAGCTTAGGAAGTTCATTCCAGTACTTCTGTAATTAACACAAGCTTCCAAGATACCAGCTATGTGCTATTAGGTCAGTTCTGGCAAGCTGGGGACCAGCTGGCAAAGGAATTGCAAACATCAAAGAAAGCTCTCAAATATCCAATTGCAGAATAAAAAAAATACCCACTCTTAGTACCTTATCTTGGAAGCTCACACTGGTTAGACAGTGACCTTTACAGGATTACCCTAACATGGAAGGAAATCAGCCCCTCTCTGAAGTGTTCTCGAATTTGTCATAGAAGTTGGCTGTGTGACTGATGTTTGTGGGAAAAAAGAAAGGGAAGAAAAAGGTTTAAATGTCTCCCAACATTAGCTGAAGCTCTGATTTACTTTCAAAGGAATAATGATAGCTGACTGCCAATTTACAGTATGCAAAACAACACTCAGTCCATCAACTAGGACAGGGCAGAATGCATCTTCCAGCTTCCCGATATTTTTTTCCCCCTCATGAATTTKCTCATTTTAACAATATGAACAGGCTGATTCCTTCAAATATTTCCTTTGTTCCCCCCATCCTCCAAACACCCTGTTCAGTCTGGCAACAAAAAGTTGAGAGAAAATAACAGAGATTCAAAAGACACATTTAAAAGCAATAACTGTTGTTATCCTCTATTTATCGAGCACAGGTGGAGAGGGGAGACTAGATYTGCCAGACAGTTTTTCAGTCTTTTCATAGAACTAAAATGCTTTTTACRCTGAAAACATCTAGCTATCAGCCATTTATGTACTATTATACTTCCTGAGTCCTCAACAGGTGTGGAAAATTTTGAGCTGTTATACAGAATTAAGAAAAAAAACCTTTCTATTTAAGGATACAAAACATATACTAYCTGCTTCCTAATGTCAGCTTCTGTTCCTGTGATTCAAAAGCTCAATTTTTCCTCTTACTACTTTCTGTTATTTCATCACCACAGCCTGGAATATCAAAATCACTTTAGATAGCCACAGAGTCCATACACAGACCAGCTATCTATGATGCTCTAAAATCAAAATCACTTATAGGGAGGAAAAATCATGAATAATGTGTCACTAGTTAATTTTTTTTTCCAAAGTCTTTTAATTAAACCAACTAGTCCAGCCAATTGTTTTCAATTCCCCTTTGACACTGAATATAGAACAACAACAACAATAAAAAACCACCACAGCCTTAAAACATGAATCAGTTACATCCTGAAAAATAAAATTAGTCTTTGGTTTGGATCACATGTTATTTGATAGCATAGTTTCTACCACAAAYGCAGTGCAACCATTAAACACAGGTTTTATTATGTAATAGAAGATGATCCTTTTCAGTTTTCAAACATATAGATATGCAGACTACATAAGCTGTATTTACATTAGCATTCTGGCTCAGAGTGCTGAAGTTAGTTTGAAAAGAATYCCTGAACTACATATACTAAAAATGTTTTAATACAAAATTCTTGATCTACAGATCCCTTCCTATCCCACTCAATTATTTGTTAATGTAGACAACAGCTATGGAAGACTACAGAAAACATGCCAGCATGTTGCAGAACATGGACTAAAATTAAACCTCACACAAACAGAAAAAATTTCTGAACTAAGAATGTTCTGACCGTTGTTAGTCAAGTCATGATGGCACTGTTAACAATATTGTAGCGTTCCCATTTGCCATCCAGGAATTGCTTCACTTACATATTTAGCGTAAAAATCCCTATGTGGTACTTTGCATTTTCAGCAATCTTAAATTTAGGTAGCAGTTTGGAATATACAGCAGATGCCTGTAAAATATTCTCACATTACTCCTACTAGCATCAAGGGTGACATTTATTTACTGCATTTCATCACTGTTCAAAATAACTAGATGTATCAGGCCTATTTATTTTTGACCGATGAGATACAAACAAAGCTCCTGGGATGTTGTGGCACTTCAGGGCCAATTTGCAGCAAGGATCAGAGAATTTTGCAGCTCATCTATGACAGTAAGAGCTTGAAGACAGCACAGGCAGCACACATGGGGAAGCTGTGCAAAAACATCATGCCCTCTTCAATCATTATTGCTGGTAMAATGAAAAGTTTATATCCCCTTCTGCTAAGAAAGCTTTTCCTTTGAGACTGCAATCACAGCTCCTTGCAGATGAAAAATCACCAGGCAGTGAGAAGGACTCAGGAAGGCCAGAATGAGCGGTGRCCATCCAGCTCTGTGTACAGGGGCTGTGGGGCAGAACGGCAGGATCAGGCTGCTGGGATGGGATGAGCAGTGGGGCCAGCCCCCTCACTGGGAGCTGCCTTTCACCCGTGCSTGGGGGGCTGCAGCCACCCCTGTGCCTGGCCACGCATCTCCTGAGTCCAGCTCAAAGTCCCAGGCCCGTTCTGAGCTACAGCCCTGCTGGGCCTTGCCCTGGGCACGGGACACTCACTGCACCCGACACGGACTCTGCCACGTGCCAACTACCTGGGAAAAACACACGGGCCAAGAGGGACAGACACACTCCTAGAGTGAATTAAACAAACCTCACGTAATAAAGGCCAAGCTGTTCCTATCAGAGGTATAAATCTCATCCTCTGAAATCTCAGGGTAAAATCTCCTGAGATTAACAATCCTGAAATTTGCAAACTGATTTAGATTTACAAGGTTTTCAAATAGCCAATAAGGCCATTTGAGCAGAGTGTAGGTGTCAGATATAGCTGTGGGTGGCAGGCACATAGTGGCTGTGGCTAGGATCTGGATTCTGAGCACAGGTGAAGCTCAGCAGGATTTGCCTTCAGAGAAATACCAGGGACYATGGCCTCCATCCCTCTGTCCCATCCCAGGTCTCACAGCTGGGTGCAACTTGAGATGCACTGAGATGAAAAATAACATGTATTCGTTTGACCTTCATCATGTAGGCAGGGCAAGTTGAGGAGTACCATAATATTTCTGAATTATCTATAACAGAATAACTAAATGGAAATAAGAAATTATTCCCTTTACTAAATTAAGGACACAGAGGGAAGAAAAATACAAAGAAGCAGTTTCTGGTAAAATAGGCAGCAAGACTGAATTGTTTGCCAAAGAACATTTAAAACGGCCTTTCTCCCCATTGCCTGGAAGATGTGGCTCTCAGGTCAAAAGCAGAGAGTTCCATTCCTAACCTTGTTTACTACTAGACTTCTTTTCCTCTTGTATTACRTTTTCTCTTTTAAAAAATGTTTTCAATTCACCTGGAGCAATTGTCAGGAGAATTCTTTCATTCCTCCTCTTTTACTCTTCCTATCTTTATCCTGTAATCTGTTGATACTTGAATGTACTGTGATTTGTTCCTTGCTTTTCATTTTCATTACCATTTTCCTTCYAGCACTTAATGTGTTTCAACTACCATTTCTTTGAGTAATACAAAGGGCAAAAGCCATCTTTTATTTTGCTYTGCTACTGTCACTATACAAACCAGCCTATTACCTTCTGTTCAATTACAGGCACCGTTTTAACACCCACTAGGCTTTCTAGTGTATTCCAAAAGCCTTTCCTTCCACACTTACACCCTTCTTGAAGACTTCAACCAAAGAGGCCATCAGTACACTAACTTTCTTTTCTGAAAAAGCTTATTTCTTGGTTCTATTTCTCCAGACGTTTTATAGTATTCAGTCCTTACCCATGTCAGTGCCTCTGAGAATTTCAAACTTACATCCAGAAAAGGGTAACAGATGTAGGCATGCCTCAAACAATTTAATTGCACCTACTTCAGGTAACACTCACAATGGAAATGTAGGATGCATATGATTTTGTACAGCCTGTTGGCTCAGAGAAGCTTCTTCAGGCCACACTCTGCCCATGTAGAGCTGACACTGCAACCATCACCCAGGCTAGCCACACACACGGGCTGGCTCCAGATGCTGCTTGCACAGTAACCCAAATAACGTGGAAACGTATGCCTAATTTCTTTACAGTGGAGCTTTAGAAAAACTACCAGAATAAAGCTGTTAGCTAATGACTACATTTCCAAATAGTCTGCCAGGAGAAGAAGCTGACTTCTCTAGTTTGAAATGCCAGGTCAATTAAACATTTCATAAAGGAATCGATAAATCCATAAAGTTTGGAGATATTTTTTGGGTATATTTTCAGTTCAGTAGCTGTAGTCTAATTTTGACTGAATTATCAGCTRGGTGATTAAAAACTGGAGACCTATAAATGAAATGAATGAAAGATGAGCAAATAAATGCACAACACTAAAACCCAACTATGCTAGTTGAAATTATTATTTCAGATATTAAATCAACCAATACACAAAACACATTTGGTTATTATGATTTAATGCCTTATTAACTGAAATCCACCTCTGCAACTTTATGTGATTGACAAGCATTATAAAGGCAAAACATYATGCAAAAACATAGAAACAAGCACCCATGATTGCAAAATGTACTGAAGAGATAGTGCAAAGAAAGCCTGGTGCCAACAGTTATTCTTCGAGTAATCAATACAAAATAAAGTAAAAAATAAYGTASAATTCTAGAAAACACTATGAAAAGTGAAAAATGAGATGTTAGCACATTGAGCAAAGATAGAAAGACTAGCCCAAATCTAGAAACCTAGCCCAGTACACTGATTAAACTCTAATTTTGTTAGCATTTGCTCCCTATGAGGATCTAAAATAAGAAAGTTACTCTCAGAACATGCACAGAATGATTTAATCACAAAATGAGTTTCAGAGAAAAAGTATACTTTCTACCTTTTCTATTTACATTTTAAAGAGTTTAAGTTTATAGATTTCATTCAATAGASGACAAACTCAAAAATCCATTACAAGTTAAAGTGAAATTTCATGAAAGCATCTCAGCTCAGTCTAACAACACTTCAAACAGCCATATAGTTAAATCCGATAAGTAGGATTACAGGCAGATGTCAATCAATAGGTGCTCCATATCTATCTCTATTTATAAAAAAATTGAAATGTCATGCTTAATAATTACTTTCTAAACGTCTTTCTTATCTGACATAGCTTGAAAAAAATTGTGCAGAAACATGTTACAGTATGCCTGTGTACTGCAGATCCACACTGACATTAAGATATCACCTTCGGTTTCACAGTGCACTTGTGTTTGGTAATGAAACCCATTTTTTGCCTTTTTTGGATTTTGGATATCTTGTATAAGAAAAAATACAAGAAGATTAAAAAAAAAATTGATCCAGGCAGATCTAGGAGTAAAAAAAAGAAAGGAAAAACTATAGAACTAATATAAATTTATCTTTAAAAATGTCCTTGAATTGGAAAATTAAAGAAATCCAGACACCCTTYCTTTTCAGAGATGTCTACCTGAACAGACTTTTCTTCAAGGTAAATACGAAAAGATCCAAATGAAAGGCTAAAAACACTTCAAAGTTTACAGTTTAAAGTACTTTTGGGAGTTGGTGTATGATACAGTTATTTGCTGTTTAAAGTCAATGCAATACAATTGAGTTTTTTCTTGTAAAAATATTGGCATACTCACAAAGAAAAAAAATCCTACACAATCCAACAAGCCTAGATTTTTCAGGAGCCGACAGTGAATTACAGCACTACAGTGCTGTAGTAAATAAGCAAGCAAGCAAACAGAAACTGCTCACTTCTGCCTCCTTTGTGCAAACCAATTAAACTGATTGATCAGTAAATCCTTTCAATGCAAGTATTTCTCTTACCCAGTCAAAGGGTCACACTAGTAGGCTCCTGGCCAATGATTCGTGTTGCTGACACAGCCAACTTTCCACAGCTGTATGCTTGTCATTGACAAATGCCAGAGGCACCTTGCTCCTGGGATTTGACTGTAAAGGTACCATTGTGCATCAGAAACTCATCCTCAAGGCATAATGGGAAAGCCAGCAAAGTGGCTAATTTGCAGCTTTGCCCTTTTGTTTTTCTCCAGGACATAATTCAGTTAAATATATTCTCCGACAAAATTCATCAATGACTTGTTGTGGGCTGTATATGCTCTTTCATGGCTATCAATGTGCAGCAAGAATGGAAAGTTAAAAAATAAAATCCTAAACCACAATATCAATGGAAAACCAGAATCATATGTGTTTGATTCAGGATGCTATGGGATATTTAGCTGTCCCAATGAAAAAGAAGGGAAATGAGTACAAAAGGCTTTAATTTTCCTCTGTAGTGGCCGAATACAGCTGTGTCTCAGATACCTCCCTGCTCGGTATCTGAGGGAAGCAGCACTGGAGAAACCAAACGGGAAAGGAGCTGACAGTGCACAGATCCATTGGTGCCTCAGAGATGATCACAATGCACAGGCTCCCTTGAGTACCACAGCTACAATTCYTTTATGCCCATGGAGTATCTCCCTCCAACAGACCAGCTGAACAAAGAGATGCTTTTATAACAGTAAAGCAGGTAAAAAAAGACTGGATTCAGCCAAATAAGCAGCATTTCTTGGAGCCCCCTTGTACCTTACTTATCTACCCTTCCCAGAAAGCTCAGTGCCAGATGAGCCCCTGTTCTATCAATCCCATATTGAGAGACAGTTAAACAAGCATTCMCTGAAAATTTGTTCAAACTAAGGAAATACAAAAAGCAAATTAAAGTCTATCAAACACTGATAGAAAGATTGTCCACTGCCCAGATAACAGCAGACAGCAAAACATACCAGCCCTGCACCATCCACACATGTACCTTTTAGGGAATAGGTCTATAACAGTGATTTACTCTAAGATAATTATCAAAAGTCTCCACCAATGCTGGTAGAGCTTCAGCAGAGCCTTCATAACGTTCTTTGGAGCCCAAAGTGTCTTTTTATACGCCTCACTTTCAACTCAGGTTACTGAAGTGAGCCTCAGGAGCTTTTTGGATTCTGTTGCTTTGAAGAAGTATAACTGCTGTGTACTACTATGAGAATTTGAACTTCTTAGTCTTTGCCTGAGTTGCAATTACTGTATTTTTAATAGAATTGATTTTTTTTTTCCATTCAAAGATTTACATCCCTATGTCTCAAGGGTATAAAATTTTGCAAGGAACATTTTTTCATTCCTTCAGGTCACATATTCTAACTTCCAGTGAACTGTGACTTCCTGTGTTAGCCAGGACCACTGGTAAATGACTGAAAGTGGCTCAATAAATACTTCTGTTGGGTCTCCCAGACGCTTGGGTGGACCCCTTCTGCCTCCATAAACTTGTGGGTATTAAGGGGCGTGGCCAGCCACTGACCATCTCTCCTCATATGATGGGGGCTGCATTGCCATCTCACAGCTGAGGGGGCTGAGTACCCTGAGAACAGGAGATCTTACTGTCAGAGGCTGAGGAAAAGGCTTTGAGTACCTCAGCCTTTTCCTCATCCTTTGTCATGGAGATTCTCCTTCAGCTTCCTTTTGTTGCTGATGTATTTATAGAAACATTTTTATTGTCTTTCATTCAGAAGCCAGATTAAGTCCTACTTGGGTTTTGGCCCTTCTAATTTTCTTCCTGCATAACCAAAGACAGCACCAGAGGTATTTAATTAACATCTATTTTATTCTATTTTATTCTATCCTACTTGAAGCTGAAAATCATGCATGAGGAATTTTTCTTTGAATCCTCTTAGTTTAAGCTAATCAAGTGTTTAATGATTGATAGCTGAAAAAAATTAAATTGCAAATGTGTTCTTAAACAGAAAAAAACTAATTAATTTATAATGAAAATCACTGGAAGAAAATAAAAACAAAAAGCCACAATTATAGTATACATATTTTTAATCTCAGTTTTATATTTCAGGATCCAAATTCACAGTGGCTTCTGATGCTGCTGTAAGTTAATTATTATTTTTTGAAAGATGGAATGAAAGGCAAGATCTATTGTCTTTTATTAATATATACATATAAGCCTAAAGTAAATTATATCATCCAGTTTCATTAAATGCTTAGGCTGGTTAAAAAATACATGTAGGACAATGTAAATTGCAAAAGTAGAACATAATAAACAAGAAAACAAGGTCTACACAGGACTGCCCAGGTGTTTTTCAGCTATGCATTTCACCAGAAGATGTTAATTTGTTAAATTAACTGTAGAATCATACCAGTGTCAATGATTTGTTTGTAGGGAAAGGTTTATTCAGCCACAAACATTTCTGGTGTSAGACCCATCCATGGTCCATCCTGGAAGCCCAGGTTCTCACATAACCCCTGAATCAGAGCCTGTGCTTGGGCACAGGACCCAGCCAGCTGCCCCTGTGCTGTGCTGGGACACTTCACAATCAATACCTGAAGTTTTAACCTGCCATGTGGATCCTTTCCACAGCTCAGTCAAGTGTAAAGGAAGATTCAGATTCAGGCCCTGCTTTGAATCCTCTTACACTTAATATTACCAACAAAATCTACCCCACTTTGAATTAGCAAGAGAAAAAGGAAACAAGAAAATATTGTGGCACATTTTAAACAAAACTAACTTTGGAGAAGCCCACATTGGAAACAGCCCATCCCAGTTGGAGGAAAGAGTGTTTAATGGTAAACTTTTGACAGAAACTCCAAACATTTAAAAGAAAATGTGAGAAAACTCTCCTCTTTTTACAATACAAATTCCACAAAGCAGTTTCTATCTGCATCCAAACCTGTTTTTCAGATCTCAAGAAGAGACATTTTTGTCTTGTCAGCATTGATAAATAATTCTTTACAGCATAATAGTAAATAYCCAGGAGTGTCTTATGCTGGTGAAAATACTCAATGATACAGCATTGAAACAATTCTTTGAATGAAATACCATTAAGGTATTTCATACCATTAAGGTATTTTCTCTTCTACCCCAAGACCCACGTCTGCATCAAGATTTTACCAGCACTACTGAATCACTTGTACTTTTATCCACTTCTTAACCTACACAGCTATCCCTGGCAACTTCCTAAAAGCAGAACAAGCCTCAGTGCATGTCTATTGACCCATTATTCTGTGGGTTAGTGACAGGCTAAAAAAACCCACAAAATGAGAAAAGAATTGAAATTCAGAAGAAAACATGGCGCAAAGTGGAGGTAGCATGAGGATTTGTAAGGGAAAATTACAACAGAGATACTTATTCCAAAATATTTTTTAAYGATTGCCAATCAGCCTCCTTGGGTCTCTGAATCACAACTCCAGTGTTACTGCAGCCATGAAGCGAACATCTTTCTGTTTTCTGCTAAGAAAGCTATAGATGTCTCCATTTTTATGSAAATGTAAATGTCTGGACTGTTAATGCTGGTACAGAACTCATACTTTCCCTCAGTGACACAATTTCTGATGCCTCCAACATAATGTATTATTTTAGACTTCAGAAAAAAGTAACCACAAAAATACTAAATGACCAAGCAACAGAAACACTACTGACTTGTTTATTATGCAGATAGAAATTTTGTCCTTTGTTACTTCCCCTTACTTATAAACCAGCAATTGATCCTCCTTGACTTGATRAAGCTTATGAAAAAAAATCAAACCATTAAATTCATAGTATGCAAGTAGTGAATGAGTTTTTCAGATTAAGTGCCAAATTTCAGAAGGAATATGAAACTCATATGAATTTTTGGCAAGAACTGACTTATACATCCAAATCCCAGTGTCACTATGCATTTTTTACATCTCTTTTTCCCTTCAGCTGGGAAGCGTGTTTCTTCATTTTGTGCCTAAAACTATCTTTAAGCTCCCTTTATGCTGATGGACAGAATTTGATTTCTCTGTGTTTTGCATTTATTGGTTTCTGCATTAAAAATATTCCTGCCACGTATTATGTAAGTGGAGATACTACCTAATTAAGCCTGTCAATTAGATGATCCCATTTTCAGCTGATGATAACTCAGCAGTTACTCCAGCCCTCCAACACACAGAAATCCATACCTCTGGAAACTAGACTAGAGTCTGATTAGTCAATAAGAAATCTGTATCAATAGACTCTCTCCCCCTTCGGCATTAGCAGCCAACTAATACATGGAGAGTCTGGTAGCTCGAGGGGGAGCAGCTGTTTATTTTAAGAATTCAAACCTCCCACATCCTGAGTGACATTGCCAGGCAAGAGGTTTTCAGTAGTCCAGTCTATCACAGCTTTCTTAAAGGAAATTAGGAATTGCCCTCAACACCATACTTCACAAGCACAATGAGGTTGCAAAGTCAAGCAGGTGATAGCTGGGAAAGGCCAGACTTATCAAGTTGACTGTGTAAACTTAATTCTCTCCTTGCTGCACACAAGTCTACACATTGTGGTATAATTTTAATTACCCATTGGCTACTGCTTTTCCACAGGACATCACTCAGCCCACCTGGTTAATGCAGAAAGGAGCTGAATTAACACTGTACCAACAGCCATAAAAATGCCGTTTTCAACTTGCAGGTGCTTGACTTTGCAACAAAAGTTATGTTCTTTTGACACAGATCCAAAGAAAATTTGAAATATATAAACACACACAGATTTGAGGGAATAATGCAGGAAGAAGGGGATGGATTATTTATATATGACCAGCATCAATATGATTAATAAAAATAGCAGGAGGTGTTAATATCTACATGGTTGAACATACTTTACAAACACAAAGTCATCATCATAATTTAGACATTTGAAAACATTTCAGAAACCTACAACATTATTATTTGTGACCTTAACCTTTCTTTCCAAGATAATCTGCAGAAACTGCTGTATAAGAAAGATAATGAAGACCAAAATAGAAAACTAGTACACACTAAAATGTGCTGATTATTCTTCAAGTTTAGCATAATCTGAAAAGGCAAAATATCTTTCCTTTTGTAAAAAAGTGAGTGGATGTCTTTGTAAGATGCAGTGGGATTTCACTGGCATTAGTTTTACAAAAATATCTGTACATAAAAGATGTAACTGAAAAAGAGCCAGAAACTGACCCAAGAGATGCACTAATGTCAAAAGCTCCAGCCCTATGGCATAGTCAGTCATCTGGAAAATTGAGGCTATATTTAGTTCACATTTTCATGCTTTTATTAGCAAAAATCAGTTACAGCTAAAACAATCCAGGCTAAATTTGTTATTTCAGATTAAATGAGTTTTTAACACAATAGTTGCTTGTTTATGCACAGAAGTGAGTGCAATGTTTTCCTCAATTTACAAATCTCCTCGAAACTCAAAGCCATATAACTGCTGTCAGATCAAAGGGGTAGCTCCTTTTGTCTCATCACTTTTTGCTATGATGCATCATGTTGTTATTAACTGCATTACCATATAAAAAAACCCCATGAAAATGCAAATAAAAAGGCTCTCATTTGGAAACAAATCCTCACTGTTCTGTTGTAATACAGAGTGCTGAATTCAAACATTTCCCTTCAGATATAGAACAGAACTCAGTAACCAAGATATCTTTTTTCRTTTTTCTCTTGCAGCGGATACTTTTAATCTCACAGGTTCTGCTACAAACAAATAGCTTGGTTAAAAACAAAAATTGATCAAGTAGGTAGACAAAGATATAATCATGTGATTATATCAGTTCTTTGTTTCTCAAACTGAACTACTTGTTTCTTTTCTTTCTGGCTAACTGCTCTGAAGGAAGCTTTCTAATAGTATCTACAAAGACAGCAGGAATTTCTAAACAAATAGCTGGACTTTTTACTAGAAATAGAACCAAATTATTTGGAAAGTCTTACGTCACAGTCATTCTACTTATTTTTTAAAATGAATTGTCCCATCTTCTAAGCCTCATTTATAAAAAAAAATTAATTTGAAGCACTGGAGGCTGGATTCAGTCTTCATTAATTGCTTCTACACACTGCTGTTCCCTGGATTCACAAACTTGTCCTGTCAGCACCAAATATGGAATATTTCTTCTCAGCCAGCCCTGTTGCTTCCCTTCCCATTTCCCAGTGTCCAGCCTCAACATCAGCTATCAGCCACACAGTTAGAAGACTGGTTCTTTCTCTATTTTTGAAAACACAAGTAGCAAATTCACACTCCTCTTTGAAGAAGGATAACTCTATGGGAAACAAATTAAATGGAGGACATTAAGTAAACTGATGCTGTCATTAGTGCAAATGTCAAGTTCATTATAGCAGATGTTTCAGCTGAAGATGGCTACACATTAAAAGCTCAAAACAAATGTGCAGAGCATTCACCATTTGATTAAGTGTGTCTGTTCCCAAGCTTACACAATTGAGCCAGAAGTAGTTACGGGAATCATTGCCTTGTCTGTAACAGGAGCAGGGCTCTGGCTGGACATTCCTGAAACAGGTCCTGTGCACAGCCTGACAAGGATCATTTTTATCAGCACTTGGATATGTAAGATCTTAGTGAAGTACAGCAGGCAAAAGCCACAGTTAATGCAGATAGAGGCTGAAAAGAGCTCTAGTAAGAGCRAGGAACCTCTTGCAAACGTATATCACATGTGGTTACAGAAACATCTTTATTTGGAGGGGTCAGGTGGTGKGATTCTTGTAAATTGCATTACTTTCTACAAGCTTTACTGTTCTGGAATAGACCTGCCTGTTGTCCTCACACAGAGAACCGCAAGTTAAGCCAATTATCAGGAACAGTGATTTCTGAGCCTCTCATAATTTTCTACTCCTAGATAGAGTACAAAATACTTTCCTGTCTTTCAGGCTCAAAGAAATTCACTGGAATAATAAATGCCAATGGTAATTAAAATAATACAAAGRAAAAACTGCATTCTAAAAAATTAAAATTAAAAAAAATTCACATGTTTTGAAAAACTTATTCTAAACCTCTTTCCTAACACTTTCATTCAGTTTTTTTGACAGCAGTCTTAGTTTGATTTATAGGAACTTACAAACTGCAGCTGACTCTTCTAAAAGCATTAGCAATCTGAAACAGATGAAGAAAATTTTAAAAAAAAACCCCTCTAGATGAACATAAGGAACCCACACTTAGTGATCTCCCTCAATGTTGCATAGGCCATGGTATAAGGGAGTTCAACAAATACTCCTTCAGAGAGAAAAAGATTTCATCATTGCCTTATTTCCATGATTTAGATGCAATTTTCTTTTTTGTGCTTAAAAAGCCTTTCCTCTGTTCTTCCTGGAACAGGCCAGCCAGAAACCACGTCAGACAGTGATCAAACAGAGAAAATGTTTGCTTTCAAAGTTCCATGTATGAACAAGTGATTTAGGACATGACAAACCARCAAACATTTATACAGAAAATGCAACTCAGTATCAAATATGTGTTCACTGAAAAAGGCTAAAGTAAGAAGCACCAGAGGTCCAAGGAAAAGCAAGGCAAAGAAGCTGCAATACATGAACTTGGAGCCCACAGTTAAAGCAACAGTTCAAAATCAATCTGCACCTAAAAAAAACCAAACCAAAACAAAAAACCCTTAGCAATTTTATTTAATAGATAATTTCTGCTGACTAAAAAGACCTGTAAAGTCTTGCAATTATTCTTGCAAAGGTCTGAACACATATTTGGTTCTTGTGAGACCAGCCTCGCATAGAACCTTAAAATACAGCTCCAYGTTCTTGCACATCCACTTGCAGCACCTTAGCAGCTCACACGTGACAGGTGAATACACTTGCCACAGGAATTTCTTGCTATCTAAAGGTTCCCCGTTGCCAAATATATACTAACTTGTTTCTGTTCTGCTAAGTCCATTGTCCACAACACAGTATCACTAAAAATTTACTCCAWTTGATGATTTTTTTCATGCAACAGTCCAACGAAAGTAAGTATTTTACATTTACCAGTATAAGAATGTCTCAAAATTAATCCATCCAGAGTGAAGTCAAAGATTTGATGTGCAAAATTCAGTACTGCGAGAGTAAGAAAGCATGGCTGGATTTTCTTTCTACAAAATGTATGCATTTATAGCACTGTRAAAAAAGAAACAATCTAATTTTATTTCATAACTGAAAACAAGTTCTCAGTTGAGCAGCTTTCATTGAGCCAGCACATATATCAAAATATCTTATTGATGTAAATAAGAATACCACATTAGTAAACCTTTTCTTTTTCTCCTACACTACTCTTAGATTTCATACTTTATAGTTGCATGAACAGATACTTCTCACATGAAAAAAAATAATCCCACTTCCTTTTCTTCTGCTACAGAGATGACCTGAAAAGAATAAACACTTATGATTGCGCTGAGATTTTTTTTATTTCTGATAGCGATGGGTTCCCTTGGAAGCTGCTCAAGACCCATTGATACACTTTTTTTTTTTCCAGCAGTAGAGAGTCCTTTTGACCTGTTCATTCTTTCCCTGGAAATCACAACTGATTTACTGAAATTACTCAAGTAATATTAATAATAAAACATAAATTAGAATATTAAATACTTTGATGCTGCTCATTTAAGTGAAAAAAGCACGAGAATAACAGACTCCATAATTTCAAGCTCTCCTCTCTTTAAAGAAATCCACCACAGACAACAAAACGCTACTTAAACGTGAAATTCAAACATGAGAAGAATTGGGTTACCTTTAAGGTGAAGTGGTTTAGGGTCATAACRTTTTTCTGAACGGAGAAAAAGAATAAAGAAAGTCTGATTTATCACTTACTCTGTGTGTGGGTGTGTGTATTTTTTTTTAATTGCATTTTTATTTACTCTGTACATACTTTCCTTTAACCTTGCAGGTTGAACCTTTCTTTTAACTTTGTTGAGTCTGCTTTCTGTGTTCAGTTTTCACCGAAATAAAATGACAGTGTATGCTACAACCTTTCTCTGCTTTAGACTTCCCTGACTGTAAAGATCCCAGTACCAGCTCTGCAGATCKAAGGAAAATACTTCTGAAAAAAATAATTCCCCTTCTGCTAAAATGCCACACAAAGAGGTATGGTAGCCACAAACAGAACAATCTTTGTAGCTTTACAACTATTTTTCAGAACAGCTAGACAGGAAACTATCACCCATGGGTAAARTACTTCTTGAATTAGAGATGTGAACAGAAACCTTCCAGAAGGGATTCTTCGGTCCATGAATGAAAAGCGAGATTTTCTGGTACCTTAACTAAACATCTTAGGAAAACAAATAAACTGGCAGAAGTGAAATTCAAATAACACTCTGGGGCTCTAAAGTAGACTGTAATAGAGACCCTGTGCTGAAAAAAAACCCCAGGGAACGCAGCAGGGAGGGAAGTATTTGAAAGATCACCTAGGAGCAAAGGCTTTCTCCTCCTATCCTGCTGGAGGTCATGACCATAGRTTCAAACAGCTGGTACATTAATGATGTAAGGAACAGGTTAATGTGCCACAGCAGAACTAGGTCTTTTATTACCAGGGCAGGGAAGAAATGCACAAAAGAGGACCGTACAAACAAATCCTTAATGGATCTTAGTCTTAAAAAATAATAAATTCTCCATGTATGCAAGGTATCTAGATACAGCTGGAAAACTGCCAGCCTACTACTAATTTCCAGGCTATTTCAATTTGAGTTGTCCTGTGTTTCGGATTTATATGAAACACAGAGTTAATAGCACAGAGATGTTTTTCTTACTGCTGAGCCGGGATTACAAAGAACCTATCAGCTATCCTGTTCCCTGCCTCTTTCCAAGAATCTTTCTCATGAGAGCCTGCTTCGCAGGCAGGTCCTTATATTTCTTCTATAAACAGGTGCTCCAGGAGAACAGGGACTCATCACATGCAATGGCTACTTGGAAGTAGCCATCACTCTAAATGTCCCTCACTTCCCCCTTCTCAGTTTATACACTGAGCATGATGGGAATACCCCTTTGGTCAAGTTTGGATCACACATCCTGGCTGTGGCTCCTCCCAACCTGCCATGTACCCCCAACTTCCTCACCAGTGTGGCAGAAAAGCAGAGAAGGCCTTGGCTCTATGTAATCCCTGCTCAGCAATAACAAAAGAACCTCTATATCATTAACTCTGTGTTTAGCACAAATCTAAAACACAGGACAATTCAAATTGGAATAGTCTGGAAAGTAGGCTGGCAATTTTCCAGTGACTGTTTCTTCATCTGCTGTTCCTGAATCAGTTTATTCATTGGCAGCATTCCTGGAGCTGATAACTGTAGTACCTCAGTAGAGGACACAAYTGCCTTTATCCTCTCACCTAACAGGGATACTCAGCTGGTGGCTGTAGACATCATTAAGCTGTTTGYTCACTGAGAGAGTCCTAACTGCTCTGGAAAAAGCAGGATGCTGCTCTATGCTCTCAACATGTGAAGAGGCCTAGTGACCTCCACTGCATTTTGGAGTCACACTGTAAACAAGGAGTCCTAGTCATTGAAATCAGCAAGACCCCTAAGTGTGTGCCAGCCTGAGTGATAACACGTGTCTTCTGAACTGGAGAGATCCATGTGTAAYGCCAGAATCTTGCACGGAAACTCATTATAAAAATAACCAGATATATCATCAAAAGATGTTTAGCTTAAAATATATTTGGAAATTGTAAATGCTTTGTATAATAGTGTTTTTGCATGCATTAGAATGTGTTTCACTGGGAAACACTAAGGAATACATTTATATTCCCTGACATTTGCYAATAATGAAGAAATAATTGATACTAATCAGTGTTAATGCCTGCTATTAGAAATCATAGACTAAATAACCACATTATGCCATACAAACAATACCCAACACTGTTACAGAAAGACATTTAGCACTTACACTAAAAAMATTATATGTACTTTCTAATGATTGTCTAATGAGGTATAGTTTATGCTGAATCAAAAAAGTAAGCAATTTCATAAYTACATAATAAAAACACATTCATTGTGACATGGTAAAACTGGTAAAATATTTGGTGACATSTAAAAACTGCAGGGATCAGAACAGTGAGAGCATAAGAACAGCAAGTGTTGATTGACCAGGTTTAAGGGGGAAGAGAGCAGAGAATGAAACCCAAGCCAAGTCTGGGGAATGAGGGCCCACAAAAAAGAGGAAACATGAGCTCCAGAGACTGGAGCTCAGGGCAGGAATTTTTAAGAGCAAACTCTGTTGAAGTGGGTCAGAGTCTCCAGTGTAGTTACAATAAATCATCTTAATCTATATTTAACTCTTGCACTGACTTACCTACCTAAAACAACAAGAGCACTTGTTAATTTATTAAAATTTGAACTCCTGTTTTATGTTGCTGGGCCTRGGGATTGAAGTCTGAAGAATATTTTTTTTTTTTGATGGCTGTCTTTCTTCTATTGATTGAAAAGAGAACAAGCTCTGAAGAGAAGTTAYTTAGGAAGTTAGACTTTACTATTGGATAAAGAAAATGCTTTCTATTGATGGATATCAAAATAAAATACTTCTTTATTTATTTTTAATTAGCAGAGGGCAAATTTTAAAAGYGATCATTATATGCCCCATAAGTGTCTGAAGTAAGCAGACAGCTATCATGACCCCCTCAGGAAATGTTGCAGCATTGGATTTCTTTTTTTATTCTCTTTTTTCCCCCCCAGATTCAACAAAGAGAAAGGGACTGAATGGGATCACAGGAAGGAGCATGAATTTCAGTTACCTTCCATCCCCTGCATCRCTTTAAATTCAAGGCTTAATTTGGTCTTTCCCCCGGATCCTGAGCTTTGGTAGCTTGCTCTAAGATTCATATTTTGATAATACTGCCTGAGAGTCTCTTTACTCAGAAAAAAAAATCTACCAAATATGCTAATAGCAAGTCAAGTTCCCACATGACTTTTTTTTTAATTATGGTGTTACAGTTATGCTTCAACCATCTCAAAAGTGAGACCAGGAAACAAAACAACACTTCCTCATAATGGAAGAGGACTATCTGTGTAGCATGCAGCAGCAGTAGGTGTGCTACCTATTAAATTCCATTGACTTTCAATCATATCCAAATATAAATTAATATCCAAGCAGATATTTATTTTCCTGAAATACTTAACAACCCAAGTATAGCAGCAGAATTTAAAAAATATGACATTTTTTCTTTCTGTAGAGAAATACCCAATGGAGAAAATGCCAGATGTGTTCAGTGACTGTGAGATATTTACAAAATAAATCCTGAGTATTTTCAGAAAGAATAAGCAGGACTTTTCAGCTATTTCCAAAAAGAAATTCAATATTTTGACATGAAGGTCCTTGTTATCTAACCTGAAAAGAAATAGCAAAGTTTTAACAATGAATGATGCACCTTTATCTGAAAAGATAACACAGATAAAACCTACTGTATGTATTTTGCAACAGAAAATAATATTACTGTAGCTGTTGCAGTTATCCTGAGGATTTAAGAGGCCCTTCAAAGGCTTCCCAAAGTCTGTATGTTCTTCATATCTCCTCTTGTCTATGAATTGAGAAAAAAGTCACCCAACACTTCCAACATAGGCAGAAGTAAAATAAATGCTGTAAATTATATAGGTATTCTGCCAAGATGAAGGCGAGACAATATTTATTTGAAATTAATAAGTTCTATGAACTAGTAACCAAGTGAACAGTAATACAWCACATGCTGAAAATGAAGACAGAAAACAGTATGAGCAACTGAAAAGTGTCTTTCTGTGGAGAGTGGTTGGATTATGAAACAAGTGATTGAGGCCAGCAATTTAGCTGATGTTCATTCATTGGTTTAGGAAAGAACTAGCAACAAACATGCAGCAAAAATCATATATTTGTTTGTTTTTAGCAGAGGCATACCAATCTCATTTATATTTCATAAATTTCACTATTTTCAGAATTAGTCTTTTCCCAACATTTACTAAGTCTCGGTTCTTATGCATTAGAAATTTGTACCAAAACATGCTAAAATAGTATTAGCCTGTAATACCCTGTAATTGGCTAAAATGGATACTTTTTACATCCAGAAACAGTCAAATAATTGGAGTCTTATTTGAAAAAAAATAAAGGATGTTTCAAGCTAAATAGGCACACATTTTTGCCAGTTCAATTCTATTTCAAGCTATTTAAAGTTCATTAAATTAAAATTTATTTTGAATTTTATGGTTGTAGTTAGGAGGGAAAATAAACTAGTGTCAGCTATTGCCTCATGTTGCAAGAAAACCACTCTATAAAAAAAAAAGGGGTAAATCGGGGTATGCTTTGAGGTTTCTTCCCTCTGCACRTCTAGCAACAATTATCTCCACAAAATGTTACCTCTTAGAGGTTCTGAGGCTTTCCAGAGCATGGAAAGGAGATGCTATTGTGACATGATGACTTTCTGTTGCTGTTTTGGTATGACAGAAGCATGAGCTGCCTCATGTCTCAGGTATTAAGCACTTTCAATTCCACATATTCCTAAACAGTTCTCTCTCTRAATATACTTATTTTGAACTATTGCTCTTTTCTGTCAAAACCATATTTGAAAGAAATATTTGAGCAAATATAGCTGTTCCCAGATTAATTCCACATTACTTATGCCTGGAAAATACAGAGAATGTGTTCATTTGATGCTCAGTTATGTGGCAACCCCTAGAAAAAAATCAGGGTATTATATTCTTGATTCCATGTCTTCTCCTCTTGAAAACTGTTGGCAATTGAAAACCAGCATAAAACGAAAGGATGGGGAAATGATTGCTTCCAATCTAAAGCAATGCAACTCCTACCTAATGGCTTCAGGTTTTTCAGTTCATCTAGAATTTGAAAACCATTACTTTTTGAAGCATGAAAAGAAATTGAAACAACTAGRCTTTCTATTACCAGAACCTGTAATATATAAAAAGCCTTAAGAACCAGAATACTTAATGAATAATAAKAAGAAATGTCCTACTTGAACCACATGTTTAACCATTTTATCAACCCTGATGCAGATCTGCAAATTATTCAAAATCTAAAAAATAGGTATRGGATGCAGTTAAGATATATACTTACTGTGAATAAAACCACCAGMAAATATTAATAACTTGCATTTCAAGTTCCCTCCTAAATCTTCCAAATTCCTACAACAGGGCAAACGACACAGTGGCTTGGGGTTTAACTTTCATTGGGAGCTAGAAAGACTAGAAAGTCATATGTGTACATATAGATATATATACACACATTGCATATTCAACACAAAAAATCTGGGACAAAAATTCTGGGACAAAAAGGACAAAAAATCTGCCTGTGATTACAAAATTTGATACATTTTCCTAAAACCCAAACCACAAATGAATTACCCACTAAAAAGCTCAGAACATTATATATACTGCCTGGACACACATATACATAATTCTGAAAGCATGGCATCCTCCAAAGGAAACTATAAAGGGCTACCACCTTCAACAGTTATTGAAACTGTAACCAATCTGCAGTTGCAATGAAATCATTGTCCTACAAGACTACGTCAATGTATTTTTCTGCATCACTCTGTAATAAGACCTTTTCAGAGAGTTTTCTTATTGTACAAGTAACAAGCCGATGGTTATTCATCTGTGGAAATCTTCTGCGTTCATGGGTTAGGGCAGACAGGAAATACAGAATGGAGTTAAGTCGAATCAGTTACAAACTATGACAGACATTCAAATGTAACTTTGAATTCTAAAACTAACAAAGATGGGGAGTTATTTTTGTGGGK
The DNA here is from genome assembly GCA_003546035.1 of Mixornis gularis. NCBI lineage: Eukaryota > Metazoa > Chordata > Aves > Passeriformes > Timaliidae > Mixornis > Mixornis gularis. The sequence goes on from QVAJ01000094.1 coordinate 33,752, forward strand.
TTTTTTTTTCAATGAAAAGAAAAAGTCTCTGGTTGTTGTTTTTTTTTAAACCAATTTCAAGCAATCACAGAATTGTTAGGGTTGGAAGGAACCTTTGGCGATCTAGTCCAACTCCACTGCCAAGGCAGGGTCACCTCATGGGTATCCTAATGTATGCCATCATTAACATATGCCTTTGCTTTCCAGTTCTGTTATTTCCAAACCAACAGCTGAAAATTAACTGGGAGCAACCTTTATGTATTATCCAGCCACATATTACATAACAAAATGCACATCTTCCCAGTGAACTAAAAGGAAGACTGCTCTAGGCAGAGGAAAGAATGTAGCAGCACGGTTATTCCGCACTCAGTTCAAAATGCGAACATTCCTTTACGTGTAGCTCCTGACCTTTCTTACATAAAAGCAAATAAATTGAAGAAGATATAAAGCATAGAACTAACAAAAACATCAAAGCCCAGAAGTTTAAATGGAAGTTTGATAAAAAGGACTGCAAGTTTGACTCATATGTTTTCAGCCTCAGGATAGGAAGTCTGCAAAAAGCTGGTCTGTGAGACCTCAGATCATCAACCTGAACTCTGCATTGAAGAGAATCTTGACTACAGCAAACTCAATTGAAAACAGCAAAAACAACAAACAAGAAGTTTAAACAGGAAGTGAATAAAGCAGGGTGGGGAGAAAGGGTACTTCTTACACAGTCAGTGTACCTTGACTACACAAGAAGAACTGGAAAGAACCTCTCCTTTAGTCTACATAAGAATAAACTTAACTTCAAAAGCAGCAATATCACCAGGTCACATTGTAAGTCACTTGGACTCACAGCAGCAGGGTTGTAGCACCTCTTTCAGCTCAAAATCAGCAGTCCACATTCCAGAATGAGTGGCTGCAAATTAATTAATGCATTCCAATACAACCAAATSAAATGGATATAAATTACTAATACAATGAAAAATGGTCAAAAAATAATTAGTATGAAAACATTTCTATGAGAAATATAAGTGAATGTCACAAGTTTTTTCTGACTCTTGCRGGAAGCTTCCAGCCTAATATAGTCAAATAAGTCACGTTATCTTTAAATAACACTTTCCTCAACAAAATGGAAGCARTCTTCTTCAAGGCAACATAAAGTTACAGAACTATGAGGATTACTGAGTTATAAGGGCATTAAAAAGCATATTTCAGCCTCCTTCTTGTACACATGACACGACACAAAATTCTTCAGCAACAGGACCTCTCATGCTGTCCCCAGTATACATCTTTTAAAAAGGCACTGGCATGCTGACARTTTCAAAAGAGACCAAAGGAGCCTATCACAAAGAGATTTCAAAGTGGGCAATGTCAAAACAAATGYAGAAAGCAAACCTCATCTTTCTCTCAATTTAGGAAAGGATATTTCCCTCTCAAATACTCTTTTTCTTTTTTTTTTGGACTCTAATGCAACTTCTTTTATGTAAGCAGCACTAAAAACCCTGGTGTTGACTAATAGCCTCCAGTACAGTGCAACTTTAAAACGGCAGGTAGTGGCCTAACTAGTGAGCTGGTGTATATCCTGCAGGGCTGTTACTGTTCTCTGCTGCTAGAAAAATTCAATTTTTAGTTTTAAGTACAAACACGCAATCCATCATGCTAAATTACATTACAATGGAAGTAGCATGTCTCTAATGCAGTGAAACAACAGAACATATGGAAGTTTCCATAAATGTGAACAAAATGAACTCTCTCTGGTTCCATATTTCATTTATTTATTGACAGCAATTTTTTCAATATTTTCTATAGCCCACTGGGGCCTTGCAAAGCCAATCCTTCTTTTTAATAGGAAAATAACACTTCTGAGAGATTTGAATTATGTCAGGAGATAAGTAATTCAAAGATTGCTTTATGACTGACACATATACACCCAAAGATGCAAGGAGATTAAATCCTGTGGCTACTTGAGGCATGAACCCATTCTGTGTCAATCTTCCTCTATTTGTTTCTGGAGACTGACACTGAGCATTGCWCACGAGTCAGAAATGCATCAATCCTTTAGAGAAACAGGAGAGAAAGCTTTCATTTGCATTCACTTAAGTAGATGAGATCAGCAATGAATTCCATCGGAAATGAACACTTCTGGGGATGCTGTTTTTATTACCTCTGCAGTGATAAAGGATAGCATTTACCGAATGGCATTTACAGTCCTCTGAAAAGCAAGTGCACAAATCACTGCAAGCGTATAGTGTAGGTACTGACACTGCTGTGTGGAGTTTCTCCACTCTTCTGAAATCAGAACTCATAGCTCTAATTCATAAAAGGCTAAATGCTTATTTGGCTGAATAGTGCTTATATGGCCAACATTTCTGGTTGAAAATATATCCCACCAAMTCAACAGCTACCGGTTCAACCTCCCCAGATCCTGTTTCCCATAACATATTTAGAATTGCAYGCACTTCAGCACTACATAATTCTTCAGTCGACTTGATGGATTATAGGATAACAATTCCCAGTATCTGCCTTCTATAAAAATGGTAATAAATATTAGGTATGCTGAGCAAGTTTAATATTTTGTTTCAACTTATTGTTGTAGGTAATGTATTCACTGCATAGCTCAAGTCAGGTAAATGAGCTGGAGTACTTTGTAAATTGGTTTCCCAGACAGTAGACCTGCATGGATTACTGCTCTTGAATTTGGATTTTTATTTTAATKTCTTTAAAAATGTATGGAATAAATTTCTAGTCTTTTTAGTTTTTAAAAATATTGCTATTTTGCAAGGGAAAATTGTTTAATCTTATCTGATCATAGGCTTAAAGAATCATTTGATTCTGATGACCCACTGAATGAGCATACTACCATGTAAGGTTGATTTCTGTAATGTAATCAAACCTCTTTTAAAAGTGATAACATGTTCATCTCTACTATTTTAGGTATCAGACCTTAAAAGCACTTCTTTATAGCCTCCACAAATAGCCTTACAGTGCAAATTATATTAACACATTGACAAWTTACTGTTTGGTTTTGTTTTGCTTTAGGTATGGGTTTACTAGTGGCTTATGTCAATTCACATATTTTTGCAACTCAATTCCTTTGGTTTCCATGCTTTTTCATTCATCTGTAGTATATCACACCCTTCATCTTATCTCTTGCTTTCCTACCTGGTAGGACAAATTCAGATACTTCATGAGCCCTGCCATATAATATTTTTTTATTTGGCTGCTCATCACCACCACAATTAGTAAGTACCATATAAATAAGCATAATCTTCTTTGTCAAACCATCCAGGTCCACCTAAAACCTTTTTCTCTGAAATTCCCACAATTCTTCTAGACTTCTGATACTCAGTATGGCATATATTTGTGCATGTATCCATTTTTCCCCTTGTTACTGTGCTGTGTTGTTGCACCACTTCCTCACTTCATTTGTCATAGCACAAAAAAAAAAAAAAGATAAAATTACTCTTAGAAAACTAACAGAAGTTTCCACTACTACTTAGTGACCAGAAACAAAAATTATACTAGTATAATAAAGCTTTAAATCTTAGTACATTCAGAAGAAAGGCACTATAGTTTTCATTATTTATAAAGAAGAAGGGACGCTTTCATAAAGGATAATGTTTCTAATGATATATATTCAACTGGTCATTTTAACTTATTTACTGCCATTTATGGTCTTTGAGAAATTTTTGTTATAAGATTCTGACAGTAGAAACATTAAGATGCTTTAAAATTGGATTGTTTCTTCCTTTCCTGAAGCTCTGACACTTTAAATTAGATGTGCTTAAACTGTAGTAATAAACACACTGTTGCAAGATTAATAGTAAACAAAGGCTCAAAATTACCTTCTAGGGTAATGAAAATAAGGCAGGAATAAAGGTTATATGATATTGGTTAAAGAGGTGAGCAGCTACTATTTTCTTTCTTTAAACATACTTGCATACATTTATTTGTTTTGTACACACAATTTGCTTCTTACCATGAAAGATACAAATGAATAGATTGCTATGTTAAAGATGGCAAGGTAGTACAGTAAAAATATTTTATAGGATAATTTGGGATGAGCTGCATMAGAAACAAATCAAAAAGTCAGAGCTCTGGTATATCACGCATACCAAATATATGACAATAAAACTTTTATATGCTTCCATCACACTGTTTTATGTCAAATAGTTAATAGGGAAAAACTGTATTAGAAATGTTTTTGCAGTTTAAAGATGTTTCATTATTGGTACCTTTTTTATGCATTAATTCTATCATAAAACTAGAAACTGGTTGGTTTTTTTACATCTCTTCATGAGAAGTGTAACCTCATCAACCAAATCTGCCAACACTTACACAYCCTTTCAAGATTAAATAAAATAATGTGATGACCTTTATACATTATCACACATAGATATCTTAGTTGCATACAAGGAGATCAGGAAACAAGGAGGTCACCAGATGATACAGAGGCATATCACCCAGTAAAAGACAGAAGCCATGGGTAGAAGGAAGTTTCCACTTGGCGGATGCACAAGGCAACTTTGTTTCGGCATTCTCTCCCCATTATTTGTTAGGCTGGGTAAGAAAGGACTAAGTTTCCTAAGCTGGTTTAATGGGCGACAGATGTTGGGTGGGAAAAGGATTTCAAAGTCCTGGAATTGATTGGGAAAAGCAGAAGTGGAAACAGGAAAARTGGCTTGAACTGTGGAACACTAACAAGAAACACAATACAAGTGAAGTGAATACACTGATCAATTCATTCAAGAACAGCACTGAAAACTGGACTCCACAAGAATGGGAATCACATCCATTACCTTGATGGATGGAAGGTATATCATTTCACACTCGCTGAGAAGCTTCCCCAGGACAGTAAGGATTTTGTGTGTTTGTAAGAGAAAAAGGGAGAGAGAAGGAGAGAGAGAATAAGTGAGAGGGAAAATGAGAGGGAGAGAAAATGAGAGGCAGAGTGTTGGCTCATGGAAAGTCAGTGGCATAATTTTCACTAAATCAAAGGAGCCAAAGTACCTGGTCTGTGTATGAGGAAAATTATTCATTTGAGGAACTGGTACTTTTGCTTCTGTATTTAGTCTAAATGACGAGACAAAATAGCATGGCTCTACTCTATTCCTTATTACTTTTTTTTTTTAAACACTTTACTTTCATTTCTTCAACAGGCTTTTAGAGTGCATAAGAAAGCTTCTAGGAATTGTAAATGCATTGAGTGTTGCTCCAAGGATGCATAAGGAATTATATACGTACTTTTGCTTCAATAACTCCCAAAATAATTGTCTTCTTTCTGTTTGAGCCTGTCCTGTGTTATTTTCTTTAGGATGACCAATTTTATTTACTTTCATGGGGCTTTTGCTGGCATAATGCAACTWTTTTTTATCATTTTTTCTCCCATCACTCATAAAAGCCTCACAAGAATAATTCTGCAACCCCTAGAGTATGGAGGTTCATCTGTGATGATCTGGTTATGTATCTGTAACCAGATATGAAGCATTCAAGTTTCCCTCCAACATTTCCAACTACAATTAGTGAAAAAGCTTGAAAAAGAACAAGAAAACAGGCAAATCCAGAATGGTTTATTAAATACCTGTGTGGCCTTGATAATTACAAATATAAATGTATTACAGATGACATTTCAGAGAATCAGAACTGTAAAGATTTAGACAAGTAGAATTAAAGCAAAAGAAATCATGGCAAGGAACTACATCCCACCTTTCTATTGAGGAGGTATATTCAGCATGATACCTGCTATTAAAAAAAATTCCAACACCTTACAGTCTTTCCTTAATTTTATTTTCCTGAGACAACCTTTTCAATGTTAAAAAAGAATTCAAAGATACTTTGWCCCAATTTCCCATTTCTTAATCCAGTAATTTCACTATGTAAAGTGTTAATCAAATCCTATTTTTTGCTTCTTTTTTGAGACAATACAAATATTTGCAAATTATTGTTCTATTTCAGTTGTGAATTAAAAACTACATAGTCTCTATCAATATTCCTTATAAATGTAGTCTAGTAGGTAAATTAATACCATGTTTTTCCTTTGAGAGAAAGAAAGGAAGAAGGTAGAAAATATCCCTACTATCCTGACCTTCTGCTTATTCAACTTCAGTTTTTGGTAATGATGTTCTGTATGCTAAACATTTTTCACCAAAGCAATTTAGAAAGGTGATGAATGAAAGATRTGGGCTGACCTTTCTTTTACTGTCATGATTTAGAGACTCATAGAAGTTATTACTCACTGCCACCACTTCAGCAACTACAGCTTTTTTAAGTTTTTGCTTACACATTTTCTCTCCTGCAACCTAAAGATGCATCCCAACAATAAAATGGACAGCAATATAAACATATTGAGTTATACTCATGACAAGGGGAAAAGATTCAACAAGTGTCTTCCTAATGCAAGTATGCAGGTGGAAAACAAAAGGTGCAGCAAATATTGGGGCAATTTTCAAGATAATTTTGTTCTGAAATGTTATATATGTCCTGAAAAGACCTAGAGTGTTTTTCCAGCAGAGTTTCTTATCAGCATACAGTATTTCATGCAAACAGTACAGCAGTTTCTCTATCAGACCCACAAAAAGCAACTGCTCTTTCAAAAGTGGATTTTACAAAATTCACTTAATGGCCTCAATACAGTGAATTTTAACGGCCTAAGAGAAATGAATTTTAAGTAAAATTCATCTGTTGCCTGAACATGTTCACACATAAAGAAAGTAATAACAACTATCCATGGAATAAAAATTAATTCAATAGATTCACAACTTACTGAAACTTTCAACAAAGGGGAAAACAAAATAAACTTGTATTTAGAAATTTGGGAATTAATCTAAAAGAGCAGCACAGGTCATACAGAAATGTTATGAGTCCGTAAGACTCCTATAAGAACACTGGTACCAGCACACCTATTCCAGGAACCCTTGAACCAGACTCATCTGTTGCAGACAACACAGAACTCATCTACCAAAACCTAGATACATATAGAAATAAAGACCACATTTGTACTGAGTGCACACTGAAGAAAGTTTGCTAAGAAAACCTTGTCACAGTTTAATCATCAGCAGGCCAACAAAAACACATTAAGAAATGTCAAAAGAATCAAGAAGGACCCAGAAAATTTCAAGGCCATATTAGATTCACAAATGGCCCATTCACTTTTTAAAATTTTCAAACTACATGAAGATAATTTACCCCTCAATTAGATATAGTGAAATATTTTTCATAATTCATAATTCCAGGAAAAACATAGCATAAAAAAGAATAGAGCACAAATGTATTTAAAAGCAGAATGGAAATGCATTTCTGGGCTTGAAGGTCTCATCTACAAATGCATTTAGCTCTTGATCTGCCAGAAAAATTAATGAGCAATATATCCTCTTTTTTAATTTTAAACAGTTTGACAGGAAGATCTTTCCACTATTCTTCCGTACTCAGGACCACCTTCTGAAAGAAGTCCTATTTTTGGGTCTATATTAATTAATTACTTCTAGTCATTCCAAAATGAACTGTAATCAGCAGGGGCTCTTCAACATTCTTCGGAATGTTGAAATATAGAAAATACTTTGGAGAGGAACAATACAGAAAATCTGCAGACCCAAGCTAGCCCTGACTTAATATCACAGTAAATCTGGTTCTGTGGTACTTTCCACATGTATTGTGAGTGTGCAATACCATGAGGCCCAACACAAGCCTTGAAAACATTTATTCAACACATCTCTGTTGCCACAATGAGTCTGCAGCTGTAAAAAGAACCAGGAGTGAGCAGTACTGCCATCCTCTCATTTAGCCAAGTCCACATTACCTGGCAACACAGATGTAGCATCTCTAGATTTCCTTGTTACTATAATATACCTAAGYATAACTCAGCTAGCTTTTGCTATTTTGAGGAAGTACAATACACATCTCTTCCAGCTTTACAAGAAAAACAAAAGACACACAGATCAATCAAATATTGACCAAAAATACTGATTTAAACATGCACACACAGAATTTTTTTTTTCTCTTTGAATTTCACGTATTATGATTGATTCAGTCAGTATGTCTATGGGCAATTCTCTACAAACAGCATTTAAGTATGAAATGTTGGCTCAACAGTATTCTGTAACCCACGAAACTGCTGAGTATCAAAGTTGTTTCTGTGAGTGATTTGGTATCCTATATATAAAATTGTAGCACAAGGCAGTAACTATGTCAAAAGATCCCATCTAATCTTAGCAATCAGTACTTCATAACTAAATATGAGGCTTTTTCCCTGCTTAGAGACACATTTTGMACTGTCACCTGGTTTCTTCTTTGAGCCTTCAATAAAATGAAACAAGGCAATATAAGAACTGCTGGAAGCTCTGTTGCACTGGGCTGTGCTCAGAGAACAAGAAAGTTGCCATACATTTATGTACAAAAGGTCCTTCCTTGATRAAAGTCAATATTCCGTTGTTCTAGTACCTGTTCCTGCTAAAAGACAGCACCATTTATCCCCTATCACTTCTCTTTTCCCTCCTCTGCATAGATGATTATCTATGTTGCTACTGCAGTTGTGTCATTCTTTTCTACTCATTTTCAGTTATGTTTATGAGCTCACASTATTTAACAATAACTTCTAGTCATGTTTCTTTGTTTCTTGAATGTATGTATAAGTTATTTTAGGCAAGCACCTGTACGGATGGATGCAGGCAAAGCCAAATTCACGTGAAACCTATGCTCCAAGCCTATGTTACAGTCAAATGCAAGTTAACACTGACTCAGAAGCTCAGGGGAGCACAGCACAGCTGTTAGCACAAAGCTAACAAGTTCTGCTACTTACCACATGCTTAGTCTTTTTGTGTTTCAAACAGTATTTTCTAGCTTCACCTAATAGAGGAAACACTGTCAAAAAGAAATGGTACAGAATTGGGAAACAAGACTTAATTCTATCCCTGTTTTGCTACTGACTGAGGACAAGCTAAGCTACTGATTCCCATCACATCATTTGTCTGCTTTATTCATTTACACTATAAGCTCTGCAAGGCAGGGAATCTCTCCTGCAAACTGTTTGCAAAGAGCTCCTTCACACAAGGGGACTCTGARTTCTCCAAGAAAGAGGAAGTCTGTACTAATATAATACTACTGCTATTATCAGTAGTAGGTTTCAAATTGCTTGCATTGAACAAAATTGTTTATCAATACATACTACAGACTTTACTACCAGAAGCTTTGTTAACTAATTTTGCCATTCTCTGAGGCAATGACAATCTATAAGCAGTCACCTCCTGTCAGAACACTCCAAGGTCCCTGATATGCAGCTACCTCCTGTTTATTTATTCTCTTGGTGACTCTGTTATGATTCTGTTCTTTCCATCTTAGGACCGCTACAGGAAGGTCTTTCCACTATTCTTCCATACTCATGAAAACCTTTTGAAAGAATTCCTATTTTTGGGTCTACATTAATTAACTACTTTACTCATTTCAAAGTGAACCGTAATCAGCAGGGAACCCTTCATCATTATTTGGAAKGTTTAGCACCCTTAAGTGACACTGTTTGCTAGGCTTTTAGGAATCAGCTTATTGCTCTAATTCCTTCTTATGAGATTCAAAYTTTCAGGTCTCATTCTTCATCCAGRCACTACCAATCTTTGCTTACCATGGCTCTAATTTCACTACTTGTCCCCTAGTCACTAGCATAGACACTGATCTCCCCTGTGAACTGTAGAATCAGTGTCTAATCTTCCTTTCTTTCTTCAAGGCAAAAACACTTACCTGCAGTACCAAATTAAATGTCTCCACACATATTTCACTTTTATCCCTCCTTGAATTTTTTACTGCTGTTGTTGATATCAAATTACTTATTTAAGATCTCTACTTGGCACATTCTTCCTTATAGTAATTYCTCTTTAACATCTGTCCATTCCAGCTTCATTTATTTTTAACAAGTCTCAGCTACCAGTAAAGATTTTCCTTCTYTCCAAACAGGAAAACAAACACAGCTTTCACATTCTCAGTTATGTTTTGTATCAGCTGTCTGAGATTCTAAGGTAGCTGTCAAGCCAAATCTAGTTGTTCTGTGAGCTGTGAAACCAATAAAGTTTGCTGTCCTGGAGTATTTYCTATATCCCTGCCCCATACTCCTGGAATTACTTCAGCTTTTCTCATGTCCTCTATAATCTCATTATCTGTAATACCATCAGTTCTTTTTCCTGATCTCTAGATTCTTCCACAATACCTTGGGCAAATAAGTTCAAAAGTAATTTATGGAAAAAAGAAGGACAAAATGGTTTTGCCAGAAATTCTATGCCATTGTAAAATGAAATAATTTARAAGCATCAGCTGAGTAGAATTTTCCTTATTTTGCATCCAAATCCACAGATCTAGAAAACAAGAGTTAGTTAATTTGTTCATATGTGATGTTAATTCTGAAACTATAGATGCAAGATAAATGCTAGCAGTTAGTATTTGACTGGTACCCAAGTTTTTGTCAGCTTCTCATGCAAAAAACACAGACATCTTACCACAGGAACCCAAACACCACAAATACTCAGCTCTTCTTCTTGTGTTGACAAATTTCCAATATACTTAAATATACATAATTAAAGGGGAAAAAAAGGAAACACAGCAGTAAAGTGTGAACTGTACAATCTGAAACAGTTTTTGAATTTCCTATCTGATTTRGAAACCAAGAGTCAAAGCAATGAATCTAGATCCAGTTTACTAAATAATAGGAAGTCTTGACTAGACATGATAATTATGACAAAAGAAGGAAATTACATCATCAGGAGGTCTGTCTATCCGGAACACAATTTTTAATTTACCCTGGTAACAGACTGTATGTTGTAGCCAACAACAAACTTGGTTGCAAGTGTCAAACTGYGATGAAAATCTGTGTTTCATGCTGACACAAAATGGCAGTAATACCAACACCTGCAGCTTGCCRGGAAAAGCAAAGTGGCTCGGAAGCTTCTGATAGAACAACACAGACACTCCAGTCTAGAAACTGGCAACTGACAACTTCTACAATTCACACGATTGGTTTTTATTCTTACACTTTTAAATATAGGTTTTCACATGTGTGTGTAGCACGCTGCAGGTATGCATCAACACTATTCACAGCTGATGCACTGGAGACTGACAGCAATTCACWTTTGTACACCTTCCTTTGTGTGCTGGAACTCCCTAAAGCCCTGTGCAAAGCAACAAATACCATATCCAAGGAGAAATAGTGATAGATCATCAATATAGTAGTGACTTTCTGTACTCAGGCTTAGCAGCCATTCTGAGTACAATAACATGTCTGAAATATGAGTAGAAATTAATCTGAATAGTTCTGCATGTGAGGGATCTTTTGTGCAATCACCTGCACTACAACAGGTTGTATCTGCAGCTCTTTGATACCACTGTAGAAGGGGGGCAATTTCACTAAATCAGTATTTGCACTCTGCTGAAAGGCCAGTAGGTTTCCCCAAGCTTCCCAATTGTCTTAAATGTGTGATCTTATGCTAAACCCTGGCTAAGGGAGGGAACTGCCAAATGTACACACAGGATAAACAAAACTATTCATAAAACAACTGCAGCTGCCCTGGTAGCAGTAGCAAAGAGAAACTTGAACCTATCCTTCAGTGCTTCTTACTGCTTACTACAGACAAACAGCCCTCTGCCTTTATTGAGGAGAATGGTTTGTAACCTTCAGGAGCTGAAATTCAGATACCTACTTACAGCTGCTCTTCTGTGCTCCCTGCTCCTCTTTTAGCTGCACACATTTATGAGTTCAGTGGTTTGGTGAACACTTTTGTGGGCTTTCTGATGTGCGACCACCACACTCCAGCATCACACACCGGTGCAGGCACGGCAGCACGCGGTGAAGCAGCAGCCATGTAGCTATCCTCCAGGGGTCACAATTGGGTTACAAATTCTAGAAAATGTGATGACTGTGCAGCCTGATTTAGAGCAATTTATTCACATCCTTCTTCATTAAGATTCAAATGGAATAAGTAAGATAGAAATTGAACAGATACAGAAATTGTGCATGGCTTGCTTCTGTAGTCAGTAAACATTTATTCACTAGGCACAGCTCTCTCTCGTGCTCTCTCTCTCATATTCTCTCTCTTTCCCTACCCTTCCTGCTTGCTGTTTTAATGCATAATTAAGAAGGTCAGAATTAATGAAGCAGTGTGGAGTAAAGTTCAAGGAATCCCCAGGCACTATTTATTTTATTAGATCCCAGGCATGAACATCAGATTGGCAGCATTAGARGCAGAGGCAGTGTAGCTGGCAGCAGTCCAGGCAAGAAGCTACCAAGGGATTCTTACCTGCAGTGTCAAGTCATTGCTGAGCTCCCTCCCTGCAAAAATCACCCGCAGCTGGTCAGCTGGAACTCCCTGTCGCTGGGCAACTGCCTCCTTCAGCTGGAGGATGCTGGAATCCGAACCAACCTCCACAGGGAAGCCATGGCTGGAGTTGAACCTGACAAACACTGAACAAGAGCAAAAGATGGTTTTAAGCGAGGATTTCTCATGACATGTTTTTACTAGAATGATGGCGAGAGGCTTACTCTTCAATTATAGGAAGCATTTACTATTTTCAGAGCAAAGCTATTAATACTCCAGTGTGGTATTTTTAACCCCCTCACGGAATAGTGAGTGACCAATAAAAACCCCCATGTATTTCCCCTTGGCAGTATTAGAAATGACATAGAACATTTAGAATCAAAAGAAACCCAGCTAGGCAGCTGTCCAAGTAGTTGCTGCCTGGCACAATAGATTTTAAGTTCGGTCCTAACCTTCACAGGCATGGGGCASGTGCACTTTCTGTGCCCTTGTGCACTCCCCAACACATATTACAAATAAATGCAGGAAACCGAGGTATGCTCTGGAGACAAAATATATTAAATTAATCAAGGGAAAACAGTTCCTTGTTACAAGGTAAAGCACAGTCATATAGACTGTTTTCCCACATATATAATTCTATGGAAGATAATGATGGAGAGGAAATCACACGCTAGAAGAAATCAGAACCACAGAATTCTGTATCTGGGAGTGTTGTATTACAGCACAGTCTTTTCAGAGTTCACTAAAATATCTGCAGTACATAACTCCTGTCAGCATCCACCTTCAGTGCAGAAAATCACTACTGCACCAGTCATATCATTTTTAGAGCTGCAGCAACTGGTTTATACAYCCAGAGAAGCCTCGCAAACAAACTCATAAGCTTCCTGCCATTCAGCTGGCAGAGCTGTTTTTCATAAGGAGCCTGAAATGTGCTTGTTGAGCCCTTGGTCAAGGGAATGACTGCAAGACCTATGAAACAAGAAAAAAAACCTCATTACATCCATATCAGTCACGGAGGTTGTACGTACAGTAGACATATTCCCAGTGGACTGCTTCGACCAATACYTTCGCAGTCAGGAAGCAAAGGAATTAGCAAAACTCAATACAAAAAAAAAAAATCATTTATATCAATTATACCTGTCACCTAAACTACCTGGGTATTGATTGCAACAAYCAGTCTTTTTAAAGATTTATTTCCTATTCCCACTACAATGTTTTAGCTGAAGATGTTACTCCTTTGCATTTCTGTTGACTGACAGAATCAAACTCAAAAGCAGCTATAGACTTTAAAGAAATAACTATTTTTAAAACAAAAAATAGGAGATTTATTATTTTTCCAATGTACAGTCTACCAGACTCCAAAGATATCAGATCCTTTGAATATTTGAATATGGCTGAGGTTGCTACCATTGTTTTTTCTCAGCCACCAATGTTGTGTTTGCAATTTCACATCTTCAATTCAGATCTGGCTTTAAGGCATAAGGCCATATTCCAATAAAATTAAATGCAACATTTTGAGTTTTATACTTGAAAATACCCTCTTAATGTACCAAAATGCAGGGTAAGATTGCACAATGCAGTGTTAGGCAGGTGCTCTGCAGTGTGTTATGCAGCTTCCTGAAGTACATCTCGTTATGGGGTTTAATTTCTATTAAASAGTGTTCTGGAGATAACTGTGCAAATAGTATATTCAGACTGTTCAGAAGAATCATGAGAATTTGAATTTTATTTTGATTATTGTTTGGAGACTAAAGGAGGATGTATATGACAAAAAGTAGTTACAGCCAATGGCAACTGAACATTTCCCATCTTTCCAGAAACACACAATGCTCAACTGTAAGTATAAWTATCCACGTCAATACCAAAACATATAGTTAAATCAACGGGGATTATACTTTTTTAATGTGCTACACTGTGACTATATATATATGTCTATATGTATTCATTATATTTTATGCCTATCTATGGCATAGATATGCTCACATACACACATAAAATGCACACGTGTATCTCCAAAGAGCTCTTCCTAACTAACACATAACCCTCTTTCTTTTTAGTCTTGCAAAARCCAATGTCATTGGTTTTGAAAATAAAAAAAAAAATCAGCAGATGCAGTCACTGCAAATCAAACGTGGTAAAAGGAAAGCACTTGATAAAAGAAATATTTAAAAAGCACCATTTAAATCCATTACTCAGTGGTATTTATGTATCTTTTTTWAAAAGCAGTATAAACCAAACATGCTTACTGGAAACTTAAGTCAAGTTTGACATCAAGAATCCCAAATCCTTCTCTGAAATATATTTATTTTTATTTAGTTACAACAGGTATATTCTCCTCCTCCCAATGTGTATGAGGTATCAGAAATTCACTCTTACAATTCTTACACAAGCAAATATGGGAAATGAGTGTGACTGCATCATTTTGCACTTCACAGCACAGAAGCCTGAAGAGCTAACTCAGGAAAAAAATGCTAAAATGCCAAATTTGCTTGCTGGAAAAATCTAAACCACAAATATTTTGCCCTTGAGCACTTTTATTCTATTATATAGTCTGCTATCCAACAACTCTTTTTAATGTAAAAGAACAGAAGAGACCTTTGCTCACTTGCACAGAGCATAAAAAAGATTGAATACAAACCTYCAGTCTGTGGAATAAAACCAGAATTTCATTAATATAATATTTCAAGCTGTCTTTTTAGGAAAAATAAACTTATTTTCTTTTTGACATTTCACCTCAATAAGCAAATAATCAATWGCAAGCTGATATTCTTAACAACACACGTTATTCAAGAGATCACAGGTGAAGTTGTGCAGACACTCCAGACCTCTTCCAAACAATACATATGTTGAAAAGATTTAGAATTTAAAGTTTGTCCACTGGAATTTAAACAAATATTGACTTAACAAGAGATAAGAGAATTTACCTGAGGCCTAAACTGCTGGCAGAAATCCAAAAGAAATAAACAGAGTTACTCAGACACAAGTAAATGGTGCAGATGTGTAGGGGGGTTGCAGGATTTCAGTGAAGGTTGGAAGAAACCTTGGGGCCAGGGACCCCTGCCGGAATCTTAACAGGCCACATTCCAGAGTCCTGAGATTCAGCAGCCTGTCTTCTTTGGCAAGTCATATCAAAAGTTCCAAAGCTTTAGTCCCCCATTGTTATTAATCCAACAGGACTTCTAGTTCTTAATGGAGAAGATAAATTTCAACTTCTGGAGAAGCTTAGGCCTTGCCTGTAACAAACTGTGAAGGCACAGTCTTGATACAGAGAACCAAAGCAAAGAACTGTGGCAAGAATGAAAGGAAGTTGTGGATGGCTTGACATCACTGCAAGCACAACACAAATTTCCTTTTTAGTTTTGACACAAAATAGCCAATTTTTTTTTTTCCTAAAGTAACAAATTACACAATCCTGCTTTGCAACACACCGAAGAAAAKCTGTAATATAAATGTATATTTTGTAGCAAAAGAATGTACATATTTATGATTTAGGATCTTAACCAATAAGATCTAATTCCCATTCTTCCTTTGGGGAGGGGGGAAAAAAAAAAAGAATGCCACAAAAGTTTAACCTGAAGAAAGTGTGAAGTATGGGAAACTTTATAAAAATTATCATTAAAAGCCCTTTCTCTACCGAGGTCAGGCAAGAAGACCTTTGAAATGTTATTTTCCTAAGAWTGAGGGGGAAAAAAAAAATCTTGTGACAATATCTGTCTGTGATGATCAGACCCTCCTTGCCTCAGCACGACTTAAAAACACAACTCTTCTTAGCTCAAAAACCTACATCTAGACTACTTCACACTTGAAAGTATTATCCCTTCCTTTTCAGTATTAAATTTTTCTCACAAACTGTGATTAATAATTTATCCAGTATAGCTAACCAGCTTAGTACAGATTAAAACCAGGAAAGGATAAGTAAAGCAAGAGAAGGTAGGAATCAAGACAAATCCTTGCCTCCTGACAAAGTAGCATAGAAATATTCTGGAAGTCCCTCTATTACCTGTGCATCACCTCTCAAGGCACAGGATGAAGGCAGCTATTCCAAGGACCTTTTTTATTTCAGTGAATAAAATCATATAAAACATAATTTTCATATCTCTGGGGCTTCTGCATCTTCAATCATACAAGATATTGTTTTAGTCTTTTAATCTTTGGACTCAATTAGTATTAGATACATTTGTGGACACTGTATAAACCCCAGTCAATATCAGTTGCTGCTTGGAATTTCTACAACCTAAATTGTAGAAATGCAACTATARTGTATACGCAGTGTGCAAAATTATCAGCAGAGCACAAGATAATAGGATGGCACAAAATCTTATTCCGCAACTTTTTATTGTTATTTCTTGATGCTAGGGGAACTGAAAAAAAAAAAAAAAAAAAAAAAAAAAAGGTAAAGAAGTCAGGAAACAACTAGAGTGAACAAAAAATTGAAAAATACGTGTTGAAGATACTCTGCAAGCTGAGGTCAGGACTGGAAAGCAATAACTCGGAGTTGTGTCAGGCTTGCGTTACACAATCAACCAGTACACGTTAATGAAAGTCCAATCAAAWAGTTAAACAACCTTGTGCAAAGTTCTTTGAACTTTGACTTTCCACAGCAACTTGAGCAGCCTGGAAGTGATGTAGCCCTTTTTCTTCACAGATCTGTGCATTTAGGTTCKGCATTGCAACAGTAGTTCTTCCCAAAACCTTTAGTTCCCATGAGCACTGGAGAGCAGGGTGGTTCAGTCAGTTCCACTTCAGTTTCTACCCTACTTCCACTACCTCAAGTCCCACTTTAGCAGCTGCCACTGTCACAAAGCTCTGGCCAACTGGCTTGCCTAATTTTTTCCTTGACATAAATATGTGATAAAATTTTACAGTCATTGCAATAACCAGTCCCATAGAAATTCATGTAGCCCTTTCATCAATTAGCAAAAATATCTTTAGCACTCTCCAAGAAAACTCTCAAACAGATGTCTTTTCATCAAAAAGTTGCCAAATTCTGACAATTTGGAGCCAAGTTGAGATAGTAGGATCCCAAGTCTTGATGCGCGTGCAATGAATATTCTGCCAAAATTTCCCTTCTTTGGAGAAGGAAATCCAGCTACAGAACCTCAGCTGTCTACACAAGGAGGGAGATAGTGTCTCAGAAATAAATGATTTCACACATTTCAGTCTGTATGGCTAAAACCCAACAGCTTGAACAYTGCCTCAAGATGAGTGGGTTGCCATTGCAGCTATCGATGCATTGGTATGACATTTTCCTGGAGAAACGCCCTGGTGTGTAGTATTTTGCACCAGGTCCAGAGTGACAGGTACATGCAATGAAGTTAACCCTGAGTTAATGCGTTAACACTCACTGCTGAGCCATGATAACTGGAAGGATTAGGTCTCCTCCATCACTGCATTTGTGAAATAAAGTTAATGCACATTAATGTAAGCCAACTTCACAGTCGCAGCAGAAAAAGAGCCTACACAGGCAATAAGTGGCAAGTCATTAAGCTGGAGTAATTTGGTTGCTTCTGATCATTTGTAAATTACCTTCACCTAACGAATGATTTTATGATGTAGTCACACAGAGCGATGTAGTAATCTAAAATAAACAACATCTATAAAACCTCATCCTTGGTGAAAGGAATAGACTCTCAGGAAAACATCTTTAGTACTGGCTAACACCAAATGAATATCATAAAAAAATGTTCCTTGATCTTTAAAGCAAATTTTAAGATTGAGATTTCTGATGGTTCTATTTACTTTTAAAATAAAAATAACAAGTGCCTTTTGATCAGACTGCTGYTTAGGGAAAACAAGACATTATTATTCATAAATTCTAAATATGTACTGGATGACAGTTTACGACAAAGTGATGAGCAGCACAGAAAWGGTGAGAAAAGGTGAGGGGTAGCAGATTCACCTCCATCACAAGATTTAGGGGCATCATTTATATGATTATATATTATCATTTTAGGGGCATCAATTTATATGAGCCATGTTCAAAAGAGGCAAAAGCTCTATGCTTGCCCACACTACTAGCAGCAGGCCTTCTGAAAAATTCTGTCAGAGAAGTGGTAGATGCACAACATATAAATTTGGCTCAAGGGGGGAAAAGAAATGGGCAATTTTGGGGATCTCAGTAATCTCTATACTGGAAACAAAAGAACAGTATACCCAAGTATGCAATAAATAGTTTATA
This sequence comes from Mixornis gularis, assembly GCA_003546035.1. Classification (NCBI taxonomy): domain Eukaryota; kingdom Metazoa; phylum Chordata; class Aves; order Passeriformes; family Timaliidae; genus Mixornis; species Mixornis gularis. The sequence continues at coordinate 52,181 of QVAJ01000094.1, forward strand.
TGTAGGTTTTGAGCTCAGATAAGCAATGCCTTTCAGTCATATGCTGAGCCAAAGAGGAACTTATGACTACAAGGAAAGTAAAAAATAACAGATACCATCCCACAATTTCCCCCCTCCCCCCTCATTTTTAGGAAAATACATTTTAAAGCTCCTGTCATTTGAGTTARATATAGTTGGAAGGACATCCGGGAGAAATATCATCTATGTCGGCCCCATGGTCTTTCTTCAGAAGGGTCTCTGCTTATCATTGCTGCTGGAGACAATAATGCATTTACAGCTGGTTTTTGGTTTTTTTACAGGGGTTCAACAGTCTCTTATGCAGATGTCCTGGGTTTGTATTTCCATACACATACTCCAATAGAATGTAATACTGAGTAACAAGCAGGCAGGTAAACAGTTTCCTCCAGACTCTTCATGCTACCAAGTAATCCAAACCAAGAACAGAGGCAAATAAAAAAAGACTGGAGCTCAGCACTACTCTCTCTTTTTTCCTCCAGAGCTATGTGTGCACATACAGTTGCTTTCTTCYATTGCAGTGAGGAAATTTTGAAACTCAGCAATTCTCACAGTAACCTAATTTTGTTCTAGGAAGTATGCCTTTTAATCCAAGACACATRCTAAATTTGTCCAGTAAATTATTTCCTGTGATTAATTCACTCAGTTTTACTATACTCTTTAAGTTGAAGGAATGCATAGCTAGCTAACTCAACACTACAATTATGTTGGCATCTCCCTTATAAGTCTCTTTAAAAATACTATTTCAAGGCTATTTTTGCCCCGATTTACTGGCTGCTTATGTCAGCACCAAGCTGCCATGAACTTCCTTGATACAGAATCAACCTAAATTCATGTCTCATTTTAAATAGATGCATACTGTTCTTTAATGTGCTTGGATATGGATAAGAGTCTTTCAATTCCACATATTTCAAGCCATATGCTACAGCTCTCTGTATTAATAGGAAGTATTACACTTAAAAATAAAATGTATACTCTTGCAGCTTTTAAATTACCCCTGTCCTGTGAAAGAATGGGTCAATATTTTTGCAAAGACAGCATTCATAAGAGGGTCAGAAARCCTGAAGTAGGACATACTGCAATAGCTTTAAGGTGAAGACTTCAGTAGGGAGAGTCCACCATTTTAACAGTTACACTTATTTGCATTCCCACATGAAATTTAATATCATTTTCTTGAAGCATTTACGTCCATCTAAATATCAGAAGCATTGTTGGACTGCTGAAGTTCCAGTCAAACAAATGCATGATAAATATGGCAGCTGTCACACTTGGCTAAGGAAGGAGGTTTCTCACCTTGTGAAGTATGTTAGATGCTCATACAGAACAAAACAAGTATAAAAAACTTATAAATCCACATTATAATGTGGATTAAAATGGCATCTATATAATCAGAATGGCTATATAGAAACAGATTAGTTCCAMGCATAACAAAAACCCAAAAGTCCCAGAAAAAATGTATCTACATACTAACCTATTGACACRGAAACCTTTGGTTTTACTTCATTTCATTTTTACAGCTACAACAAATAACACCAAGCTGAAACTGCAGGGAATAAACATTGTTCCAGCCCTGTTCAGCCCAGGACAGTGGGCTGTACAACTACTACATGGCAAATGCATTGCTTGAAGGGAGAGGATGAGGCTGGCTGCTCTGGAGAACAGACCTCCTTTTCCTTGGTGTTTGCAGATCTAATGTTAGTTTTTGAATGTCCACATTCCTTTGCTTTTACTCATCCCATTAGAGGGGATCCCAGTATCATTGCAATCATGTCCCAGTTTGTTTTAAAAAGCACAATAGGTAAATGAAATTGATTTTCTTTATCRAAAACTTAATTTTAAGGTTACATTCTGCCACCTCTTTTTTATTAAGTATTTTTCCATTTTACCAATTTAATGAAAAACAGTTCTTGACTAGTAGAAAAATAAGCTTTGAKGTTCTGGGACAGCCCAATTCCTGCCCTTCACCTTGAAACACTAACCTCATCCTACTCCTTTCAATCCGTGGGCACCATTTTTCCTCCCCCAAGACCTCTTTCTCACAAGTAAAACCATGGCAGTGGCAGAGCAGCCTGAAAAGACACTACCAGGGAGGGYACTGGGGACACCACCAGCCCTGACTGTCCCTGCCTGGCTTCCCCAGGGGCTCTACACTCTGCCCAGAGCCCCCRGGGTCACAGTCCCTGCCTCAGCCCCACCATTTCCACAGCAACTTAGAGACCACCCTGATGGGTTCMGGTTGAATTCTTAAGGCAAAATACATCTGCTAAGGATGTAATGTAAAGATGAGTTAAAGATCATAAGAAATTAAACCAGCTTTAGGAAAACTATCTTAGCTGGCAGTACAATTGAACCCCTTAAATCAAAAGAGAACTGCAAAATGATGAGCAGCCACAGAAATTTACAATTGTGTCATAGGAAAGCATACCCAGCTTTTCTTCTGAACTTGTAAAAATAGAAGTTCTTATAGCTAAGTTTAAAGATTTACCATATATAGATGATAATTTTCTCCCTCTTGAGCTTTTCAAAGCTCTTCCCACCCTTGTTTGGGATCTTTTTTACCATCTACTTTTCCCATCTCACAGCCAAACAACAAGCACCTCTAAGTCCCTGACACAACAAAATACCCAGCAGCCACTTTTGAGAGGAAAACACATRTGGCCCAAATTGACTGCCAAAAATAGTCTGACATTCCTACTATAAAACTGCCAGTTAGCAGGAAAAGAGAAGCACCATTTCAAATATCTCAGTGTCACACAAGAATCCTAAAAACTCACTATATTGTCTGAACACACACAGAGAGAAATTTACTGGGCCTGTTTAAAATTTACACAATACAGTCACTTGCAATCCCCCCTTAATTATATTAAATGTATTATTATATATTTATATATGTATATTTATGYTTAAACCCCTCAACTCAGATGCTATTATTTCAGTACAGATTTCAAATCCCATTCACTGAGCAGACGTAGACATGAGCTTGCTAAGAGTATGAGCTCCAATTCACAAAAATGCCTACTGGGCACACATGACTCAACTATACTACAAAAATCAAAAGTTAAAAACCCCCATAGTAATGAAATGCCAAAATRCAGTAGGAGGTCTCTCATGAGACCRAAAAATGGTGATGTACAATTGAATATGATGGGATGAAAATTGTGAGATATTTCACATACAAGCAACTTTGCTTCTGGTTTGCTGTTTGGGTCTTTTCAAACCAACTCTAGGCAGACTGAATGTATGCATAAATTATAGATAAGCACAGCAAGTATTGACCACGTGCTATGCTGTGCCATAAATGGACCGAGTAAGTTTCTTGCCATTTTACYGATTCTCTGCCATCCTGTTTTGCAGGATTTACCTTTACTGTCCAATACATCAGCAACTTTGAGGAAGATAACATAATGATCTCTCTCTTGGTTAAATCTAGGTCCATAGATGATGCAAACTTAGATATTTCAAGGCTTGCAGGTTTAGAATTTCAAGGCATATTTCACAAAAAAAGCTAAGAAACTATAAGGTATTTTTAAATTAAAGACTAAGATATCAATATAAAATAATTCCTCAAATTTAAAAATGGAGGYATCATAATCTGAGGTTTTAGCTTATTGTCGTGATAGCTCAAAACATCTTAAATATCAGAATATGAAAACTGTTCATCAGAATTCTCCCAGGAGAGCTATTTCCCCTGCCACATGTACTGAAGCCAAAGATTTTCTGGGCATTTATAATTTTGAAAATGCCAAATAAAGAAAATTATTCATAAGACTTGCTCTGTCAAAAGCAAGATATACATAAATTAAAATGTGAAATAACAGCWGAATTGATGATGACAGGATGAATCTGTTCCTTCTTGCTTGTTTTATACAGTTTTTAAAGTTAAAATATTCATTTCATTAGATCAAAATTAACACATTTCYCCTAGAAAAAATTTCCAGGAGCTCAGAACACAAATTAAAAGAGTTCTGAGCAAGGCATGAAGTTAAAATTTCTGAAGAAGAAAAATAAATCTATGTTTGATTACATGTAATCCTCTACATGGGCTATTTTTCATTGGAAAAGCTGAAGCTTTTTGAGAGGCAGCTAGTACAGACTGCACCTAACATCCAGCCTTTGTGAATGGGTCACTGCTGCCAAAATGTATCTCCATAGCACAGTTCCACAAATTCTCTTGCAAAAATGCTGGTTGGCACACACGTCATAATGGTGGATGGAAGACAAAAATGCACCATCATTTCTGTGAGGCATGTGACATGCAATACAGTTTGAAAGAGTTGTTCTTAACTTTGTTTGGTTCTAAAGGCTGAGTGTGCTGACCAACTACTTCAGCTTGCTGAAGAAGAYGTGGTAGGCCAGTATTAGGTTACTATTTTGGGCTGTGTGCTGTGTTTCCGTTATTCCTTGGTAGGAGGAACGCTAAGTTGCTAAAACAGCAACTTAGTTTTCCACGTGATTTTTTTCAAATAGTATTTTAAAGCCTGAAAGAATGGACAGCCTTTTTTGCTGAAAACAAATACAAATTCTTCATTTTAATTATGAATATTCCCAGAAGAAGATCCATCTCAGTGTCAYGAGCACCTCAATACTTTTCAAGATTTCGTTTCCTTCTGTGTTTCTGACAAACTGCAGGCAGCTGCAGCCCATCACTCCCTGTGCCAGTGCATTTGTCAATTAGTTTGAAGGAAATCGCCCAGCACAAAAAGCAGAGCTTATGATCAGACAGGAAATTATAATCTATTATGCAATTTTATTCTTGTCTGTGATTGACTGCACATCAAAGGGCCACTCAGTGGCAGTCACTTATACTTGTTAAGGTAAAAATAGTTCTGCAAAAGCAGATGGTGGAAGCAGATACCAGTAGATCAAAAATGCTGAATCTGAGTATGGCATACTTTAGATGAGCCTTTTTGAAATKAACCAAAAGGATTTTAACACATAACGTTCCTTTACAGTATATTGGCATTACAAACCATGTGGTGTTTTCAGATACAGTGGAAATCTGCTAAATTCTGATCACAGTTTTTCCTCACACCCTATTTACAGCGGTATGGGCATCAGCACCTGYAAATAGGTAAATTTTTTCACAGCATATGCTCCATACACAGACTTAATATATSAATTTCAGAGTATTAATAATACTGTATGTAAATAACCTCACTGAGCTCARTAAGACTTTAAACTATTTTTTTACAATGACTAGAGATAAAATGTTTGTTACGTATAATGCCAACATGTCCATCTAGTAACACACTTTTAACATCTTATGAACCTTATTGTGTCAGCTTAGGTAAGTGATGTGAGAGACAGGAATAAAATCAGAAGAAGATTTATTTAAATAAAGCTACTAAATATTTTAAGCCAATCATCCCACTGAAACCACACCTTTTTAATGGCATGTGGAACCTCTGAATAGTGAATGAAATTAAAAATGAAATACCATGGAAAGCTAAAGGGCCAAAAAGTTACAGAAATAACTAATTTGGTCAGATATTTAGAAAGATATTAGAAGGAACTTATCAGCCAAATTAAACTAGTATAAGAAGAATTATGAACAAAAATTGCTGGTTTAAACTGTGTATGTCAGGCATTAGATATAAATGTGTGACAATGCTTTTGTAATCCTCATTGTAGTCAAGAGAAGTAAAATTTGGACATTTTTATTCTTATAAATTATTGTCCTCTACAAAAAAACCCAGTACTTTTCTTTTGGTTCTCTTCCCTCCAATGAATTAAACATAAATTATACAGCTGGATCACAACTGAACAATTAATAATTCTCAGATTAAAAAAATTATACTCATTATGGAAGAAGAAAGATACATTAGTAACAAAAATATATTCAAGAGACTTTGAACTATTATGTATTTATGATATATATATGCTGATAATTGCAAAATGGMAAATATTTATCATCACATAGATGAAATCCTTATTTTCTCTCTTGAAAAACCCCAGAAGASCTAGCACATGTCTCATGATTTACAGAGAATTAACATAGGTCATTTTTACAAGGAGGTTTCTTTAAATTTACCAAGACACTGTTATTAACAGTGCACCCCAAGTAAGATTTTTTTGTGTGATTAATGTGGCTGAAATAGCAACAGCAATTAACTGTTACACTGTGTTAGTGAAACTGTTTCCTTGCCATGATAAACAACTTCTATAAGGATATTGTTTACAATGAGCAGAGAAACCAAGAACTGTATTAAATCATGTTTTTAAARGGAGTGTTAACCTTCCCTAGAATTCAGCTTTTCTGAAGCCAGCTATTTAACATGCTTTTCATTCTCAAGCCTTATTGGCCTAGGAAGAGGCAAGAACTAGAATCCTAGAAGTTTCTGACTTTCACAAGCAAAACAGAACAATGTAAAAGAAAAAAAAAYGAAGTTAAGAGAGAAAAAATTGGAAGCAGAAAAGAAATCAGATGATGAAAAGGCTTTTCCAGAATTAGAGTCATAGAATCAAAAATTAATGGAGTTGGAAAGGACCTTAAAGATCATTTAGTCCTAACCCTCCTGCCATGGGCAGGGACATCTCCCACTAGACCAGGTTGCTCAGAGCCCCATCCAGCCTGGCCCTGAACACTTCCAGGGACGGGGCATCCACAGCTTCTCTGGTCAACCTATCACAGTGTCTCACCACCCTCACAGTAAAATACTTGTTTTCAACATCTAATGTAAACCCACTCTCACTGTAAGGCYATGTCCCCCCAGTTCTGTCACTACATGCCCTTGTAAAAAGTCCCTCTCCATGTGTGTTGCAGGCTCCCTTCAGGTACCAGAAGATTATAATTAGGCCACCACAAAGCCTTCTCTTCCCTAGGCTGAACAAATCAAATTCTATCAGACTTTCCTCACAGGAGAGGTGCTCCATCCCTCTYATCACCTTGGTGTCCCTCCTTGTGGACTCACTCCAACAGGCTGATGTCCTGGGGTCCCCTGAGCAGGATGCAGCACTGCAGGTGGSATCTCCCCAGGGCAGARGGRCAGAATCCCCTCCTTCACCCTGCTGGCCACAGTGCTCTGGATGCAGACCAGGATACAAGTGACTTTATGGGCTGCAAGTGCCCATTGCTGGGTGCAGCCTCTCGGGCACCAGCACCCCAAAGTCCTTCTCCTCAGGGCTGCTCTCCATCTCTTCATCTCCAGCCTGTGCTGATACCAGGGGTTGACCCAACYCAGGTACACTGGGTCTTGTTAAACAGTAAGAGGTTCCCAAGAGCCCAGTTCTCCAGCTTRTCCAGGTCCCTTTGTACAGCATCCCCATCCTTCAGGTGTGTCAATAGCACCACTCAGCTTGATGTCATCTGCMAGCTTGCTGAGGGTGCTAGAGAGGACCTACAGTCAGTGCATTATTTGGGGAAGAAAACTGAGTGGTCTCCATTGTCTTGTGTAATATAGATAACTCCTGTGTTTGCTCCAGGCTGCATCAAAACAGAAGCTTGAAAAGAACCCCTAACTCACARTACAACTAAGGATACAGGATAGATATCTGCTCAAAAGGATACATTCCAACACTTTTACTTTTAATGCTTTTCTTAGCTATTCAATGAATAGTGTATATTATTATTTTTTAAGAGCAAAGAATAGAAGGAAAATAAAAAATAGCACAGGTAAGAGATGGCTATCACTTCAGTGGAAGACAACATGCAGAACTGAGTCCATTTTTCACTGTGTACTTGCTAAAATCTTTTCATTCCCTGCCACAGGTCATATATTTTACAAGGTTAAATACTGATATTAATTTGTCATACAAAAGCTCCACAGGGAATAGTCAGTACTAAATTTACAAGATGCAGATATTCATTTCATAAAAAAAATTCACAAAGTCATTCCATAAAAGTTGTATAAAGCAATAAAAACTTTAAAATGTAGTTTTACAAAATAAGCCTGTATCATTAGCCAAAGCACTGAACAAAAAATTAGACTCTCAAAACTTGCAGGAATCCTAAATTAAGACATGGACAAAAGGACACKGATACAAATATTAGTTTGCAACACTCTGGCAACATCAACATTGCTTCAACAGCCCTCCTGAAAAGGCATGAGCTTAGGTGGAACACATTAGAAATGGTTAAATACTGAGCAAAGACTATCTGGTAGTTCCTTTAGGAGTCATTCACCCATATGCAAATGCTGCCTTTATATACATGCACTGTATATAGACATACACATATAACATGCACACTGTGCTTGCATATATGTGTTCCTAAGAAATGGGAAAGTTTCAAGGGTCTGATTATTAAGAAAAAGGCTGAAAGCAAAAACAATCATTACAAAAAGCACTGAAAAAACTTTGTTTTCTGGATTTAGAAGACTTCCCATCCATAATTCAGCTACAAAGGTTATCACACCATATATGTGGACTGGCTTCCTTATTCTAAACTGACAGTAACTGAAGGAGACCTGGACACTTGTTTTTGGCAACACTCAGTGTGACTGCATCAAATGTACACCTAACTGTTATGGGATTGTTGAACCACTATGGGATTGTTGAACCACTATGGGAGCAATGCCAGCAGCTGTGTAGAGCAAGATGGAACACCCAAGGCTGAAATCCAAATGCTAAATTCTCCTGAAGACTTTTGGGTGATATGGAGAAGGACCAGACTAGTCTAGCCCCATAAGCAGTTCACTAAATCACCAGTACTAAATGTTTATATGTCACTAAGTAACACAAAGAGAAAAATGTTTGGATCATTTTGACATTTCCACTAAATCTCTATTTTACCATACAGTTTAAGAACCAGTACATGATAGAAAARTTATGTGAAGAATCATTTTATTTAAAAACTGGAGCCAAAAGCAATACAGCTGATACAGTATCAACAATCCTGACCCCATGAACCACCCTCCAAGAATACCAGGGGATCAAGAGCCACAGGATTCATTCTAAATGCTAGAGAGACAGACACAGAGACTGTGCTGGGTGTGCTGTAATCCAACAGTGGAATATTGGAGTAGCTTTTCAGGGGTTCGATTTTTATCCAATTATGATGTTATTAATCTTTTTATTTCCTTGAATATAATATTTATCAACAAAAACCCCCACCATCTTTTTTTTTTTTTAATCTGATCTGTCTTAGACTAACAGCATCCACAGTGATTGCTGTAATCCTAAAGGATTCAGACCAGTTTGCCAGGAGAGGTTTTAATCTACTGAACTATCACTGTAATTCACTACATGAAATACCTGTGTTGTGTTTACGTGTGCAGAGAACTCTGCACTAGGGATACAGCTTTATTTACTTGTAGAAAGAAGGATTTCAAGATCCCAGTAAGTCTTGCCTAAGGTTGTGGACAGATATTAAATTATCATTGTGCATTGTTTTGAGGATCTGTGATCAACCACTGAAGCCCTACAACGGGAGAAGACTGAGAGGAGATGGCCAAGAGCAGTGTGCTCCCGAGGCTCATGGCAGGATGCAGGGAGTCACTGGTGACAGCTGCTACAAAAACAGCTGAACTTGGCTCCACACAAACAGGCCCACAGGGGGACTTTGATCTAGATAAATATATCAGCTTAGTGGATCAGCAACTGGTTGTTGTTATTAAAAGAAGCAACCAATATTCATCCCCAAGTTGGGGCAAATCCAAAGAGGACAAATGTCTTCCTGCATGTGCCAGACTAGCATGGGGGGTGTATTCACACCTCCACYAAACACAGTATTAAAAAACACAACTATGAACAAAAAGAGCTTTGGATACCAATGGGCTTGGGCTGACGTCACATTCCACATATTCAATCCCAGGGACACCCCGTGTCACCACAATGAGAACATTACACAGACTAGCAATAGGAATCACCTTCACATTGTGATTCAGCTATATATAGAAACTGCTGTATTCTGCAAAGTAGAACTTGTCCTGGCATTGTGATTTACATGTATTGTTGTACTGCTCTACTAACTCAGAATCCCACGCAACATCATACAACTGGATTCCAAAAGGTATACTCTCCTGTGCTTGACATAAAATTTATTTACCAGTTTATTTACTCATATTGAATCAAATTTGAAGATCTAGAAGACTATGATGCAGCAGGGAGAAACAGACAATAACAAACTGTGTCTAAAGGACAATTCTTAATATAGCAAATAAGACACAAGGGATGCCTTTTACTGTGTTTTCCCAGCATTGTGAACTAAGAAAACCTTTACTAATCAATATACCAAGCATACTAAATAACAAAGTCAGAAGTTCATACACTAGAGATAACACAAGTGAAAACAAGCTCAGTATTAAATGCGACCCTGTGACCTTCATTTGGTTCTGCAGCTGCGTTATGAGGGGAATTTACTCTCCCCTGCCTCCTCACTGAATAGGTGATACTTCAGCAGGTCATTTTCAGTAAATTATTTTCAGTATTAGAATTCATCAAGGTAACAGTGGTGATAACTGCAACAGGGCTTGTTCACTAAACAGTGTTACTTTGTTCAACATGTCATATCAGAGTAAGTTAAAGCCCTTTAAGCAAGCTTTTATGCTGAGGCAAAGCATACATTAAGGTGATGAATTGGTGGGAATCCTGATCAGAGAGAGGTAAATTTGTATTTCTTGCTTGAATAAATTTTACTGTCTTACATTTGGTTTGCAGATTACAGGAGCATACATTTGGTGACAACACAGACTACTCAAGGAGGTGGATGCTCAACCAGCTCTCAATCATATTGTCATGACTCAGGGAGTACCTGTGGTTTTTTCTACTGTTTGCAGAAATAAATCATAGCAATACAAAAATGACATGCTATATTCCTGTTAATTTTATCTGCATATATAATACATTTGACATCTTAAAAATTAATTTTTGTAATAGCCCCTTCTAGTTGAGGAATAACTCATCTCATTATCTGCTGGCCTCTGGCACTAATATCCAGCTTCTTTTACAAAACCTTAAAACCCGTACTGTGGGGAGGCTAAATACAATAAATAATAAGCACAGTTCTTCAATAATAGATTTGTTTTGTGCTAGGAACTTCTGAATATGATTACATTCAGAAATATTGAATTAACTTTAAAAAGACTAAATAACTTACATTGTCAGAAGGGATTACAGATGTTTTCTTCAGCTGTCATGCCAAATCATTCCCAGCATTCTGATTATTTAAGGACTAATGTAAATCCTTGGGAAGGAGAACTGAAGCTCTATCATAAAAAAACCAACCAGCCACATACTAAAAAAAACCCCATTCTACAATATTTCCCCAATTAAAAATACATATTGTCCTTCTGATAAAACACACAGTGATGGTAACAACATTTCAACACCAAATCTCTCTTGAAGGTCACCTCTAATATTTATTTTATGTAGCCTTTCTCTGAAAATATATCAATACACTGGCCTCCGAGTAAGGTCAGTCTGAATACAGTACCCAGCAACATCCTTTGTCTACAATTTTAGTTCTTGTGTTTTGAAATATGTTTACTAATGCTGAGCATGAAAGAAGAGAAGCAAGTATGTACAAGGGAAACAAAAAAGCTCCAGGAGCTCCACAGAGACCTCAAAATAACGCCTAAAGGTAGAATCAATCTTCATGTTAACRGTAATGTTGGGGCAGCAATTGTCCCTGTCACAACGATCATTCTCTCAGATAACAACAGGGTGACAGCAATCACTGTGAGTTTTTCCTTAGGCAATCTGCATAAATACGAAGACAACTTGTTCAGGCCTCACTCCTCACTATCTACTGACTCCTGCTAGGAAGCACACACAGCTGCCTTGGGGAAAGCAAGGCAAAACCAGAACTTTTGAAGCAAGTTCCCATTTCTCAAAGCAGATCCAAATACTGGGCACAAACTAATGACACCTGATTTTTTTTCWTTTCTTCTTTTCTTAGACACTAAAACCTATCCAATCCTAAGAAAATAAATTGCATATTCAGTACATTAAATAAATACAGTAGTTGGATTTTCCAGTTTTCAGAGTTGACTTTCATCAATATGGTGCAAGGCAGAACAAAGACTGCATGACAAAGAAGAATACCCCCAAAAGCTTACATAAATACTGCTTYATCAAAATTATCATATCAAGGAATCTGACTTTAGTCACAGATATCATGGCTTCATTAATCAGCAGTTGAAGTACATAAATCTGCATTTTGGGAGATATAACTCTTTTCCAGAAGCTTGAGATTTAACATCCACAGTTCCACAGAAAAACTTGAAGAAAAATAAGCAGAATGGGGAGTGCTGTTTTCATTTTCACAACATATGTAGATCATAATTTCTTTGACATTCAAGCTAACATAATACAGATCTTTACTGTGGAAAAAACATTATTTATCACCCTAAGACACAACATGCAACAACTTTAGGTGCTCAAAATGCATGGACTTTAAGCACTACACCTAGACTGACAAAAGAGATACTCCCAAAAATCTCTTGAGCCACAATCTGTAAACAAAGAAAGTGCAACTGAGGCAACCATAATCACTTTTAGGGTCCATTAGAAGATAAATTGCCTTTCTAATTAACACTACTCACAAACAGATCTTGGAAATACTGTGCATACTTCTGTGAAAAGGATTATKTAAATAACATGTATTTGCAAAATTGTTGACTTTGCCAAGACTTCTATTTATTCAGTGGAGCAGTCTAGCAGGTCTATGCAGTAAATAATGTAGGTTTTAAAAATCATCATCCATGTGACAATATAAATTTACCCAAAAGCCAAGCTTTAAAGTTTTTCATATGAATAATGTATACAATAAAAAAAGGAAAATGCATAATTAGCATCTGACCAGAGATATAATATTTATTTTCAGGTGAGTAGTGTGTACATACAGGATGCAACTGATGTAAATTTTTATATCCAATTACTGTTGCAGGTAAATACTGCATATTTTATGAGTTTGAATTAGTGGAGTGACACCACAGTTAAACTGAGATGAGCTTCTAACTTAACAGATATTTTTTGGGTGCTCTAAAAATCAACACACATGCTCATGCTGTCTGAAAAAAAATGGTGTAGAAACTAAGTTTACTAGTAAAACATATAGTATTTTGCTACTGGATTTTTATCACTTTACCCATTTAAAAGTGAAACATCCAACCAAAATTAGYTTTCTCAATATTCTCTTTCAGTTCAACAAAGCATCCATCGCCCTAACTGTAGAAGGAACCCAGATGAACTAGTTGGCCCCATAACAGCATTACTGTTGTACTTAGTCCAAATATGTGACTGTAACATAATTTTAGGGAGACAGGATGCATAAAGGCTGATGTAAAGTGATGAAGAGGAGACAGGCATGAAGGCTCTTCCTCAGATCTGAAATTAAAACTACAGGCTTCAAAGTTACATGGAATTTGACAATGATGAATCTGCTTTGATGACTTTGGACCCCCTAAAAGGGATAGGTACACATTACAGTAAATTGTATTAGCATTAGAAACATTATTGGCAAAAGTGACAGCTGATGAGGTCCTAAGTAGTTGATTAGTTTTAGCCGTGTAAAAACCCTAATTATTTATCCAGGAGAGTATTTGAGACACATAAACTATCACAGACACAGCAGTTACCCAGGCTACATCTGTAGTCAATGGAGATAAACTGGTAGGATAAATAGCTCTGTCAAAAATGACTCAATTTTTTCAATTTGAAAAACTGATCTTAGATCAATCCCACCCTTAGTAAGCATTTCCTGAAACACTGCATGCTATTCCCTCACCTGATTCAAGGCTATTTTCCATTAAGTCTAGCCACAGGTATATGCTGTACATCATCTATACTGGGAAGCAATGCTTGAAGAAAACGTTAGAGATTATTTACACAAAGCATTTTCAGATTACGTGACATATTACAGCACTCACTTGTGAACTCTGCAACAAGGTCTCATTCATCTTAATGCCCTAGTTTACAAACCACAATGTTTGGGCTAATGACACCTCACTAAATGTATCCATATACATATGATAACCCTTGTGGATCTGCTGCATATGTTATAGCCTCTATCCCCAGGCTACTTAGTGAGATATTGTCCATAGTCTAAAAACAACTAAATGAATCTGATGCTACTTTCTGAGCATTCAATAAAACATATAAGACGTTTACAAAGCATGTAGTTCAGTAGAAAGATAATCCTCTAGTAAGCTTCAATAAAAGAAGTTGATGATACTTGCTGATCTTTCTACAGCCTCTCCCAGGAAAAGACCTCCAATGCCAATATAGCATTTTACTATTAGATGGATTTACTAGACAGTATTTCAACAACGAATTATATGTGCAGAATTATATTTTTTCTCATGATATCCTTCCTTCTTTCATTCCAGCATAGTCTGCTATTTATGTATAGCCCTTAGCTATCAGCAGTCTTTACTCCCACAAAACGACAATGATTTCTTTACAGTATAAATGCCAACTTCATGTAGCAGAGAAAGAACAGAAACATTGGACAAATTATATGATTATAAATGGTCTTTCAGGAAGTCTATCTGAACTCAGTGTGAAAACAGAGCTTCTGTGCCCCAGTTCACAGCTTCACTCAAGTGGACCATAATTTCTATTTTAAAAGAAAAAAAAAGCCGTGAGAATGTTACAAACTGAGATGACTTATTCAGTTGAAGCTTGTGACATGCCTACCTTATGGATAACTAAAATTCAGTGCTAGCTCATACATTTTTTTTTTCTAAACTAGCTACAATTAGTTCTATCTCTTGGTAAATTTATTAAATCCTTTGGGAATTATTTAGCTGAAGTGTGTTAAATAAATATAAATCAGTCATTACCAAACCAGTGGTGATGTTTACTGAAAACAAATTAGAAAGGTTGTAACTGGAAAGAAGCAATCTGCCTCTATACGCGATTAAAATAAATTCCTCCTCTGCATTCTTCTGCCCTTCCCTTCAAAATATTCCTTCTTTCTCTGAAGTTCCTTAACAAATGYTTATAAGAAGACCTTTACTTCAAGAGAGAAATTATTTCATGCTAATAAAGGCCTGACTTTGACATAAAGGTTTCAAATTAATAGATATATGAACACATCTATTGACCTATCYGCCAGGATTGAACCAAGTCAAAGAAATGTTAAATGGCCAAATCTAAAGCAAAAGTCCAAATATTCTTTGTGTTTCTAGCGGTTATGAGCCTGAACTTTCGTATATGGGCAAGGTTATTGGAGTATTTCAGTACCCTTGTTGTTGCCTGTGTCTTCTCTTTGCTAGAAATAGTATGTTTCTGGTTAATGCAGTGTCTTTTTTTCCTATAATTTTCTTGCTAAAAATATTATTACATGTCCTTGCAATCATATAACGAGTTTTCCCATAAAATGAAAACTATTAGAGAAAGCAACTGTCTTGGAGAAAGAATRAGCTCTACTTCACTCTGTCAAAAAGCTCCCAAAAATCACACTGCAGGTCCCTCACAGACTCCATGTTGATGACACAAGGGAACACCTTGAAGGATAAGTGCAATTAGCTGAAAATGGGGAGCAAACCAACCAGTGGGACTTTCCCCTTCAAAGATTCACATCATCCTGCAGCTGGTATCCCTCTGGGAAGCTGGTATCTCAAACAACAGAAAAGGGCTACTGAATGTATATCTGGCTCTATAATGCCTGTGACCTGACTGCTACAGATGAAAGCAATGAAACAGCAGAAATAGGACAGAGGGAAAAGTTAAGTTGTTCTTGAAGAGATGTTAACATGTTCTGAGATGAATTGGAGGACTTCTGGAAACTCATATGGAAAGGATGGACTTCAGGTGAAGCAAAAAGGAAGCCAAGTCATCAGCAAGTATACCACAGGAGAGGTAAGTAATATAAACTAAGGGGAACAAAAAAATGGTACGAAAGAGCCAAGTGTGGAATAACAAATCCTCCAGGGCACTGAACAAAAAAGCATCTTCAAGAAAAGAGAAGGCAGAAAGGCTAATAACATTTAGGCCTTAAATAGCAAAGAGCAATCTCCAACCAACTGAAGTTCAGTTGAAATACCAATCAAAACATCTGAGAAGACCAAGATTAAAAATCAGTGCATTTCTACTTACACACCAAAGAGGTATGTAAATAAAATGGAATGATTTGCTCTAATTGACAATTTTAACTGAACAGGCATGTCTGGCACAACTGAAAGGGGGTTAGCAGGAGACTTATGAACATGGGAATAACTTAGATTAAAACAGACTGCAAGAAGAGCCTGCGAAGAATTGTTAATGAATGCTCAAGAAAATCTTGAGACTAATAAAGTTAATTGAATGAACATGCATCACAGAATTTCTACAAGTTGAAAGTTACTGGCTAAGAAGCAGGAATTTAGACTGGGAATACAGATACAGATAYTGTATTTGTCTTTTGACTACCATAACAACAGTGAGTGAATTTATTAAAAAAAAGGTCATTGAGATGTAAGAAGAAAACACACATAATGGGAGAATCTTCTGAACACAGTCTCATATCAGAGAGGACTATGGTGCTTAAATTTTCAGATACCTTTAGTGACCTTCTCTAATCCTGACTGTAAAGGAGTCTTCCTAGTTGAAATACAAACTGTGATCTTAACACACTAAAATTAAACAAAGAAACCTCTTTACTATTACATAATAAGTCCAAAGAAATACAGGAAGGGAAAATTAAAGGAAATAAAAGGATGAGCTAAAAGGGTGAAGCACTAACATCAGTGGACTAAGTGTTCAAAGACTCAAGCTCAGAGTAAATGTAAGCCAGATCTCATGAAAACTTTAGTCATACATTAGAGAGCTAGGAAAGTTACACGGCAAAATAAAAGGTTATTTAAATTAAATAAAAGATGAAGGTTTGTTCATGTGATGGAAACATTAAAGGATGTGCCCACATAAGTTATATATTTTTGGGTTACAAATGCAGCCCAAGAGGATTTTGAGACATAAGTTGAAAAAGAGAAAAAAATCAGTAAAAATTTCTTTCAAATACATTTTAGGCAAGAAAACTGCTATGAAGTCTGTACAGTTATTGAATGATAAAAGCACAACAGAATCTCTCAGGAATGACTCAGCTATTACAGAGAAAAGCTCAGATCTTAGGGTAATTTGCAGCCTGYGTTCAGGAGCTTAAGTAGATCTATCTCTGCAAAAAAAGAAATACAGGAAACCTTATAAAATGGAAAACATGAGTGAGAAAATACTAAGACATAACCATAACCAGCAGCTCTTCTCCAAGGCTTCTGAAGAAACTTAAATATATAATTGTAAGCCTACCAATTATTAGATGCAAGACACAATTTAAGGCAGGCTCAAGTCAAATGTGTCCGAAAGTTTGGACCAGCAGCAGAATATGAGGGAACAGGAGAACACAAGGAAATTAMAGGTCTCCTGTACCTGAATGAATAACCATATATAGAGTTTTGGTGAAAGGAAATATTACAAAGGTATCCTTCACTGATGGAAAGGATGACCATGAGAAAGAAAAGCAATCTGGTCAAAAACATGCAATTGGATTAAAAAACTTTTCACTATGTCCCTTAAAAGATACTTAAAGAAACTAAGCCTATAATAAAGAGAAATTCTCCTGCATGGATTATTGACTGRTATAAAGACAAGAGGGAAGGGACACAAATGAGCAATAGGTTTTGTAACACAGGAGATTACTCACAGAATTGTGCAGTAGYTCATGCTGGACCTTCTGTTGTTCATGACAGTCATAAATGATCAGGGAAGGAGTTGAAAGGTAAAGAGACAAAATAATTTACAACATAAAAATTTTCTGATATAAAACTAAACAATTGACCAAAATCACAATATTGGGAAATATGTTGATGATACTAAAGCCCATAACAGACTGGAAAACATAGGAATAAATGTGAACAATGGGTTCTAAATGCCCTCTGTGCCTGAGGACAAAGATTAAATGTYGTTCATTGGAATAATGAAATTAATGGCAGTTTAAAAGACAAACTAGAAGTAAGATTTATATAAAAAAGAAARGTATAAAGACTAGAACAAAAAACCTTCAATTTGCTACTGTATCATTATAGCATTCTTTCATAATTTGAGCAGCTGAACAAAACTTTTACTCCTCCATTTCATAAAGCAAAATAAGAAAAGTCACCGAAAATTGTGATAAGAATACTCAGAGGTTTATTATCTATTGAGGGAGAAATTAAACTKACTGCAGCTTTTCACATGGTAAGAGAAAGTTCAAAGATCCAGGGCTGCCTTGTATCTTTTGGAAGTAAATATGRGATTGCAGTCTTTAGGGAGAGGAAACTGGCAAAAGGATCATTTGGCACTTTTCTTGCTATCACCTTTTTCTTATTATCTATTACAAGCTACCATTGGAGATAAGGTTCTGGTGTAGATTGACCTTGGTGTGATTCAGAATAATCAAGTCTGATTTTTATATTATTGCCATTGTTGCCTATGACTTGAAGCAGCTTAAATTTTAGTCACATTGAAAGTGGAAAAAAAAAAAAAGTTCGTAAGTTGCCTAAATCCAGTGCAATTGGAAAACATAGAAAAGCAGAACAGGGAAAAATGGCAGACTTATTGGCAAGCAGAAAGTGGGAATTTGAAATTAGATGTGGCTATGATTATGAAAAAACACAAATGGAAGAAAGAGGCCTTGAGGAACTCTTGTATGACCAAAAATGGAAGTGAGAGATGGCAAGAGAAATARAAGCATGTAAGTGCCTTAAAGATAATATGGGTTAATACAATGAACAAAATCAAAACCAGATGGAAGGCAAGAAAAATTACTTGGAGGTTCTGAGAAATTGTGAAGACCATTTTGAGGTTCTAGCCTTATATTTGGATCAGGAAGATGGAATGAGTAGATGTTGGACTGAACTGGATGTAGCTGGAGTGGGAAAGCGGAAAATCAAGCACGTGCTCAAGGAGGTAACTAACCAATGAGAAAGAGATGAAGAACTAATTCACAGATACTGAAAAAAAGTATGTATAGAGTAAATGGAAACCAGAGAAATACAAGGACAGTTTTGTGAAGGAGAAAAGAAGAAMTACAAAGTGGACTGTAAAGAATGACAGGTGACTTATGGCTGGTCACACTGACAAGTAATCAATTATCTAGAAAGCAACTGCCTTAGAATTGCTCAATGGTGAAATGATTAAATTAAGCTGTGAAGTAATTTTATGATGAATCATCTACTGTATTAAGTAAATATGAAGAGAAATAAAGTGTTATGAATCAATAACAGATAATTAGCAACGGAGAGAACCAGTTTGTCAATAAGTACATATGCAATTAATCAATTATGGGATTAAATAATTATTTGGWAAATAAAAATAGCAATAAATAATTAATATGTCTAATATGCAAACAGTATAGCCACTAAGAAAAAAGTATACTGAAAATATTAGTCTGGTCTTCCCTTTCACGCATTCCTTATCCAGACATAGGGAAGTACATCTTACTGTGAACTTCCCTTCCTTGTGCTCTTCAGACAACTAATTATCCTGTGTCTATGGTAGAATTTCTTCAATCTTCAACAATATCTAGGGCAGCTCAAGAAGGAACCTAACTGTTGTTGTCAAGACAGCCATGCTCTCAGAGTGCTTCAATAAAAACATCAGAGGGCTTCAAGCATCAACACCTTGTTATCTAGACATCTTTCATACCTTTTCTATGTAGCAATCCTATGGGCAGCTCCCCACAGCTCTGGCTCTTTCTCTCCTTCTCTCTTCCTTCTGCAGTTCCAGCTCRCTSTCCCTAGCACAGCCACCTAACCCTTTCTGTCCCTCACACAACCTCCTGTCCCTTCCTGCTCACAGCACAACCAGCAGACTCCAACTGCCTCTCTRCCAGCYAACTCACTGTTTTTCACACCCAGCTCTGAGGGCAAGGCTGTTCTCACTCTTTGGTAACTAACACAGCTGCAATGTATCAGAGGCATGATTGCCTTTGGCACTACCTCTGTCTGTCTTCCTACACCTAACCATTGCCATCAGAGGTCCCAGTTACTGTCAAGCATATCCATTACTTTTGGAGACCTTTAAAGAACAGAGATGCATAAGCCACACAGTCTGTGCACTGCAGACTAGAGGCAGACATYTCCTAATATCATGGCATATGGCCCAATGTACAGTAATGTAACTGAAATTTCCTTCMTTTCCTTCAGAGTATGTGCCGTGTGTCATCTGAGATGCATCATGGAAGGGGTCTTGCATGTGGGGCTGGCAAATAGGGCACAGAACACAAGGGAGAGCATTCACTTCAGCAGGTGGTGACACCTGGAAGCCTCGTAAGAGGGAGGAGTGGATTTTGAATGGCATAGCATGACAGGTGTGTCGTGTGYAGGAAATAGGATTAGGTCATGGGTGTGTGCTTTTAGGGTAAAAGTCACTATCTCTTTGCTGCTCTCTCAGCTCACAACACTGCAGTGTCTATAAAGATTGCATGTCTGGTGATCCAAATGGGAGTACAAACAGCCAAGTACTCCAACCAATGCCTAAATTAATCCAATTTAACTTATGTCTTAAATGACCTTAAAACACCCATTCATGACAACTTTGGTATTTGAATCTTCCCAAAGTTGCCAGACAGTTGAGCTGGATCCACCCCAGTCTTACYTGGCAACCCATGGCTTTTCTTTCTTGTTTCATTTTCAATTAATCGTTCTTGAATGGGAATGATCAGAATGATACCTATATGGTTGGTGAGTATTTGCCAACATTCTTTATAATGGAGAGGCCTCTACCCTGGTCTCTCGATTATATTACCTGATACATTGATAAAAATAATCAATCRAAACCGTACAAGGAAACACAGAAGGATAATGGGAATGAGAGTACAGAATACAACAAATCAGCACGAAGCATCAYCCAAAGAGTTTTATATCCCAGTATGACTGGATCACCTCCAGTCTCTAGAAAACAAGAACATGACAACATAAATCCAGGAACAAGTACTGCTAATAAATCTAACAAACCCACAAAAACAGTATATAACTGGAGCACAGCAAGTGCCATGTGCATATTTAGGAAACCAATAAAAGTGATCTTGGCAATTACAGACTCATTAATCTTACCCTAATAGCTGAAAAKCTATAGAAGAAATTTTGAAGGAAAGTATAATTAAACCCATAAAGGTAAAGGAAAAATGGAATAAAAGGCAATTTAAGTTTACTGAGTTGTAAAGCTGTGTGCCAAGCTAAATATGTTTTTTCTTTTAAGGCTAGAAAATGAAGACTTAATTGGTCTAGAGTTCAGCAGAGCTAACACATGGCAGTGAAAGTGTAGAACATGTAATATCCTCTCTCTGTGGTAATAACTTTAAAGCTAAAAAGGAAAAAACCCAATGTGTTATGCTAGAATAATTTTGTTATTACAGTTTCATAAGTATTGGCKTTGGGATTAGTAATTCTTTTAATACTTTGACTTTATGGATAGTTAATTAAGTTGTACTTTGCGATGCTGGAAGATAACATCAGTACAGCATAGAATTAAAGAGACGGATGATATAGAAATTTGAAACAAGAGAAGGGGAAAATTTAGAGTATTTAAGGTATGGCAGAACATTTTGCTATAAATCGGTGGCTTATAATGCAGGGCACAACTAGAATTCACGCAGTAATTAATCACAGAAAGGCAACGAGACTTTCCAAAGGACGGATTTCCCAAATTTGTTGAAGTTCTTTACTAATTATCAGTATTCTTCTGAACATATGGACATTAGAAAAGGCCATCGTGTCCAGTGATGCTTCTGTAAATGTTATTTATGGGTTTAAATCCAACTGATAGTCCTCAGCTTGTGTACAGGAATTACACTTATTCCATCAGCCACCACATCATGCTGAATGTTCAATTAAACAATATCTTTGATGACCCTTAYATTATTTGACTGCCATTCCAAATGACCATCCAAAGGTGGCACAAATGTTTCATTAATTTTCACTTAAACCAATTCTGGTCAGATTAACCAATGTGRATGTACCACCCAAATCACCTTGTAGAACTGATCTACTATAGCTGTGTTACAAGTAAACACTGCATACCTACTCCCACCACCAAAGTCAATGTTTGAAGGTTTTACACACTGTGATTTTATCTCTCATCATCACTAACCAATACTCTAATGTGCTCCTGAGTATAGCTTCATGGTGGAACTGAAAGCACCCTTAACTCTTGCTAAAATTCAAAACCAATCATTCATTTATTCAATGAAATGTGTTTCAATAATTAACTCATGTGAGTCATTGGCCTAGAAAGTCACACAACTGAAGAACAATCCCCACCCTGGTAGCCCTACCCTAGCCCCAGGAGTARGCAACACTACTACTGAGTGGATTGTGGCTTTCAATGTGAATTAACATGCTGCAGACCCCTAAAGACTACTTCTCCTGGAACCTTTCCTTGAAATTCTTAGCTCGAGGCTGAATTCCTTGCACATACGTGAGCATGWAGACTAGTCAGCTCAAGGCTATACATTTTCTTCAAAATCACATGCTTAGACCTTGCAAATTCTGTACGTCTGTACTGTCTTTGGAACCATTAGCTTAGTATTCAGTCATTTCTTTTATCTGCAGTGTTTGCTGACATAACTTTTTAAAAAGCTCTATTTCTAGAAAATTACTTCCTTCTACCTTTTACCACTCAGATTTTTAAATTAAAAAAAACCCTAATGCTCTTAAAAAGAGATTAAGGATGTCAAAATCACCCTGATCCAATGGTTTGAAGCCAAGAAATCTTTTTATACTGCTAAAATACCAGAGGCATTGCAAAAATGAGCATGAAAATGTTTAATCTAAGTTGCTCTTAAATTCTGACTACTTAGCAAACTATTTTCAGCTTATAATGTAAACATTTAGTGATACACTGGTAGAAAAATATAGGTCAGATCTTTCTTTTATTTTTAACCAATTTTGCAATGTGTATTTCTATTTTAAAAAAATGAAATAAAGGATGCTGTAAGACTATGARAAACTTTGGTACTACCATCTTCCTGACAACCTGCCCAGTCAGATTTTTGTATCTCTYCACTTCAATTGTTTATCTTTCATTAGATATATTTATATTTAAAGAAAGCAATTAACATTTATAATAGAATCTTTCTTTCACAAAAGTAGCTTGTGCTTATAAGTGAGGATTTATTCTCGTYCTCACTGCTACCTGCAGCAAAATGACCATTGGCTCTAATAGACAYAGAGTTTAAGAGGATTTTAGTTGAACTCCATTAATTTTATGGCATGAATTAGGACTTGTTGTGTTTGACAYTCAAAAACCACAAATGAAAAGAACTGTTGTTCTCCAGAAGAACCTGCATTCTAATTATTYATTCACAACCACAAGTTCTTACCAGCAAGGTAACAAAATTTTTTCCTTCCTAGATTTAAACTGCTACTTGCACTGAATTGCTGGATGGGGAATTAAACTATTGATATCCTCACACTAATGAATTCCATATATTTGAGTTCTGTATATTGAGATGAGCCATATATCTGCAACATGGAACGCACTGGAACCCAATGGCCACAGCTACATGACTTCAAGTCAGAAAAGTCTGATTAAAAAGTAGAGGCAACTGCCTAAGGGCAACTTCACAATCAAAAACAACCAAATCACTGAATAAAAAATACCATGGATTAGAAATGGAAGAAAATTTCCTAGACTGCAGAACTTTTACTTTGATTTGAAATTGAATCATACGCTGATGATTTTTTTTTCCCAAGTGGCTTGCAGGATTTTCCCATGGTAAAATCCTTTTTATTTGTTCACAGACAGGTTAAACAAGGAAAAGAGGCAAAAAAGTCCTGATATATGTTCTATGCCTAAGTTTATTGAAAATGTATATACAATTTTCTATTTTCATATATAACGCTTATACTGTTCTACACAAGAGGGAAGTTCTTACATCTTACAGGGAGATACCTATTTTCTATGGGTTGCTTTACAATATAATTTCTGAAGCAAGGTTCAAGCATTACTTTTTTAAATTAAATGTGCCATGTGTTTAGAGTACAAAACTGGAAAAGTGATATTTGGAAAACAAATGCTACATATGTAGATTACARTATCCATTGACCTAGCAAATTATTTCTATATGACACTAAGAAAGAAATGAATATATAGCTTTATTCAGTCCTGCTACTTGCAGTAGAATCCCTGATAGTGAAATCCGCTGCTGCCATTTTGTATTTTTATATATGCAAGACACACAAAATGATAGCCCTCTTCATAATATGCATTTATATGCTTACCTCAAGACCAACAAAAATACCTAGCATTAGTGAAAATTTGGCATATAGAGAACCCAAAGAGTCTATACGTTTGGAGCTGAGCTTCCTTCTTCTGGAACATGATTAATTTAGAACAGGGATTAAGTGAATTTGAGAGACAGCACTAAGGAAGCTTCTTTATTGCTCAAAATATTGAGATAGAGGATTCAACCATACTGAACTCATTTTAGAAAATATGCTTTTAGCAAAAGAAAAGGACATGAACTTATTTATATCTTACTATCTACCAGTCAAAAGACAATGCARAAATATCTTTTAGCATGTTTGAATGATTAGGCTATATATTTTTCTTATTAGCTTACATTAATGAGATATACATTTAGGCTAAAATATATTCAACCAGCTAAACTCYACAAAAAAGATTGAATGTCAAAACGTATTGTCTTTAACACAAACTGAATCTTTCCAATTAAAAGTGCTACTATCCTTCTTTGATTTTAATTTCATTACATATTTTCTGAGTAATGACTTCCATTTCACTAAGAGACACTTTCAATTCAAACCCAGATATAAATKTAGCTACTTAAAGATTCAGATTTCATGACATCACAAATTAATTGAAATGTTTCAGTAATAATTTGGAAGTTTAAAATATTCCTTTTTATGATTTTACTCTATAATTGCTAGAGTTTTTGCTATTTGGTGAAAAGCAATTTCTGTTTTCTCTTTCAGTGAGCAGCTAGTAAAAACATAATTACATTTACTGTCATAGGAAAATAYGGCCCAACAAACAGAACATCTCTATTCTTGCTGTGTTATATAGGACTTATTGGACTGTCATTAAGTAGGACTTAAAGCATCAGGAGAGACAGACCACCCTTCCTCAACAAATAGACTCTTACTATGCATAGTATTCCCTTTGTCTATCTGTAACASAGGACATAAATAAAAGCAGTGAACCAGCTCTGCTTTCCTCCAGAAAAATGAAAYATGAATATACATAATGATGATACCCAACATTTACTTTTAAATGTGTGCGTGTGTGTTAGTCTCCTAAATTGTAAATTGCAATGCCAATTGCAGACACAGTAAAGACCACTGCATTTACAAATGCAGAATTTCAGATGTAAATCTGCAATGTAGCTGAGCATTTTTCTTTTTTGGCTCCCTTTCAGCTGCACTTGGATGCATGCTACTTGGGGAAAAAAAAAAGGCAAATCACAGTAGTCACTCCTGAGTGAAAACCGCATGATTAAAGTTTTGAGAAAGCAGAAATAAGGATATTAGTATTTTAKATACATTTTATTCTGGCTTTTTCAAGCATTTTCTCAATCCAATGAAAATCTGAAGTAATTGATTCTTAAAGTATAAGTCAATAAGGGAGGGCTTTTGTGAGATTACTTATAAAGATTTCTAGCCCWCATTCTTGTAATCCAAGGTTATTGCTTGTATCATCATACTGACAGGTTTATCTTAATAAGAAATGTTTTGTACTAGGAGAATTTATGTTTTTATGCTCAATTACAGTTTTATGTTGGAGGTATTAAGCAAGCAATAAAAACAGCCTACCTTACATCTATTATTCATTTTTCACATCCATGGTCATGAAGGTACAATACCCTTGGAAATGTATTTCTCTTGTCCTTATTAAGCAAACARTTTGTATTAATTTTGCTTATCTCAAACCTTACCATTTTCAGATGGGAAAATAGTAGGTCATAAATTATATAACCYTACAAGAATGGTACTTTCCCTTGATGCCTTCAATTAGAACTGGATTCCCATGACATGAAACACKGCATAAATTGAAAAGGAAATAGTCTCTGCCACAAAGAGCTCTAAAGTCAACAAAACATAAACCAGGAAACTGATAATCCAAGACTCTCTGCATCTGAGAGGGTGTCATTTGGAATAAAGCAACATTTCTTTCTAAGAAAAACAAAGAGTATTATAATAAAGCATAATATCTTAATTGSAAATTTAAGAAATCATACAAAAACAATAATAAACATTTGAAAGATCCCAAGATCTAGAATTTTCTTTCCTCACCCCTGCCAGTGTAGTACTGTACATGCTGCTCATGGAGATGAATAATCTGAAACAAAGCTCAATAATCACAGTTTGCTGCAGGTTAAAATAACAGCCTCAATAATTATGTTCATTACCATGACAGGTTAGTTAGAGACCAGTAAAAGCTCTAAATGTCCTTTGTGATCTCAATTAAGTTGCTACTAAGAMGAATGCCTAAGGAGAGATTTCAATGTTAACTTTTATTTCCACACAACACACTGAAACGCTCCAATGCAAAAATTCCAAAGGTTCCTATTCTTTATTTCAAGTGTCTGTCTGAATTAACTATGCCCTAACATTTTAACTTATTGAGCTAACATACAGSAATCACCAGAGAGAACCTATTACTGATCATTAGGCAGGCTTTGATTTTCCCATCTTCTAGGTTTTTTGTCCAAAGTATTCAYTAATAGGAAACATGGAATCTTTCAGCAGGGTGGTGATACATGTGGTCACTAAGCCCTGATGAGCCAGCACAGTGAAACCTGAAGCCYGAAATAGGAACATGTAGAGGAATAGAGTAATTCATCCATTCATAACTCATCAGCAAATTACACTGCTAGGATTCCTTAAAGATGTAGCCAGCAACTAGGCTGGATTAAGGTAAGAGCAAAGAAAAATATACTTAGAAAAATCTGTTTCTTTGAATGCTCACCATGCCACAGCCTCATGATTTTTCTAGGTTCTCATTAATCACAGGACATTCTCTCATTAATAACTAACTATTGGGTATATTCTGCTGCTGGAGACCAGCAKCTGCCAGACAGGGTTTGATATTGCCAGAAGTTGCCCCACTGGCACTGCAACCCCACCTGCCAAAGGCTGCCCCTGCCTACCCTACAGCAAGGGAGGTGACAGCACAGGGTGCAACACAGTGGTCCCTCACCAGCATGGTAATCAGCAGATCATGTGGAGCAGTGCAAGCAGGTGGGGAGGTGTGTGGGGAAGGTGTAAATATGGGAACTGCCCTCATAGGAAAGGGGGTGCTTGTAACCTGCCCTGCATATCCCTGTGGGCAGGAGGCATCCAGCTATGTGAGGCATTTGTGTGTGGTGAGATGAGAACTTCCTGGGAAAGAGTACAAAATGGTGTTCAGCAAACTCTAAGAATATGTTTACAGTCTCTAGGTGTCTCATGTTGTGGTTTATCTGTTGTGTTGCTGACTTTGATTCTGTAAGTGTAGTTCACTGATTGCCAGTTAATTACATCTTGTTAATAAATCAATAAATCTCTTTGATCCCTACCTGATCTGGAAAAAAATATTCAGCTGTTCCTTGCAAGGAGGCCATTCCATTTTTCTGTAATTCCTATGACAGCAAACATAATCTGTTYTAAGAAATCCGAGTGCCTGCCTTTCTTACTAAATCATAACTCATTTCTRAAATGGACGTGAGCATCAGGGCCAGACGGTGTAATGCATCACTATCTACACGGTGGTAGATCACAGAGAAATGGGGAGAGGTATTGTGGGAAGTTTTCTGAAGGTGAAAAAACAATCCTCTCTAGCCTGTATGCCTGAAGTTAGAAATAAATCATCGTCTGTGCCCAGCAACAATGCGTTCTGCAGAAAATACTGCCTAGGGAACAGCCAGGGTCACTGCTAGCTTTGCTTAGCTACACAGGTGGTGTTCAGGAAAATTTCATCTGGGCCATGCTGTTCACTTGACTTAAATCAGCCTTCAAAGTTGCTACTCATAGAGGAAACATTGCAAAGAACTTTATGTAAGTTTGAATGCGCTTTCCTGATCTCAAACACTGTTTTTCTCTATATTACTGTTCTTCTGAATACATGTTGTTTAAGACAGGTATTGATTACAGATAGAATGTGTAAAGTGTGAATWCATTGGGTGTCATTCAACTGTATAGAATTGGAAATAAATAACCAGAATATTCAATCTGTAATTATCTATGTTCTTTTTAGCATATTTGTGTGCCACTAATATAATTAGAATTCCTACAAACTGTATTGAGAAAAATGTACTTAATGAGACAACTTGYATGCCTGGGATTTGATCTCTTATATTTGGAAAGGTGAAGAAAAACATTTGAATTTTAAATACCTTGTTATAATAATTGGGGTTTAAAAAATACAGGAAAAAATAGCACATATGATATAAAAAATCCACAATGCCTCACTCCTCCCCCTGCACAAAAGGGACTGTAAAAAAAACCTTTGTTGCAAAAAAAAAATTTACAAGGGCTACAAAATGTTTCCTGCACAGTTTTTTTTCTTTAATCTTTCAACGTTTTGTAAGAAATTGGGGGAAAAGTATTTAAATCAAAATTTTGACCCATTTCAAGAGGCTAAAAATGAGTAAATAACTGTAATGCACTACCATATTGCTAAGTGCTGCCTCATGAGGCTCACTTAGCCATCCTCAGGACAGATTCATTTCCTAAAGTACTACCTTGGGAGTTCACACATGAACCCATAAACCCCCCCACATTTCAGGCTTTGAGAAACATATTAATATTATCAGCATTAAACTGTTTTGCATCATGCAGGACCACTACCAAAGCTCATAGTCTCCAGTGTAGCTGCATAAATGTTTATGCTCTCAGATACAATAGAGCTCAGTAAGGTTTGGATAGTCAAAGAACAGAGTTCCCTATAATCTTTTCTGACCCTTTTCTGACTTTCTATAAAAGCAATTTCTACAGATGCAAATATGGCAAAATTCTGGTCTCAGACTTCTATGTCCAGGAGTCATACATGTTAAGTCATTCCAATTTGGAAGCAGTAAGAAATTAGGATTCTAAAAACTAATCTCCATCCTTGCTAATACCATTCCTAAAGACTCAGAGAGGGAAACACCACTCTGTGAAATCCTTGAAGTTCCACAATGAAGTTAGACATGATGACTTCCATCATATATTAGGCATAGAAACCAGGTGTCCATACAGTATCCATCACTGCAAGATCTTATCCCTCCTTCCTCCCTTACAGAGTTTAGGTAGAAACTAGTAGATTTTAAAACTGCAGGTATTTAGAGATGGAAGAAATTATAGCTATATCATTCAGTCTGGAAGTGAACTCCCTCTGAAAAAAGACCSAAACTATAAAAATACAAATACTATAAACGATAGGCATTTTGATCTCTTTAGGCTTCCCCACCTATTTGAATGCAAAGTGCTGCATTATGTGCTGAACACCAAACTGTAACAGTATGACAGATGTGTCAGGGACAGGGWGAGCTCCCCACATCCTGCAGTGAGGCCCTCTGTGCTCAAGGCCAGACCTCTGGTAAGACAGCAGAGTTTCAGAAGCTTCTGCTGCCTTGGAAAACCTCATGAAAATTCTAGAAACTTCAGGAACAGAGTCCTCCGAGCAGCTAGGCTGAAGAGCCTCAGTAGAGGCTCCACACACCTGAAGATGCTTTTAAGCCAAGACTCACAGCCCTGGCCCTTGCCTAAGCTGTGCTTCTGCACCCCAGCTCTGACCCACTGACTGATATTCCTGGCTTGACCCTGAACTCTTCATCACTGTGGACTTCTCTRATGATGTGGTCTGCTGGTTCAGCCCTGGTTGCTGTCACCCTTCCTCTCTGGGTACTGTGTCACTGCTGCCTTGCCAGTGAGGCCACAGCTTCTGCCTGCCCTATTATCATGCTTCAGCTGCCATCTTCCCTTGCCTTGGTGAGCATCCTGTTCCTGCTGCTCCCTGACAAGGGGTACACAAAACATGTTAATTAGATTGGGATTTTCAGGGGACACAGACAGGGAACATATACCAGTTCAAGTGTTTCAAAAATGTTTGGGAAGAAAACAGTTACAAAAACACTTCCTGGAGCTCCCAAGGAACAGCCCATCTGAAAGACGAGAAGAAAAGAACAGAACTGAATATGTGACTCGCTCAGCATCTTAATTTTTAAACACACAATTTTAGCTATATATATCATCAGGGGTGAGAGCAGTTGTAGGTAAACTAATTGAGACAGTGAGCCCCTGACCAGGAAAATGGAAAAGTTAAATGACAGTAGATTGTTGCTTTTATCAGCAGGAAAAGGATTAGGTCTCTGTACCAGCAAACAAGACTCTGGAACCCTACTTCTGAGAAATCCTTTTCCTTGCCTCTCAGAGAAGACATGCTTCACAGTTGAAAGTGCAYACAGAGAGCACAGCCCTTGATCCTCACTCCTGGAAAGCCCAGCACAGARTTTGGCAGTTTGTGAAAGGCTGTTGCAAAGAGATAGGACTAATCAACTGTCCATATCTATGGGGTATAAAACAAGGTGTAAAGAAGCTTATTTGCAACAAGAAAGACTGAGGTTAGACATTAGGGAAAACCAACAGAAATGGCAAGGGCAGAGGAGCTCTGCTGGAACAGATAATCTCAGGTGATTGTGGAATCTCAGCTGAGAGATCAAAGAAACATCAATGAAGAAACACATTTGTAGAGTTAACTGAAGAGAGACAGAGCAGGGAAAAGGAAATTAGATGACACGTTGAAGTCTCTTTCAGCCTGTTTTTTATGATTCATGATCTCTTGATTCTTACTTTGGAGCTGATAATACTTATGTGATGAGCAATCATCCTGACTGAATTTCCTTTGGGAAAAAAAAAGAGTCCTGGTAATCGAAAGCTGCTGATAGTGCATCCAGCTGATGAGTTTTTTATTCGAATATTCATAAAAAGATTCGTATTCATGTGTAACAGAAATACATATAGTGCTCTCTGCACATAAATACATTCAAATGAGAACCAAAGAGGAAAATGATATACTCCCTTCCTAGAACTCAGAGAAACTGGTCAGTGCTTAAACCAAAAGAGGTGACAGAAGAGGAGAAAGCTCCACTCCAAGAGATACACCTACAGAAAATTATGACATAGCAATTAAGAGAATGTAAGAACATCCATTACTGATAAACTGTAAAACCTCTGGTCCAGCCTTCCAAGCACAATGCAGAATTGGCTACTGGCTACAAAGAAGTGTGGAAGGGTGAAATGAAAGCACTTATTATTTGTTTTGAAAGACTTGAGTTCAACTATTTTTAACATCAGAATTACTGAAAACAGTTTCAATTGTACAAAGTACATTTTTCATACATTATTTTCCTGAGAGTATACATAAGGTACATAAAACAAATGCAGATGTTACAAATGGAAGAATTGAGTACTACATCAGAATTATGTAAAAAAAGTTTTACATCAGGATGAGAAATGCAATCATAACATGACAAAAAAGGGACAAGATCAAAGAGAGCATATCTGAAGTTTTCCTTCATACTGTGTCTAGTCTGCTATCAAATCTGCCAGTCGTGGTACTTTATCAGACACTGAGCACCGTCGTAAGGCATGAACTGCACCATCAGCCACAMTACTGCTTTCTTACTTGGATTAGATGAAGATCTAGTGAATGATTGTATACAGTTATCTATATTTGACTGCTGTTTTAAATATTRCAGGAGAACTGAATGGAGTTAATTTGTTCTTTGAGACACAAAGAAATGAGCCTTACAGTCAAAAAARGTATCAGGATTATTGATGCTGTACAATGCTGAAGCTGGCAAATATTCTCCTGTTTTAAACATACCTGTCAATAGTGAGCTACTGAGCATGCAAGGATACATAAAACCAGGCCTTAGCTGGCACTTCTTGCCTTTCCCAGCCAGCTACAACCTGGCTCTCTGATATTTGCTATTGTCAGCCTTCTGTTTTTTGGCAGTTCTGGCTTTAAATCTCGAATCCCACAAGCAGCTTCATAGGCTGCAATAGCTTGTGTAAAAACCTCCTCACTTGAAAAATCCTGCTRAATTTGGGAGTAGTTCTTTTATTCGATAACTGTGATAAGTCACCAAAACATTATGTCCTCTAATATGGTAAAACATAGTCAAGAAATTAAAATAAATATGATTCAAAAAAAAAAAATCAAAGCTAAACATAAATATGCACAACTTGATACATCTAAAAATAAAGRAAAGCATATCCTGCTCAGAACTTTTAAAGTGTGATTGCTCTGTCTCTGGATTTTTTTTTTGCCTCAAACCTACCGTAAATTCTTGACCTTCAGACATATTCTGAATTTTTCCATACAAAGTTACTGTATTCTTACCATCCCAAACAGATGTGACATTCCAAGAGAAAACTGTTTAGTGAAATAGCTGATGGATCCAGTCAGTATTTCACAGTAAACAGATCCAGAAATATTCTTCATATTTTGCAAAGTGACATATTGGCTGTGGCTTATATCTGGAGATACATTTCCTATCAGTATTACCAGTGGATTAACACTACMGCACTGCAGCAGCACAGTGAAGATGTACTATTCTAAAATAAGTACAGGTAGCTCCAAATCTGTCAGAAAAGAAGAGAATATGTGTCCTAGGAATACCATAYATCTTCCTGTCTTAAAAAGTCTTTGCTCTTATTACAGTGCCCTTGGCCATGTAAGAGGGTTTCCAGAAGCAGGTAACACAAAAGGACCACACTGAGCCATGTGTGAGAGCTGCAGGAGCTCCACCACTGTCCACATGCCCTCAGAGGTGCCCTCAGGGCACCTCACCCTTTTAACTCCACCTCTACCCGTTTTTTCCCCTCTATTTTTATTTGACAAGCAATATGAGGGGAGGATGTGTGTGGATAAGCTCTCCAGCCCTTTGAAAACGGAAGGGTTTAGTTAATGACACAGGGTACACATTCAGCACTGGYCACCCCCACCTCCCCTCACTCTGTCCAGATGGCACAAAGCACCAGGATTAYGGACCCAACTTTTATGACAGAAGTCGCCCCATCTGCTTCTCTGGTTGTTTCAAAAAGGCTTCACAGACAAACTACATTAAACTAAGAAACTACCAGCTCAGCTGCTTGAATGTAGAGGCAAGCTTGAGTGCAAACAGGGAAAATGCCTGTTATAGTTCCACTTTAGAGTGGAACACATATGGCACCCTCTGCTAAGAAGTGGTTTTCGTCATGTGAGAAGTTGTGCGTTTCAGGCATCTGTAGACACTCGTGAGATTTTTTTTTTTCTCTGTCTATATTTAATCCATCTGTGGAGCAGTTCAGACGATCAGGACAAGTGACACAGCCACTTGTTTATATACAGTCTTCATAGCTACAACTCCAAAACCTAGTGGATCATAGGAGAAATCAAGGAGGAGTTTTTTTAAAATAAAAAATTGATGAATRCTTATTTCTGTATATTTTCAAGAGTGTACAGTTTCTACAAAAAGACAAATTTTGCATCCTTAGTAAAGACAGAAGAATCGTGATTTCCTTTCTTAATATACCTAACAGATTTTAGGAAAAAGATTATTTTAAAGTAAAAATAAATATGCATTCTTTTTATATGCTATTATTWGCTATTTTAAGAATAAGAATGTAAGTAATATGCTTGTTTTGCAGTATTACATTAGCTTCCTGATAAAGGGCATTTTCTTTTGGTTTGAGGGAGATGGAAATGTTGTACTCTAGACAGACTCATCTTAGCCTTACTTTAAACAAGAAAGAAGACTGTATGGTCCACAGCAATTCCCAAACTTTCAAGCTAAGCAACATTTCCTTGGCAAAAAGAATGCATCAAATGTATTGACATGGTTCTACCCTGCATTATGAGGGATATTTTGGAAGATCCTCTGGTAATGATATTCTGGTAATAAGAACATGCTGCTCACTCAGTGATATTGTATATAAAACCAGCACAATTTAAACACAATGAAGTCAATGTGCTTTAGGTTTCACACCTTAAATAACTTTGTTATCAATACCAAAAGACATTTTTGTTTCCACTGTCAATTACTTTTAATTGTAATTTTCAATTATACTGTCAATTGTTCCTCAGTATAAGAAACTAAAACACTCGACTTAGCCTGCTAAACAAAGTATATTTCCTTTATTCGGGTTTTACACTGAAAGCTGATTTTGATTAAAGGATTTTGATTCTTTGTGCAAAGCACCTTGAAATAGGTGCACTTTTTTACTGTATATTTCCAGGTCTTGGTTAATTTCTATCTTWCTTTTTTTGTTTTGTTTGTTTGTGTTCTTTCTTGGTGGGGTGTTCTTTGTTTGCTGGTTTTGTTGTTTTGGGTTATTTAATAGATGTATAGATGCCTTCTGTAGCTTGTTTTCCTTTACAGGTCATGACATCAGACACAAATCCAAATAAGAAATATCACCTGCTATAATATTCACAACGGAAAACATATTTGATGTGATACCAGAGGAATAGCTCTTGCTAAAAAGCTTCTGAGATATTTTTGTAATTTTTACTATAAATTATGTGTTTCTTCTGGGCAAAGAAGGACATACAATAGTCTGTAAYATAGTAATTTTTTCCATAGTGCAGTAAATACAATCATTACACAGAAGGCACTCAGGAAAAATCTTGCATCAGGATGCTCTCAGCTCTCATCTGAGCTGAATGCCTGAAAAGCAACCTTGAAACTTYTGAAATGCTATTTTCCTAGAGTAATACAGTTTTTCAGATTAAATATTAAGGATTTGATAAATGATGACAAACCTTGAA
Organism: Mixornis gularis; assembly: GCA_003546035.1. Classification (NCBI taxonomy): domain Eukaryota; kingdom Metazoa; phylum Chordata; class Aves; order Passeriformes; family Timaliidae; genus Mixornis; species Mixornis gularis. Next base: position 86,825 of record QVAJ01000094.1, read on the forward strand.
CTGATTAACAAATCAATTTCTGTTACTGACTGTTTTTCCATAAAAGAAAAAAAAATACAAACCTGAGAACTAGACACTAATACTTTCATTCAAAACCATASAGAAATTTCTGAAAATATCAGCTTTATGATTGCAGACTGAGAGAGCAATTAGTTAATAGCTTTTCTTTTTGAGAAAGATCAAGTTTCTACCCATGACTGCTAACTACGGGCAATACTACAAAAAACACCGTAGAGATGTTTACTACTGATACTCAAAGTAGAGTTAAAAGGTTACTTTGTCACCTTTACATAAGAAATAAACACATTAAGAGTTATTTCTTTCACTGTATTTCTTTTCTGTRATATAAAACAACCATACAAAATAATTGCAGAATAGTTGGAAACAATGATCTCACAGAGGATTTAGGAACATCCAGCTATACTCATTACTGCTATGGAAGCAACACCTYTCTTTATGATAATATGGCTGTCCACCTCTGACATTTGCCTGACCACACATATCATTGTATCTATCCTGTGTAATGACCCAAAACTTGAMAAAGATAAGGTAATATTTTTCAAAATCAGTACTAAGTAATATTTTCAGGATCATACTGTTTCAGTATATAAAGAAGCTGCATTTCCTAGAAAAATCCAACAAGTAGGAAATGCACCATCCCAATTTCTTAGCACTACTATGACTGTGGATGTGTCTCATTTTGCCCCCCCCCACCCTTTCTTGTACAGCTTTTTATAGCAATTCTTTATTCAATGAAGGAACATCATATTATCTGCTCAGATATTCACAAGTCCCAGGGCAATGTGGCTGGGTGTCTAGGATACCTCTGAGACGGGTCATTTCCCACAGCAGACACATCCAACAGAACCCCTGTACCAGCAGGCCAGTAAGGGACAACTGTTASAGAGTGACCAGTCTGCAAGGCTGCAACACAAAGAAACTTCTCTTAAAAATTGTTGGGCCCAGTCTTCATCGATAAACATGATGTAAATTTAAAGCTAAATTTAAGTTTGGCATTTAAGTTGAAAACTATAGCTCAGATGAAAACTAGCTTCAAGGCACTATGACAAAAACCCAGTAAAGTCAGTAGCTCTGTCTGACTCAAATAGGTTCAAAAGGCTTTTTAAAAGATTCCTTGAATTATGGGGTTYGTTTTCTACCTTACTCTGAGCAAGCCCAAATCTTTCACATCTAGCAAAACTTGTATACATTTTAGTGATGCACTCAGTGTTTTCTGAAACATACTTATTTCTGCTGCTGAAATTACTTATTTATGTTTGTTTTAAACAAAACRGGTACTGATAAGATGGTTTCACCTACAATCTTGTAACAACTGTTTTGCCTTTGTTTGTTTTTTTTTGCAGTTCTAATTCCCAAACTATGCTGACAAGGTCCAGTGTGAGCTTCTAGAAGATCTCTGTGCTGTAAGTGACTCCACTTAGCATAATGTTGTTTGCAGTGGGGACTTTGTTGTTTATTGACAGCAGATTATTCATTACCAAAATAATTATTTCTTTGAACATAACTGAAAACAGTACACAATGCCATCTAAATAGTTTGTCCTCTCCCAGGCAAATTACACATGTGTGGGTGCAACTTGAACAGAGCACAGTATTTACTTTACTGCTACTAATAATACATGGGCTGTAAAGCCCATTTCCCTCACTTTGTTAAATGGTCTAAAATGCAAACTTAACAGATGCTTTCCAGCTGTAGGGGTTTTTTTCCCTAAGAATCACTTTCAAGGTTTGCACTCTTAGAGCAGAACTGATGAAAATATGATTGCTATTCATGACGACTCCTCTGCTGCTGGGTAGGCACATTAAAAAGACATAGCTGTCTATCTCAATGTACCCATGCCATAGTAAAATGTGTGTTATTTACTGATAAAACCCACATGACAGCAGTTTAAAAACAGGATTTCTTCTGTCAGTCAAATTAGGGAGGCAGAATATCCTCTATGCCAAGTGATTACTGTCTGGGTCTAAGTGTGGCAAACTGCCAGATCAATTATAATGGTGGAGAAGAGGAAATATGAAGACAGATTGGCTCAATTCTAAGCRGAAGCATCACTAAAAAAGAAACCCAGAGACACTTTAATGCAACATCCAATTACTTAAAAGTGCATCGTCGGCCATCGTCGGCCTACAGTGCAGTTTTTGTTTATATGGCTTCTTTCTACACAGAGTATTAAAAGGGAAGTCAGCATAGACTTGGACAAATCAGATGTAAATGAAAACCACACTGATATAGCCTGAACCTTAATGCTTCTGAGATGTAAATTTCTGAATGTCAGTTTTTATAACAAAAGCCTAGAAATACCATGGGAAAACAGAAGAAGATATCCAATAACATTTCAGATGTAAACCTGTTAAAATAGCGCTATTTACCCCTTCGATCTCTAATAGATTTCAAGGGGAAAGAAAATGGCTAGGTTACTTTTCATACCCAAGTTTCTCCTCTACTATTCATTATTTTATGGATAATTTACCTTTTCCAATACTGCAGGAAAAAGGATGGTAGTATAGCTAGTAGATTAAAGCMACCTAAAACTGATCTATGATGTTAGCTGTTAGCTCCCTTACCATAAGAGGAAATTACAAAAAGGCAGATAAACAAGTTTTGTCTTTTCTTACTATTATTTTTATCAATAGTGGAATTCATCCTCTCAGTTGCACATCTTTATTTCAGGTTYCTACAGCTGATGTGGGGAACATGCATGAAGAATGTGAGTTTCCAAGGAGAGACCAATAATTTAGAATTCTGGAGGAAAAATTCATCAGCTTTGTATGGTATACTCTCATCAGTCTTTAGATGAAGCCTGAAAGAAACTGATTCTGATAAAAGTTGCTAAGGTTAATGTTCCACAAGTGGTGCAAATTAGTGTTTGATCATTATTGCATAGCAAAATGRCATTGTTTTGAATGACACACACCKAAAAACCTGCAGCCCTCACCATCAAAAATATTATAGGGCCAAATTAAAAATCAGTATCTAGAAATAGATACTAAAATGCAGTTATATGAAATAATGAAGAAACTTTCAGGATTTCATCAGGGGATAATTACATGATGTTGTTTATACATGAAACTACCAGATCTCTATTTTACAAAACTTTGGAATGYGTTAAAATTCAGAGAAATGCAGAAACGTGAAACCATGACGTTCAAGATATTTGCAAAGCAAAAGGAAAATTAGTYCAATTATTTGAAGCCTGCTGCATGAGGATGCACAATATATTAGGTTTTAATGATATTTTTGCTAGACTTTGAAGAAGGTTTATGAAAAAAAAAGGGAATGAAACAAGTGTTTTAATGAGACTCAGAAACTGTAAAACGCCAAAAAAAGAGATAACAGTATGAGAGCTTTAACGTTTTTTGAATCATTAGGAAGAATTCTTCATCTTTAACAGAAGAGAGATTTAAAATGAGTAATACTGCTAGAAGAATTTGAAAATAAGCACAGGAGAATCTAATGCTAAGCACTGTCGGTTTGTACTTCATTTGCCATTTTTAACACACCATTATGAAAATGTATTTATAGTCCATAAATCTATCTTATGAATACAAAGTATTCAAAAGAAAATTACAATTTTATACAATATATAACACTGTTTAACTGATGGCTTTAACTCAAGAATCATCATACCCCAAAGTACTCTTTGTTAGGGGTCCATTTAGTATAACATAAGAAACTGAAGGCAAAATACCATTCAGTTAACTGCAGCTCTGAGTAACTGTTCAGTTTCAAYCCAGCCTGCCAATGTGTGGAAATTATGTTTCCATCTTGAACATGTAAGCAGGTGAATACAACTCCCTCTATTTCCACTTTATAAATCCAGTACACRAAACAAGAAAGATCAGTGTTGGAATGCTGTCATTTTTCCTGGTGTCATTCCTCTCRAAAGGATACTGAAAAAGATGATGAAAATGAGCTGTGTGAATGACTAAAAATTAGAAATAAACTCCATTCTAATTAGATAACAAAACTGCAGTCTGTGGTGCTTTGTTTTTTTCTAACCACAAAGAGATTAAAATTGATTCAATTGCCAAAAAATGGAGACTAGAATGTAATTTTATATATATATATAAAAAAGTATTTTTCTGCTGAGGACAAGTAACTATTGAAATAACTTACCCAGGTACAGAAGGGACACTTCATGGTTTGAAGCTCTTTAAGGGTGACTAGAAATCTTTCTTAAAGAGATTCTATAGTCCAGACAGGAGGTTTGGTCATAAACCAGAAACTAGCAACATTCTTCGACCTCTGCTCAGTAGCTCAAACCTGATGGTGGCTAATGGTCCTATACTGGTATGATCGTGTATGCRTTTTAAATAGTTCTCCACATCACCACTCACTCTTTCTATTGTATCTCAGGAGCCAGAGTGATAACTCTTCCCTCATGACTGCCTTATCATTATCACTAAGCAATTTAATTTCATTTCCCTTTGTCAAGAAAAATTCAAGATATATTTCTCACAGAATGCAACTTAAGCTGATCCAGTAATTAAGTCGAGTCAGGTTGAGCAACTTCTAAAACATCCATGCTTAAGAAAGGCACCTCACTCTTTAGGCCAACAGCAGAATACACTTGTGCAGAAGCTGAGGATGGCTGGCTGCTTTCTAAGACAAGTGGGAATAGACAGTCTGAAGCACCTGACAAGGTCCACAGCTCCTGTGAGCCAGGAGTATGTTCCCATTGATGTTTTTTATTCTTACCACAGGCAAAACCCTAACTGGCTCTAAAGGCAACCACAGAATCTGTCTGCACTTTGTTTACAAACTGAAAAAAATCTGTATTTTCTATGTTACTTGTCTAACTCCCTTGGTTCTGCCTCTACCTAAATCWCTTGGAAAGTACAGTCAAGCATACTGCTGGCATATACATCCCAGTGGATAAGYAGACCAGCAGAGCCCTTCCTGAATCTATACATGAGGCATGCCTGAAACATTAAGAATACATAGTTAAGCATTCACACGGGAAATGCTGTAATTAAGGTCGCATGCATTTTTTGCTGCATCTACTTGTRTGTCAAATTTACAGGCTAGACAAGCTATTTAATTATATGATCACATCATAGTTCAAATATCAGTCAAATTACTCATTACTAATGTTGCATCYCTACTTTCCTGAAATTTACTTTATGTGGAAGTACAATTTATATGACAGTTTTATGAAGTCTTATWCGTTATGGTGAACAGTTCAGTCTTTCATGCTAACAAACACAAAAAGAAATTATTTGAGGAACAGCACTGGCTTTTAATGTAAGAACTCAAATTGTACTTAATATAGTAATTCAAATATCTAGGCATCTGCTATATTACTACTTTGGATTTCTTTTACAGCACTAAGTTGCTCACTAACTCACTTCAGTCAACCAGTTACCCTTCAAGTGCTGTAATGCAAACCATATCAATAGCTGAAATTAAATGTATTGCTATAGTCAGTAGGCAGATTTCTGCCTAATTGAAACAATTAATGTCATTGTCAGGTAGTAATAACTAAAAGACTGAGGAGGGGAYGTTTGGAGTAATTTTGTCTGTCTTCCCAAGTCACTGTTACGTGTGATAGTAGGGGGCCTGCTATCCAAGAGGTGGCTAAATATCTGCCTGCCCACGAGAAGCAGGGAATTAATTCCTTGTTTTGCTTTGCTTTGCTTGCATACATGGCTTCTGTTTTACCTATTAACTGTCTTTAGCTCAACACACAACTTCTCTCACTTACACTCTTCTGATTCTTTCCCCTATCCCACCATGGAAGGGGAGTGAATGAGCAACTGTGTGGGGATAGCTGCCAGCTGGGATTAAACCACAACAGTAATATAAATTTTTACCACTGGATGTTTAACTATGTCACCTGGAAGATCTGCAGAAACATGTCACATAGYTAATTCCTTAGCAGACAAACAAATAAATCAACATTCTTTATAATTACATCCCTTCACTCTGAGCTATGATTTATTCCAGCTCCAGGAACAGCTGCTCTTCCTTGTGTACTACCTTGTAATTTGGACGTTTACATTCTAGAGACCGTCCTTGAGGCAAAAATGTACCTTCTATTTTACCAGCTGTGTACCAAAAGGATGGTCTACTGTCCAAGCTGTGCAGTGATCACTAAAGGTCCAGTTGTTATAAGAGAAACATGAACTTACTAGTACTGAAAAATGAATACTTGCACGACTGCCAGCATTTGAATGAAGTGACATCTGGTCAAGCCATCCTCAATATACGTAGATTCACAGACCTGTCAGTCATGGTGCTAAGCAAGTTATTTGGAGGACTCCCAGAAAATCTTAAGGACACAAACTACACTATAGAAGGCATGTCATTCCAAAGATTACATAGCAGGGCACAAAATAACTTACTTTTTAAAAAGATGTGAGCAATTGCCAGGTAGTACAGGTTGAATGGACCCAAGTTATTCTGAAGTAATATTACTAGAAAGCCAAATCTCTGGGGATTCATTTAGAAAAATTTATCATAGGTATAATGACTGCATGCTACGTGCATTATTCTAGCTAATGATATGCAACTCTCTTCCTTTAGTGCCAAAATTAGTCTTCTTGCTATCATTCAGAATAAAAAATGATACCTACTTCCTTTGAAAAAAAATATTTCTAAGAAACAAAAATAACTTATTGAACAGATGAAAGTAAACTGTCAATGGTATCAGCTGTCTTCTCCATAAAGATGTGTTTGGATAATGTCATAAAGAGAACCACTGAGGGCAGTACAAACATAGCAGATAAATAAGCACAGGAAGAGAACTTCTAAAATCAATGGATTTGCATGACTTCACATCAAGAAATACCATGTTTCAGCAGCATGGAATCCTTGTGTACTAGGAAAGCAGAATTTGATTTTCTGCATTTTTTGAAAGTCTGAAGGGAGTAGCATGAAGGACTGAATAAGGGATCTCAATACGTTACTTGGTGTCTTTTTCACATGACATTCAGTATTTGAAATGACTCTTGGTTCAATTACTTCACTCTCCCATGTACCAACTTAGATGCAGTAAAAGGGCATCCTTTTTTTTAATTCCATCTGCAGTAATTGAACTAATTCATCAGTCTTAACAAAGCCAATAGCTTTGTCCTCCATTCTCCTTCCACTCAAACCCATCAACCATGCCATAAATGAACATAGCTCAGTCACCACGGAACTCTGGACATATTTCTTTTTCTTACTGTATAATTGAAGTTCAACATGTTTTGTTTTCTACTTCTCTGTGTGTGTGTGTTTTGTTTCACTTTATATCCTCTATATCATTTGCAGTTACAAATGTCAAAGAGGAAAGTTTGGATTTCACAAAGCACAGATTTCCTTGCCAGCTTCAACAATTATTTCAAAGATTAATATGCTGTTTCAGTAATTCCTTGTCACTCAACTCTATTTATTGTCTCCTCCTCTACAGGGAAGCCATTCTTCAGCAATATCCCTCACTGCATGTTTCAAGATCTATGAACACTGTGAAAAAAATTCCATTTTTAAGCCAAAACATATGCATTATGTAAACAATCTTCTTAAATTAGGAAAGGAAACCAAAAGGACCTCAAAATGTTACGGTTTGCTACTTCACTGCCTGACTGAGTAGGGAGCAGCTCTGTTCATAATCTTAAGAAGAATGGTTTTCACCTTCCTCTATTTTTCCCACTGATCATCTTTTCATTCTGGAGCTTTAGGTGACCAGATTTATCCCCTTTGTGTGAATTGGGTAATCTTCATCTAGATTTGCCTTCTTCCTTAACTTGCTAGAAGTGTTTCTTTCCTGCACATGGAGTTCTGTTTTCCAGTTGCATCTACAAGTGGTCAAAAAGTTAAAATGAAAGAAAGAAGCCTACATCAGTTGTATGAAAGAAGCCTCCATAAGTCCAGGAGAATGGAGCTGCTGATTATAGTATACAGAGAAATCTATTTCACTTTGTTAATTTTTCTGAACTTCAGCAGTTCACACAAAGTTTTTACATACTAAATGTAGACTTTTTATCAAAGGACATTACACAAAGATGTTTTACTACTGCTCTCTGATTAGCTGATTTAAGTATTTTGTAAAATGTGCAAGAACAGAGCTGTTCTGGAGCTACAGATTTAATATATTCACTATGTCACAGTAAAAAATAGGTGGGTTTTTTTTTTTTCTCGCAGATTGTATGCATGTTAAAAAATAACAAAACCAGTATTGGACAATGCAACCATGGGTATCTTTCCTTTGGTGATATTAACTAGGAAACCAAAATTATGAAGACAAATAAGGCACTGAGAATATCAAAGAATAATTCAAGCATATGTAAAAATGTGAGTTTAGTTTGGTTTCCGAGGTAAACTGACTAACAAAATTTTTGCCCTTTCTTCCCTCTAGTAACTTTTGAGTTCATTGATTTTCAAACTAATTCCAAAAGAGAAGTAGAAATACCAAAACATAAAATTCCTAAAGTTTAGGGAAACCTCGGAGATGTATAGATCAGAAGACATTAAATCATTACTTTCTGAGGACAAAAATCAAACAAAGGGGAATATTATGCATTCCACTGGGTAGAAGCCTACTTGCATAAGCAGTCTGTGAAAACGACGAGGACAAAATGTGACAAGAGATACCACAACTGTGGTAGAATTAAGAAATATCTTTCTTCTGAATCTAAAGACAGTTGCCATAGATTTGTTATTTCACAGAAAAAATCCAAATCAAACAAACTCCCGAAAATCCAAACCACATAAAAGAACAAGGAGAGAGCAAGTTCCATGGTGTGGGCTGTGGTTGCATGTCAACTTCAACCATCAACTAATATTGCCACAGCTCCTTTCCCTTTCCCTGTCCTCATTCCCATTCATTCCTAGAAGACCTCTTCAAGAAGGCATACAAAACTATCAACCACATAAACCTAGATCAAAAGCTTCTTAAATTATCACAGTTGACTGAGAATGCAAATGTATYTCAGTGTAAGTTGGGCAGGTTAACTTCAGTGTCTTTGGAAGCGGGGTAAAGTCTACACCGCGATTTCAGTTGACATATGGTAAATAACATCCTTTGGCTCAGGCCACAGACAATTTTTATGTAGCTGCACCTATGAAAGCACTGCCTGCTGCGAAACATTGCGGGGGGTTGGGGGGCAATTCTGATCCAAAAACATGGATTACATGAATTTGAGTGTCATTCATTATAATATGAATTAATTCAGCCCAAGTTATTCCTTGTATCGTGTGTACAGGAAACAGCCATGGCACATGAGCAACTTGCAGAACTGAAGTCATAATAAAAACATGAGGCTATTAGTGAATGATCCTGAGCAGATGACCCTCATTTCTGTGCTGGCTTTTGTGTTTGACCCTAGGTGACAACACCCCTTGCTCTGCAGGGAGTTGGGAGGTGAGTGATTTCATTTTATGAGACAAAGAGCAAAATGAAATGAGTTGATAATGGTACATCAGCAATTAATGGAGTAGAGTGATTCTGGTGTTATTCAAACTTCATGAGTTTCTATATACATCTAAATATGCCTTATCATGAAACTTATAGTTTCTGACTATCATTAAAAGGAATTCTTTTTAAAATTAGAAAAAGGAATTCCTGTTAAATACATGTATCTAAAGATGTGCTGGATGCCAAATGTTTCTAAACATCTAACATACTACTGATAACAGATACAGTTAAAGAGATGAAATTTTAAAGTGGACAAAATTGAGATCCAATTTAGGTAAGCACTTATGCTGATTGGGATGCATTTGCCTTGCATGAGGCTCAGGCCTATGTTGACCCATTTTGCAATGTTTGCCTGGATTTCTATTTTACATCTAAATTACAGAAAATTAATTAAATAAACAAAATCTTAAGAATCCCATATCTCTATTATTTAATCATAGTGAAAAGAAGTAAGTAATTTAAGTGCTCTGATGCACTGCACATTTAATTCAGCTTCTGAGAAAATGGAGACTGCAATAAGCACCGGATCAGGTCATGGATCAGCAATACATGTCAAATACTATCTCCTCCTAACTTGTTCTTAAGTACCTACAATTATAGAGTAGAACCATGCCTTTCAGTAAGCTATTTTACTCCTCAGCTATTAAGCATCTACTCTTAATAACTCACCTAAACTTTCATTTCTTAGCTACAGGCTACTGCTTGACTCCAGAAAAGGCATAATTAACTTTTGAGATTTTTATGTGCTCAACTCTCTCCTAGACTATTTTAATTTAGCTACTTTGGTCCTACATGCATCTTTTTTGAATAAGCTTGTATAAATTTTGTATGCTTCCTTGGTGTTTTCTTCAGTTTTACTTTATTTTCTCAAAGCTGTGGATACCATGGAATCAATATAATGCAATTAATATGCAGCATGTTATCTCTTTTATATCTTCATCTGACTCCTGCTCTTTTTCATCTTTTACCCCTAGTTTTGTAATTATAGATATTTTTCTGAGGTGTAAGAATTGCCCTCTTTTAATTAGAATGGAAACCCTTTGATAATTCACTCTGAAATGCAACATCTTTCTCTTTAAAGAGTAAAGGCATCTTTTAAATAGCATAAAGGAACAATACTACATAGCAGATCAGATCAAGTAGACATTACCCTATCCAACTTCAAAAAGTCTGTTCAAATTACTTCGCCTTGAGGAAGTCCATAAGGCAAACGCCAGTATATTCTTATTAAGATGTCTGTCATAATGATGCAAAGTATCTCCTTTAAGGGAGCTCACTGCTACTCAAACTGCTAAAAATATTAAAAGGACATATTTTAAATACTGACAACAACAAATGCTACTTCCATTCAAAAAGGTGCTACAAGATTCCTGAATATCAAAAATAGCAAGAAATGCGGCCTATTATATAAAACATTTGTTTTCTTCAATCCAGTTATTTCAAACCTACTGTAAGACAATCAGTACAAGAAAGAAAGTTATTCTAGTTGATTTTTCAAAGGTTAGTGACATCTTGTGCAAAACGTTCTCCTCTTATGAGAAACTGCAGGACCTGCGCCTGCTTGGTCTACAAAATAGAAGACTGAGAGGGGATCTCATCAATACATACAAATAGCTCAAAGGTGGGTATCAAGAGAATGGGGCCAGGCTATTTTTGTTGGTGCCCAGTGACAGGATGAGGAGCAATGTCCATTCTATTTACTGGAAAATACTGTATGGAAAATTTAAACACCATGCTTACAAAATCAATTTTCAAAGCATTTGATGGTCTTGCTGACAGTCTTTCTACTCTTAATTTCCATCTACAGTTATTTTGTCCAAATCAAGATAAAAATAAAGTTATTTTCTTTGCTTTAGGTGCTTTAACAAGAAATCTTTTACAAAGAAGCTCTCAGATTTGATCCTGAAAGTCTTCTAGTTACAAAAACAAACAGGAACCCCATGAAAAATTGCAGGATTACACCGAAAACATACGCCGTTTCAGTGTACGGAAATGCAAGCCATTGGAAGTGCTGTATGGCACCTCAAAACTAAAAGAAACACTAATTAAATTCAAAACGTTCATTTTTTAAATGCAAAATCAAATCAGGTCAATGCCAATCAACTAAAATCCCTTGGGTTCAAAAATTGTAAGAAATACTAAAGCAAATCTCCAAGGTAAACACATTATCAACCAACAAGGATCAGGGAAATCAAATCCAATAAAATACAACAAACAAATTGCCAAAGTTGTTGCAAAGTGGGTGTAATAATGAAGAAATTATCATTTTAACACAGCAGGATACCTAATTCCTTATGTCCACATCATCATCTACTATTGTGGGAAGTATATTTTTTAACAGTTTTTCATTCCAAGTACACTCTGCACTGAGTGTTTGTTTTACATGAAGGAATTGCAGTTTGGTACTTCTATATATTTGGCCTTAAAACATAACTTTTCAGTGCTGTGAGAAGTTTTATTCACAAAAAAAAACCCCAAAAAACCCCAAACCCAACCAAACAAAAAAAACCCAAAAAACAAAACAACAAACAAAAAAACCCACAAAAAAACCCAAACAAACCCAAAAACCCCACCAAAACAAATATTTCCTACTGCTTGTAAGGACAAGGTTTTATATGAAAGAATTTTCTATTGTAGGATGAAAGAGATTAGCATGTATTCATTAAGATATAGTCACATGCTTCAAATGCTGCTCCTCAAAATGTGCAGCTTTTCCTGCCAAAACTTATTTATATATCTAGCATCTCATATTACTTTGTGTATGAAGCACACATTAAATAGAAATTTAAGTAGAGATTTTAAAAAGTTTTAGAATTCAAAAATCAAGTCTGATGTTCAAAGATAGACGTCACCTAGCTATATAATTGAAAAGGCCAGACTTCCAAAATATTCAATATATCTTCAGTAGACTTTCCAACACAGTTCTCTGTTGAGAACACTATGTCGAGGCATTTTGCACTCACTAATTAAATGTAGGTTTTCTTGTTTTACTGATGCAGAAGCACAGAGGAATTGGATAAACTACAAAATAGAAGTCAGTATCCCAGCCAAGAAAAGATCCCAAAACACCTGACTTTCAATCACTAAGAAATGTTTTTCTCCATACCATACTTAAACACAAAGGAGAACAGTCTGTTCTTCAATATTGCTTCAAATATAAGCATTGAAAAATTACTTTGTCTACTTTATTTTTGCATTTCCTAAATTATATAAAAAAATATTATCAGGTTCCATATAATGTAATCTCGGTTTCTTTCTAGTAATAAAATGAAACAATTTTAACTTTTAAATATTTTAAATGTAAACTGTGTTTTTAGCTTTCAGGCACTAGAACCTGTTATAAGCACAAATTAAACTTTAATTAAATTACTTTAACAGGAATTTTGAGTGTTCTGCATGCATAGTTAAGGATTGTACAATTTTATAACAAGGCTGACGTGATCAGATGGCTTGACTTTAATAGTTACCATCACATTAAGTAGATTTCTAATTACATTACGAGTTCCAGAGAGAAAACCACAATTAATGAACATATGACCCAAAGTCTTTCAAATTTAGTGAACTGTGCGAAGTCTGACACATAACATGCCAAATGCAAGTGGGACAGAGAATGAGGAGGGTGAAGTGGAGCGTGTTGTGAATTCATGTAAAATTTTATTTCAGCTGTAAATTCAGTGCCAGTATGAGTCAATCATCAGGAAAACAGCCACAACTGAAGTCAAGAGAAGCTGTTCTTTGACTACCCATGGCATTATACATGATGCTAGACCACTCCCGTGCGTCACCTCATTATCTAGGTCCAGAAGATGGTGAAATACATGTAAAAACCAAGAAACTCCTGACAAAATTGAATGCCCACAGGGCAGAAGAACAGAATATAATAGAACAATTATACTATTGCCTGAAATTCAGTAACACGAGCTCAGATATTGCAAGAGCAGATRGGTTTCCAACACTCCCCAACTAATGAGAAATTTCATAGTGGGGATGTTTTTCCTTCTTGAAAAAATCTAACCAGCTTTCTAATATCTTTTTTTATGCTTGGATCTTAATCTTACAATTACACAAGTGCCTGTCCTCATATGAATACTTTCAGCCAAGAATGTGTCAGAAGACAAAGTTCTTAATTTTTTACAAAAATAATATTCTCCTTTCTACTTGCTTTAATTGCTTTTTTTTATCTACGTCATTTTAGTTTTCAAATGTTCCTGTCCTAGCTTTCCCAAGTAACCATTACAAGCACCTTTCACTTCTGTGTGCAGAACAGTAAAACACACTAGAAAAAAAAATTGTCTGAGTTGGTTTTGGTGTGGGGTTTTCTTTTGTTGTTGTTGATTGGTTGGTTGGTTTATCTGTTTTGGTTTGTTATTGTTGTTGGGGTTTTTTTGTTTTGTTTGTGCTTTGACTTTTTTTTTTTTAAGAGCCAGGTATTATACTACAAAAAACCCCAGGAAACTGAATATAAAAGAAGTTAATTATACTGTTTTCACCATAAAAATTAAGAGAAAACAAAAAATAAAATAAAAAAAATTTCTAAGCTGTACACCACTAGACCCAACCCTAAAGTATTAGATTCTGAAAAAGTAAAACTGATCCAATATTTCCTTTACTAATAGGTAGCTACTTTTCCTTAAGTTTATATTTTCCACTTGAGAAAATCCAGGGGAATGATTTCTTTCCTCTTGGGGAGATCAGAACATTTTATCTTCAGTGTCATGAAATTACAAAACACATGCAACATCAAAAGTAAAACTTTGTGTCTTTGATCTCAGAATCAGAACAGACATACTGACTGTAATACTAATACACATTGCCTTTTCACTTTCTTTTATGTTCAGAGTAGACTTGCATGGCCAGAGAAAGGCATTTCTGGTTTTGTGAGCTCCCTATTTTAACACAGAGATCCCATGCAAATATACAGTTTTAATGGAATCCTGCAGTGTATAAGAAACTGGAATGCTACAGAGTTCTCTCTTAGTGTGCAGTCTAGTCAGAAGAAGGTAGGAAAAGGTAACTATTGGGTGAAAGGAAGAAGCTCACAAAATTCTGCAACTTGATAGTTTAGTAAGATCTGCTAGGGAATAAATGGAGTTCTCTCATTGCAAATAGCTATGCAGTGGTACTTATATAGACCAATCATACAATTTTTTTTTTCTGGAACATTAATAGTAGGACTATTAAGAATTTATTAAACTTCATTTAAAAATCACATATATGTTAGAGGAAAATTATTCTTTTCACCTACTGTGTCATACTTTGAATAAACTGCTCTTCTAAAAATTATTTTCAGTTAGAAAGAGAGTATTATATAAAACAGCAAGAATCAGAGCAGCATCAGGTGCACTCCTTTGCTCTAGATTTGGTATTAGGGAACAGAAGGAGGCAATGGTACAAGGCAAACAATATGTTATTAGGTCTTTTTAAGTTTATTAGGACTAAATGAAAAACCTCCTAGCACCTATTGAGAGCTTCAGTCCTAAGATCTGAATAGTTTTATCAGTTACATGGAACTTTTTATTTTTTACAGAAATCTCCAAGGTTACTTGCTCTCTTGTAATAAAATAGTAAGCCACATGAACTGCAAAATCAATTTTGGTATATTCATAAGCTGTGAATCCTGTCCAGGAGGCCAGCTGCCAATACGGGAAAAATCAATGATATTTCCAAGGAGCATCAAGTGCATGCTTGTTAATAAACCTGCGAAGGCAGAATTTTCACTTAACGTATGTAAATCCAAAACAGTCTAGAAGCTAATAAATATCTACTCCATATAGAGAACACACATTAAAAATATTTTGTGCCTATTACATTAATTTCTTTTAATATTGTCAAATGCTATGCTGCTGTCCTGGTAACCTGTAAGTTGGTTTAATTTCATAGTCAAGTGGGCTGGGTCCTGGTGTTGCAACTCCTCAGCAGATCCCTGCAGAGGTAGCAGGAGTACTTGTGTTTTTACAAGACAGCAGCAGCTGCAAAGTCTGATCCAGCAATATGCAAGGGGAACTGGACAGTTATTCCTGAACTTCTCCAACAAGTTTTTTATATCTCCTCCAGACCAAAGGTAGCAGACCATAGGTAAGGACTCTGTGAGCTTACTCAGCAAGCCATCAGCTGGCTGGTGACTCAGTTGACTTGAGAAAATTAATAAACATAGYCAATAAAATAGTTTTCAGAGGCTTTGTTATAGGTTATATCTCGTTTTCTTCTCCATCCCAACATTTTAGAATTGAGAATCATCCTTTTTACCCAGGTGAGTTATAAGTTACAGAAGTAATAGGATAAAGATACTATTTATATTTATTTATATATTTAAAGAAAATATTTATATTATAAATAAAATATTTCTATTCCTATAAAATAGGAATAAAGACTGTAATAGCCACTGTACTGCCATATAAGATCACAGAATACTGATCTGAGTTGGAAGGGACCCACAAGGATTGTCAAKTCCCACTCTTAAGTGAGTGGCCCATATGGGGATCAAATGCTCAACCTTGGCATGGCTAGCACCGTGCTCTGACCAACAGAGGTAATAGTTTGGGCAGCTATGCATCTGTGAAAAGAGCCCAAATCAACTGCCATGAAAGCTTAATTCATTTAACCATATAATAAATTAGACTGGAAGAGACCCTTGGAAGTCACCCAGTCTGACCTCATGTACATCTATACAGTCTTTTCGGGAGATATCTCTACCACTTGGGTAGCTTGTTAGACATGGAGTGAGGGAATACAAACCTTCCTCCCAGAAAAGCTGAAAGACCCACAGCGCTTGAAGGTATTTTCAGAAAACAGCTGAAGACACAGTGTTACATGGCAGAGGAAAGGTCACAACCATACTGTTGCTTTGACTAGCTATGCTATTTAATGTTAACTGCCCTTAAAATCTTTCAGAGGTACTGTGAATCAGGCACAAAGGTGTCCAGTAATTTTCATTTAGGTGAGAAACTTTTCATCACGCATGCATTGCTCTGCTTTAAATCACTATTCCTGTCCTACGTTATTCTGTCTTCGTTAAATATTAATGTCTAAATTTGACTTTAATTTCATCTCCATTGTTCACTGTCACTCACCAAGATCTTCATCAAGCAACTGGCAAAGATTCAAATGGATCAACAATGCAACATTAATGTCCATGAAAGTACACTAAGAAGTATTTTTCATACTACCAAGCTAATGACCTTGTAAGGCACTTTTTAACTCTCATTTTCAATAGTTCTTATTATTCCTTATTATTCTTATTTCCTTAGTTATGTTTTCATTCCACCATATCACCTCTCTTTCAACCTCTCTTCTAAACATGACTAAAATGCAGACATAAACTTAATTTATGGGGGAGGTGACACCCTCTCCCCCCCCCMAAAAAAAAGGATTTTTTTGATCCATATTGAAATATTAAATGATATGAAAATATATCCATATTTTATTGAAAAATAGCAGAGTGAGGGTATTACACTCAAAAACAGCTCCCTTTGTAGAAAGGAGTTATGGAATAATAAAATGATTTCCTTTATGGAAGCAAATAAAAGTTTCTAGAAATCTGAAAAAGTACAAGTATTTCCTACATATAAATCCTAAAGTTCAAGTGTTAGCAAAAGGCCTACCAGAACTGATATTCATGCTTTGAAGCACTAATATAATTTGTATTGATTCAGTCAATAAAATCCATTAATGAAATGGAAGGTTCACACGACTAATTAAATCAAGAGAAGCAGTAATATTAATCCAGACTTGCATCAGTATGTAGAAGCCAGTATCTTCACCCAAGCCGACAGAAGTAGCCAATAAAAAGGGGGGTTTGCCAGCACTACACCTTGATGATTTAAATTACAATTATCTCTGCTTCCCCTTTGTGTGCTTTTTCACTCTTACAGTTAAGTGAACTGAAAATCAAAAGCACATAGCTTCCCATCATTTAGTATTTGTAACAATAAATTTGTTTTCAGTATGCCTTACCTTGAAAGTAACTATTGAAGTGAGATCATTTTATTTGTGGCAATGTGCATTTTGTTTTTGTGACGTTTGCACAGAGGCTGGTGTGGGACTACTAAAAATTGGCACTTATGTACTACTTCAATCACAAATTAAAGTCAGGACTTTCCAACAGGAATCAAAAGTATGAATTAATAAACAATAAATACACTCACATATGCTCAAAGAAAACAACTGCCTGCTTCAGAAACCACTATCAAACAGCAGCTTATTATCAAATTTCACATGTAAGGTATGTAAATGAAAAACTTTTCTTGTTTGCAAACAAATGTAATGACTCTACATTTGCAGATATATGTTCTATATCAAATAAATCTCCATTAGGTTTTCAGATTAAGTATGAGGAAAATTATTTGGGTATTTTAAAAATCTAATATTTCCAAAGTAGAAAGAGCAAACACATTGCCACTGGAGGTTATGAAACTTAGGACCAGACATATGAAAAAATTCATAGCAATTTATGAGAAAAAAATTTCCAGGATTACTGGGAAAATTCCAAGGATATAATTGTTTTCTTGCTACTTGAAAATCCTTCAGGGTTTATATTGGATTATTTTTTGTCCAAATTCTGTGCAATTCAAATGTTTAATATATTCCAGTATCACTTCCAAAAAGACAGAGTTCGCGTTCAGTAGTGTTCTTACGAACTCTACTGTCTCTTGGAATTTTGCAAAGTGTCCTGCAATTAATGAAAATGTTGAGTAGAAATACTTTTTCTGCTACAAACAATGCATGTAATTACCTAGTTTGTATCCACCATACTTGGCTTCATTGAAACATATCTCAGGAACCATATCAGTTTCCAACTTCTTCAACTACTACAAGCTTTGTGGTTTCCCTGAAATTGAAATAAATCACTGGAACCTGCATCAGAAAAA
This sequence comes from Mixornis gularis, assembly GCA_003546035.1. Lineage (NCBI taxonomy): Eukaryota > Metazoa > Chordata > Aves > Passeriformes > Timaliidae > Mixornis > Mixornis gularis. The sequence continues at coordinate 105,110 of QVAJ01000094.1, forward strand.
CTCGCCTACTTTTGTCCTGTCTCTTTGCCTTAGTGAATCCTCATTAAAGGTAGGAAAGGTAGTGAAATCATAGCCATTACTCTGTCTGTGGCAAAATTCCCACTCATTTCATGGAGACTGGGCTTTTGCTCACAGCTAAGATGTTTTCCAGGACTGAAAAAAAGCTGGATCATGTGGAAAAAATTATCTTAGAAAGTGGAATACCTGAAAAGTTCTTGAAAACCTGATATAATAAAATATCATAGCAACAACCTCAAGCCAGCCTGGAAGCTACATGCAGGAAACCAGGAGAGCCTGAAGTGTGAAGGTCAGTATAACCATTACAATACTGGCTACTCATGCTGGCAGAATGCTGATGTAGTATCAGATGCAAGATCCAATTCATTTTGGGTGATGGACAAATTCACATGTCTGCATGCAATTTTAAACATCACCACTTTTCATTTTTAAAATGCTTTAAATGATGCTAGCAAAGCAAAGATATACAGATTATAATGAACTCTCCTGAACAGATATATTTCTATTGTATTTGCTGAGTCTGAAAGAAATTAATCTGTTTGTATGTAGAGACATAGTATTTCAAAAACTTGGGAAACTTTGGATAAGGGAGTGAAACTACAACTATGACACCCTGAATTCTCATGTCTGCTAACTTACTCATGATGTGAGATGAAGTTCAGGCTGCATCTGAAGGCTGCACTATGGACACACTCTGTACCACTGGGAAACATTTGGTCAGTTTGTTAGAAGTGTAATTCACTCGAGTCTTGCTCAGAAACGCCCTTGTGTTTCAACCCAGTATGACAATGTAACAAAATAATGAAGATGGTGGTGGCTTAGGTAGAATGGAGTGCCTTCAGTCTATTTAACTGTGGCCTATGGGACAGGATGAGCTTTTTATGTTTTGACAGGAGAGCAAAGTATTTTTTTTCTTCTAGCATATTTAACTGGAAAGCTAAAGTTCATTTCTGATTCACAGAAATTTTTAGACATTGTGTTAAATACATTCCAACTCAAAACACTAACATGTATTCTCTCAGGTACCTCCTGTAATCCACATTCATTGAATAAAAGCCTTCCAAGTTGAACAGCTGAGTCTACATGCAGAGCTTTTTCTTCCCCTCCTGGTGCCCTACATGACCAAGCTAGCATGAAGTACAGAATATCGATTAGAAGTGTACTATGGATTCCTTGCACTGCAAGTTAAATTACCGTATACTGTATATTTTTAATTTCCCACATATAACAATAAACATGATTGATTCTTCAATTTCAGAGCATCGTTTTGGCAATTAAGAAAATAAATACTCTTTCCATGTACAGCTCGCTTTTTTTTCCTAAATAAATGTCTGCAGTGTATTAGCTCATGTGTGACAGAAAAATAACTACCTACCTGTAGGCCCTGTAGGCCTCATTCCATTTTCTATTTCTTTTTTATTATTATTATTTATTTAGGATCTGCCATTCATTTTCACACCTAACAGTAAAAACCTCTGGACGTGGTTGTTGTGAAGAGGATTATCTTTCAGATCAATGCTGAAATTGATTCCAAACCATGCTATTTATCAGCCTGAAGCTAAAGCACTAGGAGTCAGGAAATATTTCCTCTCCTTCAAATCCGTTCTTACTCTGCTGTTGGAAAATCACAATACTATGGTCTTCATTAATGCACACTACCTCTATTCCTTGTGCATACAGAATATTGACGTCAAATAGACTTCAAGGTTAGTTGCATTATCAAATCCAGTTCAGAAAGAAACAGATTAAGGAAACAGCACAATTGAGTTTTGCACCACTACAGAACAGTTGCTGATGCTAACTAGGAATATAGCCTTACTATGACATCTGACATTAATGACTCTTCTCTCTATTTCACATAAAATACACTGTAGACTTTTATTAGCATCATAAAATGATACAAGAAATACACATTAAATGTCTCTTTACTAAGCCACACTTAAATAATTGGTTTTTGTTGCTGAAAAACAAAAAAGAAAAAGGCATGCTACATTTCATGCTACACAAACTACAGAAAATTAAAACTAAGAGATTCACCAAACTATCTAGGCATAATACAGAGTCATACAGATACACAAGGTCGAATCTGTTAAACCTTATCCTGCTTCTCTGATTAACAATCTTCATGATGAACAATTAGGGACAATTTGATGAATGGTGAAAGTTAATGAGAGTCTTTCAATTTATTTCAGGAACTATACTAAGCCTTTATTTGTTTGAGACTGTGGCGACACTGTTAGCTCATTATGACATTACTTATATTGTCATTTAATACTGTCTGAAAGGATGGGACAAAGCCTGTGGTGAAGCTTAAACTAGTGTAGTACATAAGCTTCAAATAAATAAAAATTATAGTGCAATTTACAATACACAGAGGCACACAAAGCGTACAGGAATTTAAAGTAACATCAAATAACATTAATATATGGCGAATATAATGATGATAATTAGTACTTAGATCAAGCAACGCTGGTTTTGTCTCACYTTTTTCCTTTTATAAGAGAAAACCTGTAGTTTGTGACTAAGAATTTGGAGTTGCAATAGCTCTGCCAAATGCCTCAATGGGAGAATGGAGACGTTTCRAATTCCACTAGAGATGCAAGATAGAAACATTTAATTAAGGAAAGCTCAATATTAAATAAATTTGGCTAAGTTTAAAGTGAGTAATAAATTCATATTTTTCAAATTCAGACTGTAAATTTAATATCCRTTACCAAAGACCTCGGACGTATACATAGGAGTCCTTCTGAGAGCAAAGACCTTACTCAAAGTTTCTTGAAATAATGAAAGCAAACAATAACTAATTTTGATCATTCAAGACATAATATTTAACATTTTTGTGGCAGATTTAAACTCTAGGTTTATCTCCTAATTAGTCTTTAGGATAYATGTAAGTTATTTTCACCAATTGCAGGGTGATTGTAGATGTGGTTTGATAACAAAAGCTATCCATACACCATTCCTAGAAAGGGTAACTGGTAGAATGAATCCCCTACCTTCTTGCTTGAACTTCAACACTAATTAGAAGGTGTAACTTTAAAGATGTGCCCCTAATGAAGCAAGATGACCACTGCTCTTCTCCTTTGATGCAGGAGGCGAACCTTGTGGCTTAYATCATTGCTCTCTTCCTAATTGTGCAAAAACCAATGCACCTCTTTYACAAAAAAACCCCAAGTTTACCCAAATCAATTACTGACATGTCTAGAAAAAAAAATAATGGCCCGTAAGGACACAAATATAGCAAGTGTATGTACTTTTTACAGTCTATTATCAAGATTCATATTAAGCTTGGAAAAGCAGCAAACACTATATAATAAAGAAATTTSAACTATTTAGTAATCAAATCACTTCATGGGTACACCAAGGGAATATGAAACCTCTTCCTATTAGCCAACCCAGTAGATTTTTCAGGATGATTACATTTTTCTTTATATTCTAATTATTTCTCTTTATCTTTTAAATTTAAATTCCTCTACACTTCCAAACAAAATGTATAGAAAAGTAAATCTGTAAAAATAAGCCCATCAGCTTTGGGCTTTCCACCTGTAATTTCAGCCTTTTGTAGGTACTATTGATTGCAAAACAGAAAGAAAAAGGATGCCTGTTAAATTGTATTCTTTCAGAACTATATGCAACAAATGCAGCCTGGTGCATTTGGTCATATTTATAACAGCAAAGAACTCAGAAGGATGGAAGTTTGCAATTTTTATGATTGGTGTTGAATTCAGAAGGCACTTATTTAAAGTATGATCAGTAYAACCCAAAATTCCTAACAACACTTTGTGTTATCCATGAATTATTTTGACTTTTTCATAGAGAAATGAAAAAAACAATGTTTTCAGAGTTCACAGAAATTCATTTAGATCAATGAAAAGAGGATCATATTTAAAGGGCTTTTGTTTCTAGTAGATGTGAAAAACTATACACTGTGTCTCCTAATAGGAAATAAACCAAACTAAAATAAGTCTTATCACACATATACAGAGAATGATTGGAAATTCATATTGAGAATTGTAGCATTTCATTTCTAAGACAATACTCTTAAAAGCAGCTTACAACATTTCATCAAACCACTAAAAATACACTTATTTGTGTTAAAAATACAGAATGAGTRTTTTTTATAGATGGGTTTGCTTCAGAAACTACTTTTTAAGTATCTTGACTATGTCATGAGCATATCAGTAAAGAGCTATCACTAAACCACACTTGTTAGTGGGAAAATRTTGGACAAACTGGCATTATTATTAATATACAGTAGATTCTTAGCAACAAAATCTCTTAGGAAATTATTCTACTGATTTACACCTGTGAGTAGAGTGTGAGACTTTTACTTTTGGAATAATATGCTACAATTGGTTACTTTTTATCCCATTAAGCAATTACTTCCTACTGTAATTCTTGACTCATTGGTCTGTCTACTTATTTCTAATGCAGATATAAAGAAACATTACTCAGATAAATGTGATCTTATAGCTACATATCACATTTAATAAAATCCCATTAGCCCAGGAAAATGCATCAGTTAAGAAATTTTCAGAGACCCACAATGACTCAGTAACTTTATAGCTTAATTTGAGTTAGGGTCAAATCCCTTACTCCAGCTTTCAGGGAATAGCTGAAGGCTGAAACTGACTCCTTTKAATTAAATGTTGAGCAAAAAATTTTCCTTGGTATTCACAGATATTTGCTACATCTGTATCTACAGGCAGGTGTATTTCCCAATGATGATGCAACACACTGCTAAAGACTGTGACTTAAYTTGGGGTGTTTGGGTTTTACACTTTGCCACAGTCCTGCTTTGTCATCTCTGGGTAATGTTCCACCACCATTTGTATTGACAGCCCAGATCCCATTAGATKTGGTAACACCGAGTACCACCATATCTAACTTTAAGGCACCTGATCCCAACATGGAATTTATAACCTAGGTAAACATGCAAATGACCTATATAAGGAAAGCTTATAGGGTCTGAAAACAGGATTCACAACCAGGCTGCAAAGTAGAAATACATCTGGCCTAGACTCTCTGAGATGCTGTCCKTGTGTAATCCCATGCAGATGCAAGAGCTACCAGTAACAGGTTTCCAACCTTGAAACCAAACAAAACTGTGTCAGCATATCAATCCACTGGAACTGAACAGTCTTGCAAAGCACATGGGTAACTGGCCTAAGCACTGAGATGAGCTGCTGAAGACATGCAATTCTCAGAACATGAGCTAGAATACCTGTGCTCAGTGCTGTACTGGAGCAAGCGAAGTATCTTTACACAGTGYTGCACTGCGCGGCATAGGCAGGTTTAGCAAAAGGGGAAGAGAGTATACTTCAGTGTTTATGTTTCTACAGCAGACCTGTAGATAAATGACTGAAAGATATTTGGCTTGCTACCTTCTTTTTATTTAAACAACTGAAAAAATATCCCTCTAKGTATAGACAACCAGCTTAGTCTGCTCCGCAGATAAATATGAAAAACTTACACAATTAATACCTTGGAATACTGATGAAAGTTTTAGGACACTATGATTAAAACTCCATTCACCCAAATTAATTTTAATTTAAGTTTCCCATATTCCACAGTTCCTTAATCACGTTATGCTTGGTTCCTTAACCACCAAGGAAAATATTCATGCCATTCTTAGTCTGTTTACCTCAGGTGTACCTTTGTGAGTGAAGAAAAAAAGTCTACAGGGATACGGAAAAAGGCATTGTCATTAGGTATCTCAGAGAATGAGGTCATGCACCTGAGAACACAGGCAAATGCAGGCCAGCATTATTGTACAGCTTTGGTTTTAACATTTATCAGTCTTTACATAAAATACACAAATGGCACTTAGAAGAAGTCAGGCTTATCACTTTATGAAGAATATGAAAGCTGGGTGTCTCACAAAGGCAAAGCTGCTTTCAGCCTCACGAACCTGCTATTTCTGGTGGTGCTGTGTCCTTCTTCTTCARGAGAAGGGAGGCAAGATGAGTCTCTGCCATGCCAACCTCATCTCTACTCCAGTGGCCAAGAAGTGGCCAATCTGCTGTAAGGTTAGAGTTTCCACTACTACAGGCTGAAGCATGTGTACAACCATGGTTATTGATTAAATGCTGTAACCTCCATGTTACAACATAAATGCTGGACAGAACAATTACTGAGACTCACAGGCTGGAATCTGGTATGTTACTACATGCATTAGGCATGGTCTAAGGATTTCTGCTGCTCTAGAATGGAATATMTGGTTTGTGAATTACAAAACAGGTTTATAGAGGCATATAGAAAATGACCCTAGATCAGCATCCCTAGATGGTGAGTATTTTGAGTAGGTTCAACTGCAGATGTGTAAGCATAGAACAATTTAACAGTCCACATTTGAGGGATCACATACTCAGATTTGACATATGAGTTTGTCCTTTGTCCCAGAAGAGGATCTAATACCATGGCTACTCATGGGTGGTATTGTTTGAATTTTTTATGGCAATGATTAGATAGATGCATAGAGAGGTAGAGATGTTGACAGCACAGTGCTATTAAGAGCAGGTGATGCTCAGCTCTGCTTCTCTCACTTTCCTGTGGCAAACTCTCCACAGCAGAAACTCCTCTTCTGCCTCTGTTTAAGGCCACTGCTTCTGCTCCAGTTCTCTGCAAACAAAACCCTTTCATTAAATGCTGCCCCCTCTCCTATCCTGCTGTATTCCTAAAATGTCTTACATCTTTTTAAGAACACAAAAASACAGCATCCTTTATAAATCAGAAAAAGAAGTAACCTGTAAATATAGTCTTGTTTAGCCAATGAAAGGACAAATCTGTCCTCACCATGATGAAAAAAGTCCTGGCATTTGACACTGAGCATTTTCTACTACCTGTTTTCATTTTCTCCCTCAATCTCTCCATTAGTTCTCTGGGGGGTTTTGTTGTTGTTGCGGGGTTTTTTTTGTTGTTGTTGTTTGTTTTTTATTCACTCGTCTTTTTTCATGCCATTACTTTTCTTTAGAACACTTTCTTAGGTCTTAAATGGGTGCCATCTTTTCATATACTTCTGGATATCTTACAAATTTGTGTTTGGTATCTGTCAGATTACCTTTTAAAAATGGTTATCCATACATACATCAATGAAGACTAAGCCTACATTCAGCTTATGATAGGCAGKCCAGTGGTAAAAGTCAAACTTACACCTACTGTTGAAAGAAGTTATATTAAACTTGTTTCTTTCTCAAACTGACTGTCTCAGCATAGTGCTGATCTCACTGAAAATTACCCAAGTATAATTCACTGCACTAAACCACTTTCCTTAGTGCAGATGCTGCTTCTCTTCTCAATGACCAAAACAAAGTAAAAAGATTAATTTCCCCAGTGCATTACTATACCTATTTAGTTGTATCTTTCAGTTGTTTTCAGTGGGGTTACACTAGAGTAACACTGAAGTAATGCAGTGCTTAATCAACCCTAATATATGCCCCTGATAGCTTTATGTTTTATTCCAGCCCATTAACAGGCTRTCTGCTATGACAGTGCCAGAAGATCATTATGTCTTAATGAGGTGATTAAAACCAAAAAATATTCAGTTGTTGCAAAATATTAGAATGGCCTCCAAGAAACCCCACCAATATCTAATGTAGTAATTTAATACTTYATCTGTTGCTACCTATAAAGTCTTCAAACTTCAATTATGTAGTTGTAAATTATCTGTGATATAAATATTCTTCATGTAAAAGCACTCACTGATACTTCCAAATGTAGGAACTAATTTTAGAATTAATTACAGGTGGTGTTCTGATATTTTTACAGTGCAATGTTACATACTTATGTTAGTGTTTCCCAGTGTACATCATTATTGGAAGCACTATAAATAAGGCTATGCTCAAATTGGAACTTTGTACAATTTTATACTTGGTAACAGATGTACTAGAGGTCTCAAAACCATTTCAAAACCTATGCTTACAATGACACAGATTTTGAGAGTATTAATCTGAAAGACCACTTATCCAAAGTCACTCAGGTACCTGAGTTGAGCAGATGACTGATACTTCCACAACAACCTGTCTCCCTGACTCCTCAAATTTAATTGAATTGCATTAATTCTGTTACATTCAATTTTGCCAACCCAAGGATTTCTGTGGTCCTCATTTCAGTGTCCTTAATATCTTCCTGAAGAAAATACATGACAAACAAGAAGGCCTAAATTAACTCAACTATTTTATATGTGGAGCCATGTAATTGAAAGGTTTATCTAATCTGTAAGCATACAAAAAACTTGAAACTAAAATGTACTACTTTTTAAATTTAGACACCACACTCAGCAATATATAATAAACATAAAAGTAAGTTTGTGGCAGAAAGAAACTAATTGAAGGTACCTTCTGTAAAGTAACTAATATAATTTTGTATATTGAAAACTGTCCACATATAGGTGTGTATATATATAAGTGTATATATAACTCTATATGCACATATGCCTCATCGATCATTTTGCTTACTTAGAGATGTAGACTGATCTTAAATAATACTGTAAAGGGATATTCTATGACAATTTTTCTCAATATCTTTGGATAGAGCTGTCTGCAGAGATTGGAGGGACTACTTTCTTGCCTGAAGAATGCTGTCCTTACAGACCTGACACTTTCCTGACTTCATTTACCCTTCAGAGCTGCTTTCCATGGGACCCAAACTACAATTTCCTGAGCAAAGATCTTCACTCTGCTGTTCTCTTTCTTCACTCCTCCCAGGACTTKGAACTCCATTTCATGGTCACAACATCCAAGGCTGTCACCCATCRCCAAATTTTCCCACAGCTGTTTTTTTGCTGTTTAGTAAAGAACAGGTGAATCCAGCGGCGCATCACTCCTGCTTGACCCATCCAGTATTATGCCAAGAAGTTATCCCCAAAACCTATCAGAAGCCTTCATGGCAAGAATGTTCAAAATCTATARGGAGAGGTGAGGAGGAAAGAGTGAGGACTCACAAATGAGCTGAAAGGGATCTTGAACAAGCCTCACTTCTTCAGAAAATGAGTTTAATTATCCATACTGAGAAATTTTAACTATTGTTACCATTGGAAGAGTAAAGCATAGGACTTTTAGCCCTACCAAGTACCCTTAGATWCAAATGCTAAGCAAGCAATATATTGTATGCTTTACACAAACGCAACATTAAATGGCAACTTAGAAGCACTAAACCACAAATGAAAGGGACATAAATATAAAGTCAGTCTTTCAAAATTAAGTTCAACAGGCAAGCTATTATACTGTCACTTTGGTTTATGGCCACATACAGGCCATAAACCAATGTTTTAGTCTACAACTTCACAATTCACGACACTCTTTCAGAAGTGACCTCAGAAACTATTATACAGATATACTGGGTATCCATATGACACAAAATAAAAGGGAAGGAAAAAGAGTGAYTAACTAACCAGGATCTAATGGCCCAGACAAAACTTTCCCATCCTGCTCCCAGCATTAGTTATTAAGAGCTTATTGCTCTCTCTTGTTTACCCCTGTAGCATTTGCATTAGAACAGTCATGTGTTCACAAACTGAAAACTGCCTACATGATGATAATTAAAGACAGCATGCAAACATGAAATGGATTTTAAATAATACAGAAGAAATTTAATTTTCTTTTTCTTAGATAAATAGATGTTCCCCTAGAGTTAGGAATCTAAACAAAAACAAGTCATTCTGGAGGGAAATTTTACTGCAGATGTATATATCCCCAGTTCACAAATGTGGTGACATATCTTTGGCATAATGAATACAAGGCTGTATTGTTTATATATCTCCAAAACCTTGATGGATGTTTTTATTTCTCTTTCCCTTCCTCTCCCCTCAAAGAAAAATTAATTACTTGTCCAGCACTAAAATATGTATCTTCTTTTTTATGTTTTGTGACTACTGTATTCTAATACGTTAAGAGCAACAGAATGCAGAACATCCAATGTTCACCTGAATAAACAGTATAATAATTTTTCAACAACTYTTCAAATTAATATGAATTAACTTGGTACAGGTCTCAGTGGGATAAAGGCAGACCAATATTAGGAAATGGTTAAGATACATATATATGTGTGTATATATATATATGTTTTGGTTTGGGTTTTTTTTTTGGTCTAGAATGTAATATACCACAATAGTGAAGGACCTAGAAAATGTGTGTAGTTATTTTTTTTCAGCTAAGCTTAACAACGTACTTACCAACACAGGCAATGTGAGCAATTTTTTGATGTGAATAGAAACACAAAAASTAGTACTTCAGGAAAAACTGCTTGYAGCTGGACTGTATRTACCSTGAGACTCTCAGTGGGGAGGATCCCCGCTGATCTCAACTAGAGAATTCTGGCAGATGATGGAATATCATCAGTCTGAAAAGTCCCAGATCACTCCATTTTATAATAAAACCATGAACTCTAGTCAGAAAGCTAAATCACCAAATACTAAGAAATTGTTACATTCAGTATTGAGTATAGCTCAGGGCAAGCTCTCAGTACAATATCAAAGAAATGTGTGGTCTGTATTAACATGCAATGACTGCAATATCCTGATTTAATACCTCTTCCCTACTGCTACTACCTGGCTACAGTTTGAGCCAGCTGTTAAACCAGTTGTGTGACAATTCAAGTTGGGAAGGAAAAGAGCAGTTGAAAGTTAGTAGGTGCAAAATAGTATTTGTGCTTTTGAAAAGTTCCCTCAGTGTTAAGAGACATGTCCTTATAGACAGAATCAATTTGCACATTGCTGGTTTGCGTAATTGAAATTTGAGGAGTCACCCAGAGAATCATGTTTTCACCTGTGCCTCAGTGATGCTCTGACACTGAAAAAGGTATATAACTGAATCTTCAGCCAGTGAAACAGAAAAAACACTATAATTTCTTTTTTATTTTTCCCATGACTTAAGAAAATACACRTAGACTTGGGAACTAGTTAAAATCTGTAGAACTCTTTGCTGGTGTCAGATGGCACAGTTCTCCTGAAGCAAACAAACTGCCTGATTTACAGAAGATGAGAACCATCTGGTTTTGGTAAAAGGTACCTCTTTACCAAGGGTTATCAATTTTCTYAGCTCTCTACATCCAGTATAATCATAACTAAGCACACTTTACAACTAATGCTTAAGTAAAAAACAAAAAAACCCCAAACCAAAACAAACAAACAAAAAACCCCCCAACAACAACAACCCCCCAAAAAAACCAAACAACCAAAAAAACCCCAAAAAACCCAAATAAACCACCCCCAAAAAACAGCAACAAAGAACCCCCAAACAACTCCAATCTCTTCCCTTCCTTGTTTATGTAGACGTTTGTTTATTTTTTTCCTAGAAAACACTGCTGATATCTGAATGGCTCTAATGACATATGCTGGTATGAAAATGCTGGTACTAGTAACACAGCCATCATAGCAATAGACCTTAGAAAACTTGAACTCTATTTTGACCACAAATAAGATTTCAGTGTGAGCTTGTACACTTAATGAGTGTTAAGGCAGGCTTAACAGAAATATAATGAATTAAAATGAAATAAAGGCTAGTTTATTATTCTTCTAAAAGGCTACAGTAATTTATTAACTAGAGTGCATTCATCAGAACTAGGATTTGATAGACCTATAGACATTTTTACCCCTAATAGTTCAAATTGATCATAAAACACATTCTATTGTCTGCCTAGCTCCCTTCTGTTAATYAACTTGTTAGTCAAATCCTGAACACCAAAGCTAATTTCTATACATGTAGGAGGCATAAAAATTATTAACATGATCTGGCATCTTTGCTTACTTACTTTTTCTATTTAGCTAAAAACAAAGATTATATTTATGAAAAAAAGTTCCAAGGCAGTGACAATTTTAGATAAATTGCTGAAAACAATGAGTGATTTAATAGTTCACTACATTACAGAAATAAATGGAATAAGTCTCAAGAGCAAACAAGAGTTGCTGAATTTCTTTTAACTGAKTCAGGACACAAACACTGGTAAACTAGGCTGTCTGACTGCTGTTGTCTTTAAAGTGCAAGTGTGGATCAAAGAAATAATGTAATCTGGTAGCAKTGATAAATTCACATTTCAGACCATTTACTTTAAAGGCAAAGTGACTTCACCAAAATCTTGACTCCAATTTTTCCTACAGGTTTKGTGAGCAGCATTTTTTCATATTTTTCCAAGACTAGGTTTTAGTGGCATCTATGACTATATCTGATTCATATTAAAGTAACATGGATACTATCACAGACAGAGGACAAGGAAAGGAAACAGAGGGGTTACAAAGTACCTGGCCATCATTTTCACTGGCATCATGATCTTAGATAAAGTTAGATCAACTATGGCTTTTTGTATGAGAGTTTTGGCTCCAAAGGAAGGAGGAAAGCTGAAGAGATCCAAGATGTGCCTGAATTTGGATTGTGTTAGCAAATGCAGTTCACTTGAATCAATTTATTTCATTTTCTGTCTGTYTACTGTTCMCATTMATTTGTTAGCACTCAATAAGTATGTTTAGTTACATCATCACTGCATTGCATTGCATGACAAAATCTGGATGTGTGATCATTTACCAGTCTCTATTCTCAGAGACAAAGCAAGATGAGACCACTTAAATTTACWTTCATTAAAGCACAGCTCTTGATATTTTTTACTTGATCTATAGCAAAATCACAGCTTGGTCTTATTATAGAAGGAGATCACTTGATTCAAAGTAACAATTAGGCACACTAGTCTATATATGAAGTAAATAGATAGGTATGCTGTTCTGTCTCCTGGATAGTAAGAAAATCTTTTGGAAATATGAGAAGTACTTTTACAAACAGAAATACAGGAAATAGATGCTATTTCTGGGAAAAGGGATGGAGRTCTTCTACAGAATTTACAGCAATAATAATAGCAGCAAACTTTTCTTCTTTTAAGAAAAGGATAAGCAGCACAGAGTTGAGATTCAGGCTCTATTACATCAAACCTGCTAGCATCCTCGTAAAATTAAGAATTCTTAGATTTCATCTTGGGTGGGACAAAAATTCACATTTTTATTTTTGAGGGAAAAAACCCACCACCAAAATTTAATTCTTTAAACTCCCTTTGAAGGCATATACTGTATTTATTCACTAACAATTTCACTSAACAATTCATGTTCCCATAAACACAGAAACACTGACATGAGCTAAGTACTCAGAATGTAAAAGAATGTGACTTCAAATAACTAGTAAGAAATTAATGCTCGCATTCATCATGAAAAAGAGAGTAGTTATTCCTTTACTGGAAGTAGTCTTCTGTCAAAAGAAGAAGATCTGGAATTTTCAAAATAAAATGATTGATCTGAAAAATCAACTGACCACAATGACTTAGGATGAGCATTATTTAATATTTAGACATCTACAATTTACATAACAATCTGTTTTCAACACACAGTCAATAAGAATATTAAAAAGCATACTTCCAAAACACAGACTTTCTTGAGTGAAATATTTTATGCTTGGTTTTATGATCCTTTAACGTCAAGCAAGCTTTGAAACTCCAAACAGCATTTTAGGGGTAATTATATCTGCCTAGCATTAAGCCTTTCAGAAAAACACGTTGGAAAAAATTGACAAATTTTGAATTCCAAAGAGCAACTTGAAAAAATAATCCACGAAAGTAAGATGTTAGCATATTTATAAACTGAATAGATTTATGCTGTGTTTAGATTTTGTTGTTGCTTTTCTTGCTCTCTTTGTGCCTCAAGCCATTCAGACATATTTTACCTTCTTATGGGACAGAACACAGTGCCCATAGTAATATATTGCTCTCTGAACTGCATGATATTCATATTATCTTTGTGGCTGTGGCTTACTAAAGGAAAACTAAATATTACCAAGAGGTAAAATAACTATTAGGGTTTTTGGTTTTTTTAAAATTTGTATTGTTGGCTATGAAAGATATAAAATTTTTAAAAATCTGRTTCCTTGCCTATAGGATGACAGCTAAGTTTTTTTCACCTTTATTTTTTTTAATAAAGGAAGCTATTTATTAAATATCTACATCAGTTAAACTATGAATGCCTTTATATTAGTGTCACTGAGCAGAATGAAACCTTTACATCAGTGATTCAAGTAGTGGACTGCAACTTTAGCTGCTCCTAATCCAAGCCAGACTAGAAGTAATGGACTCTTAGGAAAACCTTCCGTAAACTGTTGTCTGTCTAGACTTCATCAAATTTTAGTATTAAGAATATTGTAATAAATTAGGAACACCAATGGAGCAACAGCATTTCCACTGTAACACTTATTTCAATTACCTGCTCCTCTGATTAAAAAACCTGTCTCTGGCCACAACTCAGTGAATAATTTGATTTTATAACCTCTACATGCACTCTTGCTTGATAGTGATACATGTTTTCAAAGACAGCTTTTCAAAATCCAGACAAAGGCAAGCCAGAATGCATTTTTCCATTTTCAATGTTTTTTGTATTCTGAGAATACTCATCTATCTTTATTTTTTTCAAAGCAATTCAAACAATTGATTAGATTTGAAGGAGAAATGGGTATTATAAAAACCATGCTTTCAAAATAATGAAGTACATCACTTCTGAGAGATTTCAATACTTACAAAACATAAAGAGCATCAATGCACTGTTTTGGCAGTTCCAATACATTGGCTGTCATACTCAGATCAATGCTCTGTGTATTTGACAATGCTATATAGAAGATTTGTTTTAGCCTTTCTTATTAAGAATTGCAAACATCAAAAGCAGGAAGAGACTGAAGAAAAGAGAAAGCAGTGTTTACATATAACTTAGGAAAMTTTTAGTTTACAGATTTTCTTTTTTTTTTCAATAAGTTATTAAATGACTAGACTACCTATGCCCAGAGTTSCAAAAACCTTATGATGAAGCCTGCAAGTAAGAAGTTAAGAATTTCAGACATGGCATACTGGTCAACATTGTCCTGTGATGCTGTTATGTTTGACTGATTCCTCCATGTTGCCTATTTGTGGGAAATGTTCCTGCTGTAGTATCATTCATAATAATTACTGTCCAAAAGGCATTCAATAAAATTCTGAAATCAAATCTACTTGACCTGGATTGTTAAACTGTTATGGTTCCCTTCTGTATCCAAAGTTTTTAAAAACAAAGCCTCATCTACCCTAAAGAGCATTTTTTTTAGACAAAGACTTCCTGGTGCATTTCATATAAAGGATTCCACAATTTATTTTAGAAGAAAGATATCTAATTATAAGGAAAATATTTTCATAAGAAAAAATTCTATGCAAACTCAGTTTTCATATCAAAGTAACATTACAATCAGAAAATTGTACTACTATCTTAAATACTTTAGTCATAGACATAACCATAAAAATATATTTTAATTTTGAGAAACTGAAGACCTGCACTTTATAGAAAGACATGCCTCAATATCAACATCATTCACCATATTCACCTGCTATTTCTTTCTTGATCAGYGCAGCAGTATAAATACATCTGCTGTGTGTACCGTAATATTCATGTTCTCTTATGTGTAGGTGTAAACACCCCAAAGACATTGTTAATAGTCTCCTCATGATGTATCTGTTACACTATGATATCAAAGTATTTGAGATTATGAAAGAAAGAAAAGCAAACACTATAATTATTACCCTTTCTTGTGATTTCTGATTAATCAGGGGGAACAGATAGTGCCTCCAGAGACCCAGAAGAAGTTTCTGCAATTGTGTCATAACTTGCTTTAGRTAAAGTTTAGAAGAGTTTTCCTACAACTGTCTTCTCCTACTTCCTTACAGATTATGCTTTTCATGAAGAATCTCCAGTATTTCCTTAAAATCAATCTGTCGCTTCTAATAAAAGCATTAGGTTTATCTCCTGTCCTGGTTTCAGCCAGGGCAGCGTTAATTTTTCCTCAGTAGCCATGAGGGTGCCAAGCCTGGAGCCATGTATGTATGTGGCTAGCTTGTTATTGTATACACATCATATATAACACATCATTGGGGGGCACAAGGAAGRGACCCTTGCATCCAGGAAGAAGGGCATGTGGCTGGATAGAGAAATCACTGGCTGTTGTTCATTCTCTTGGGGTTCCACTGCATTGGTCAGTGAATATTTTTTGCACATAAGTCAAAGTCTCTTTGTATACTTTTGTTATTAATATGGGTTGTGTTACTGTTCATTTTCTTATCTCATTGCTATTTCCAGTAAATTGTTCTTAGCTCAACCCTAGATCTCTGCTTTTTGTCTCCCACTGGAGTTGGGGAGGGGAGCAGCTCATGGTTTTCTTTTAAGTCCTAGTACTAATTTAGGGAGAGCCCTTCCCAAGACATGAYAGCTCCTTTTATTATACCTAGTATATAGTGTACACTTCTTAAATACTGTAGTATTTCACCTTTTTTTTTTTCAAATTTTTGAGGATTTTTCTTCTCTCAGGTTACAACACTGAGCACAAATGTGTCCAAAACCTATAAAGTACTTGCTAATATGCTGTCTGGCTCTGAACTAAATCTAACTCACAATTTTTGGGGAAAAAGTAAATAGCATAGAATAGATTGACAGTATAATAGATCATGTTACATTATTSAAATATTTAGATTGTTTTATGACTACTATTTCCAGTCAGAATTACTCATGGTCTTCATACATATACACATTATGTAAAGCTAATCACAGACCTCATAGGCAAACCCATAACACGATAAGATGTGCTATAAATGTACAGAGATATTTGTATGTAAATAGCTAAAATACCTAGGATATCTGCAGGTAGGTACTTCCTGCATCTATGTGCTTGAACACCAGGCCCAGGGAGTGGTGRTGAATGGTGCTGCATCCAATTGGCAGCCAGTCACCAGTGGTGGCCCCCAGAAATCCATGTTGGGCTCAGCCCTGTTTAATATCTTTACTGATGATCTGGTTGACGGTATCAAGTCTACCTTTAGCAAATTTGCAGATGATACCAGGCTAGCAGGGAGTGTTGATCTGCTGGAAGGTAGGAGGACTCTGCAGAGGAACCAGGACAGACTGGATTGGTGGGCCAGATCCAGCTATATGAGGCTTAACAAGACCAAGTGCTGGGGCCTGCATTTTGGTCACAACAAGCCCCTGCAGTGCTACAGGCTGGGGACAGAGTGGCTGGACAGAGGCCAGGCAGAAAGGGACCTGAGTGTACTGACTGACAGCAGGCTGAACATGAGACAAGTGTACCTACATGGCCAAGAAGGCCAATGGTATCCTGGCCTGCATCAGCAATAGCGTGGCCAGCAGGACCCAGACAGGCATTGGCCCCCCTAGCACACTTCAAACACTGTCCAGTTCTGGGCCCCTCACTATAAGAAAGACATGGAGGTGCTGGAGGGAGTCCAGAGAAGAGCAAGAAAGCTGGTGAAAGGTCTGGAGCACGAGGCTGGTGAAGAGTGGCTGAGGGAGCTGTGGTTGTTTAGACTGGAGAAAAGGAGGCTCAGGGCAGACCTTATCACTCTCCAAAACTACCTGACAGGAGGTTATATCCCAGTGGGTGTTGGCCTTTTCTTCCAAGTAATAAGGGACAGAATGAGAAGAAATGGCCTCAAGTGGCCTCAAGTCACATCAGGGGAGGTTTAGATTAGATATTAGGAAAACTTTCTTCAATGAAAGGGCGGTCAGGCATTGGAACAAGCTGCCCAGGCAAGWGGTAGAATCACCATACATGGACACATTAAAAAAATGTATAGCTATGGCACTTGGGACATGGTGGATGGTAGTGRTGGACTTGGCAGTGCTAAGTTAACAAGTGTACTCGATAATCTTAGAGGGTCTTTTCCAATCTAAGAAATTCTATTATTCTATGTAAACAGCATAAGCTTGCACCTGCTAATGAAGGAAGCAAATATTTTGAATCAAAATTCTCTTTTATCAGTGTGGTTGCTATTCTACTAGTAGTACAAAAGTCACAGAAATTGAATAATTACACACACAAAATACAAATCTTGTTTTTTCTTTCAAGAGGTTTAACTGAAAATATTCAGCAAAACGTAGGATTTAAGACTGTATCAAATGTCCCTGTATTATTTTGTTAGAAATTTTACTGAAYTGTAGGTACTATGATGACAGTATAATTTAATTTCCATGTGCCACTCCACATGTTTTGGGGACATTTCCTTGCACAGGAAACCGAGGGCTCATTGTACATGTTTGTAACCAAACAGTAATTCTCATCAAATAAAGTTCAAACTATCTCTGATGTCTAAAGAATGCTACTTTATGCAAGTTTGGTTTTTCTCCTATACAATAATCTTATTATCCACAAAAAAGATTCACAGATTTTATTGCCTGAGACCTGATAAATTAGTTATCTCCTCTCAAGAAATATGGAAAAAGTCAGATACATTTTGATACAATGCCAGTGCTCAGAGAGGCCATAAAAAGAAAACCTTTCTTAAAAGAAATTATGTGGTCTCTAAATTAGACCATGCTGCTTTTAAACAAAACTATTTTAAACAGAAATGTTTAGTAAATTAAATTTAAAACATGAAACACTTCATTTCACATCTAAAGGTTTCTATTTTATTACATTTTTCATTCACAGCAAGTTGCAAACCCTTCAGACTTCCACCAGAATCTAATGAYCATCTGGAAATGCTGCGTAACTGAAACTTCAAAAAACAGCTCAGAGCCTGTCCTTCCTTGGCAAAGTACAAAGGCTTTTTTCAACAARTATTTCTATCATGACAAATGTTTTAATTTTTTTTTCAGCCAGTTACATCAGTGTTTCTCCAGGCATAAGATTAACAAAGCAAACGGGGAGCTGCCATCAAGCATTAAAGTAGCTTTTTAAAGACACTGGTAGGTGAACTCCATTAGCGCAAAATGATTTCACATGCTTGAAATACTTATATTTACACATGGAAAATGTAACTCTTGGAAGTTTAATCACACAGAGATCCCARCTGGGCATCTGCTGACAGTGAAGATCTAGAGGCCCTGCTGTTTGGGACTGGCTAAATGAAAGAGGAAACAGAGTGGAARCTCATGCGTTGAAAATAAATTGGAGCTGATCCCTTAAAATAGGGATTAAGAAACAGAGTAACATTTCAAAAAGTATATTCTGAAAACTGGTAATGCAAGAATTCTATATTACATTACTAGTATAAAATAAGGAAGTTGTTATACCTGAAAAAATCTTTATTTTCTGTGGAGTTTGAATTTAAATACTTATTTTCTCTTTTATTACTTCTGTTTGTTAATTAGCTGTCCCTTATCTTCCAATCTATACTTCATATTTTATTACAGCTCTTGCTGACAGTCTCACTTTTTAACCTCTCTTTCATTAGCTTCCATGTGTTTTGTTCCTCATGCTATTCATTTCATTAATTCATCTTCCCTCTTATCTCTGCAAAGAGCTTCAGGACAATGCTTGCATAGCATTTGAATCCAGCTAATCTAATAATAGATAATAAATGCTATTGCAACAGTAACTAGACGTAGTGATGCCCACTTCAGGATGAACATTGACTCATATCCTCAACTCCTCTAGGGAATTATCCCTCTGTGTGATTACTACAAATCCTGTCCCAGAAGTGCTGCTGCCCTAGGAGGGCAAGATAAGCCAAAGCTGTGCTACACATTTACTTGCTGCGGCAGAGAATGTTACCAGCTAGCAAGTCAAGTGTTCCTGGAATCGGTAAGGTCTCTACTACACCATGCAACACAACACATGGGAAAGGCAAATCAGCTCCAAAACATAAAAGAGTACAGTCCTGTCAACCTGATGTTGGCACCCAATGTATTTAGTCCCAGCAAGAACAGTGTGCAATGCAGGTCACCAGCCCACTCTTGCTCTTCAGGCCTCACAATCATCCCATGATGGAGACAAGCCTAGAAGTGTTTGCAGAACTGACTATGTGATAGGATGTCCTGGAATCTCATGTAAAGCAGGGAGATGGATTTTTTTTAAGCATGTAAACATCTGATGATGTGAGACAGACCTGGTCCTGCAGTTATACATGCATAGTTCACCTTCTGCTCCCATTCAAGCTCAGCTAAGCTATGGCTCCTCACATAACAAGCCTGCAGATTTTGCAGGAGCAAAGCTGAGAAACATTCAAATGCACTCAGAGACCACATTTCATATGTGTATGAAATGCACATAACAAGTGTATGTTTGAAACACACTTCTTTCTTACTGCCATTCTGGCAACACTGTTACCTGGCAGGGATCTATTCCCATGCTTCCATTATCTCAGTTCAAAGCATATATATTTTTCTGAAATTACTCTTCTGCAGTCCTCTTTAGCCATGAATTATAATATTGCAAGTGCCTAAAACTCCAAAATACAATTGTAAAAATGTGAATAACTGCAAAATTAAAATCTTGAAATTATCATTGTATATGGAGATCTATGTCTCTGGTCAGTGCCAATATACAAGAAACAAATGTAAAATTCTACTTCTACAGGTCTCCTGCTACCTCTAATCAGAAGCAAGAATTAAATAACACCAGCTTTTCCCCCTGCAGATAAAAATGCCAGAAGTAACCACAGCAAATTTATGTACTTATATTAATTTAAAAGTTGTACGTTATTTAAATATACTGCATAAATAAAATAGCAATAATAATAAGGAATAATAATAGGAATAAGTGATAAGTAAAAGGCCTAGTCTGTAACAATTTTTTGCAGAAAAGTAAGCAATGCATAATGCCTGGCCATATGTCTTTTCTGTCCTGTTGGCTAATTACCTACAAATTGCTGTACCAATTTTACTGCTGCTGGTTATTATTAACTGGAGCATGTTTCCTCCTGAGTATTTTTACTCTTTTTCACATCTTTTCAACCTCACCAGAGAAAATGCATTTAGGATTCATGACACTCAGATGGATTGAATTGCAAAGGATGCCTTCTACAACTAAATTCTGTAGAGAAGAGACACCTCCCAAACAAAAAGCTGACTGAAAAAAAGCAACAGCTATGCACATTAAAACTGGAAGCTGAAAGGCCTGAAAACAGTTACATTTGCATCAGAATCTTCTTTGGCTATRTAACAACAATGTAGCCCTGGGCATTTACTCTGACATGCATTAAAATGATGCAATAATGATTTTTATACAGAAAGTAATTAGCATTTTTTAATGATTCATTCTGTGGAAGCCATGTCTAATTTGGGGCATCTGCTTCCAACAATAATTCCCCACCCATGTACTAGAATTTAAATCTTAATTATTGCTTTTGCAATATAAGAACTTTAACATAACTATCGATTATAGAAACTATGATCATTCATAGGACATGGTTAAAGCATTCTTGCCAACCAGATAAAACTAAAAGAACATGTAAAATTCTTTTTTAAGCACCCAGAAAAGCCTTGAAGTTCCACCCTTTAATTAACAGCCAATTAGACAAATTCAGATCTAAAATTTCAACAGCTAAGAATAAATAACTTTGCCTAGCCTATTTATGTTCCGCATACACTTTATTTTTCTTCTTAATTTGTTTACACTATTTAAGAAAAAAAAAATAGATTTTCCAAGATCAATAATTAGCATATTCTGCTAGTAGTAGTCTTGTGAAAATCAACACAGTTTATAAAAAAACCCCAAACAAACAAACCAGCTTTAATGCACTGTGCAACAAATATTCATCAGTTGAACTTCCAGGTTTAGCTTGCCAAAACTACTACCCAGAAGATGGTGATTTTGGAAGTTTGCTTYAAATGATTCCCAAACAGGAGCATTTCCTTTGCATTTCTATGGAGATAAATGCATTAGTCTTTTCCTACAGATATGTGAATGCATCAAAATGATTCTCTATTGTAACATACTTCACACTTAACAGTATAAGTAATGAATATTTATTGCACAAATTCTCGTGTATAGAAAAACTTAAAWAGCCATTTAAACTAGCTTTTTCTCATTTCCATAAATTGTTTGAATTGAAAAGTTTCAAATAAATTAAAAAGCCAGCTATACCTTATTTTTACGACATTTCTTTTGTTTAGTTGTTTCAAGCTATTAGTCATCTGATATGAAATTCTATATCTGCAAATATTCGTTCATTTTTATTTCCAGTAAAATATATGTAGTTTATATGTTCCAGTAATGAACATATAAATACCAGGGTTAAATAAGGAAACTACCATGAGTAGTAGTGAGTAATGGACTTCATGGATTCTTCTCCGTCATGTCTTCGATGTGAAGATAATTCAGCCACGTAAAATTTCAAGGATCTCTGCACTACCTCTCATAAGTTCCTCATAGACAAGGTAATGAGGTATGGGCTGGATGAGCAGACAAAGAGGTGCACAGAAAGCTAGTTGAGGGCTCAGGCCCAGAGGGTGGTGAAGGTAACCAGGCACCAGCACAGGGTGCCCAGAGAGGTTGTGGAACCTGCATGCTTGGAGGTATTCAAAAGTTGTCTGAATACGATCCTAGGAAACCCATTCTAGGTGCCCCTGCTTGAGCCAGGACAACATGACCTCCAGAGGTACTTCCCAACCTCGGTCATCCTGTGATTCTAACTCATCGTAATTAAAATTGTATCTGTCACTGTTCTCAAAATATCACCTTCATAAACCTTGATATTTACTCTGGCATCACTACATCTTTCACATCAAGTTATTATACTTTACAACTATGAAGGCAGAGGTTTTCCTTCATCTTTACTATATACTTTTTATTTCCTACATGTCTGCAATATCTACTACTTGACAGAGACAACCAGAAGACAGATTTTGCATCTCTCAGATTTCACAAATACTCTGCTTGAAATTTTCAGACAACACAAAGAGGAAAAGAGGAAAGAAAGACAAATACTAATGTCATAGTTAACAGATGCATTTGTTATGGGAAATTCTAACAGTACTTAAGTTTGCAGTCTGCAAGAGGTAACAAAGGGAACATTATGTTCACGTTTTTTTCTGGGACAGGGTTATTTTTTACCCTTATATTTTGACAACTCCAACAAACCCAAGGAAAAATCTACGATGCAACTGTTATTCATATTCAACTGGTAAATTATTTTTGACAAAAAGACATCTGCCCAGAAGATTCCCAAACAGCTGTTCTCTGATCTTTTCTTCGCCAGTATTACAGCCTTTCAGTCAGTGTTCTGTTCCCTGTTCCTAAACAGATATCTTTTTCCCTAGCAATCCTTAATCTTGGTGATTGGGAGATTTTGTTCCTACTGGTTTTTTTCACAGCAATTGATAAAATGTGTTTGTAAATATGGAACCCTTTCCTGATGCCTCATGTCTTATTTACATGTCTCCCACTGCCAAAATATGGAGTACCAGAGTATTAGGTAGCTTTTCCCCACTTTTGGTATCAGTTGTTAARGTGGCAGGAAACTGCTTTGAAATAAAAAACTATTTCTGGTGAGGGAGAAAAGCTTGAAGAAATCCAAAAACCTCAAATCTGTGGTTGAGTAGTATAAAGAATCCAGATGAGACATTTCTATTGGTAGYACCCTAGCCCCAAGGGTGGTTACTGCCTTCTTTCTTTGACTCACTTTTTTGCCTGACTGTTCCTTCAGTGTCTTTGAAGGGGTCAGCAGTGCCAGTCTCAAACACTCAAATCTGACTTCATTGCAACAATCCCTTCTGTGGCATGAGCCAATTAATGAGGAAGCACTATCTTTTTTCCTATCTGCTTTACTTCTTTCCCACAACATGAACAAAATTAGGTTAATTAGCAGTGTGCTGAGGGAAATAAAATAACCTTATTTAGATTAAGTTTTGAGCTGGCCTCATTATGAAGTATGGGACAATTAATGAAAAGTAAAAAYGGAATCACAATTCTGACTTAGGTTTTCAAATAAATTTCTCTAAAAGAGTAAGCAAACAACGTAGAACATTTTTTTCTATTAAAAATCAATTAGAAGATGGTAATATAGATAAAATACTTCTCTTTTTTGTTCAGAGACACATTCATACAGAATATAACTATATTTTCTTAAGATTAACATGCACAATAAAAGATGTTTTAAAAGTGAAARAAAATTAAGACCTACCAGCCACCTGGAAGCTAAAAAACACTGTATGAGTAGAATAAAAAGACTATGTATGTAGTTTCACTACAACTACCTGAAATTATTTTCATGAGAGTTACCCCTTCTTGAGCTAACCTAGCTCAGAAGAGAGCAGGCACAGTGAAAACACACAGCACAGATTGATTGCATTAGCAGCACTAAGTAACTATTGTATTCCTAATTCAATCCACACTACTCAAACTCAAATTTAAAGCATCACTAATCCTGAGCTTTTGGAATAAAACCAGATGAAGGTAATTGGTGAATTACACCTTAAATTAACAATGYGCTGAATACCAGCCTTAGAAATTAAACCATAATTTTATTAAGTGCTTTAAAAAAGCAGAAGCCCCTTCCTACCAGCACTGCTATGTCATTTTACAGTATTTGAAGATCTGCCTCAAGGTATAAAGAGAACAAACACACTTATTGACCTTATGAGAMGGGATTTAAACTAGGTAAACTGGAGAAAGTTTATTATCGCCTAAAGCAATAGTGCAGGGGCTGTGAGAAATAGACCAGGATGTAATAGCAAAAGTGAGGCTCTCACACTTCTTTTGACTTTTGAAAGCCAGGTGACACTGGATTCATCTCAAGCACCTCTACAATGGATATACATAGCATGGGATAAAACCTGAAAGAATGARAAATCTGCACAGTTGTAGAGTTATGATCTCATGGAAATTAGAGGGATATGGAGCCATAGCTTGTATGCCTGCAGTACTGAAGCAGACAGAAACAAGCTCCCCGGGAAAGAGAGGGTGGAAAAGTAAGGATGTGGCACTGTAATTGTGCAAAGGAGTTGCTCACAAGCACAGAGCTTTGTCTTTGAAAAAACTCAGATCCTGCTGCAGAGAGCAGCCAATGTGCTGCAGGGTCAGCCTGGGGAAGCAGGTGGAGAACTGGCCTGACAAGAAGCTCACAAAGTCCAACAAAGGTAAATTWGCCCTGTATCTAGGACGGAATAACCCAATTACAGCACAGTCTGTGAGCAAGCTGGCTAGGAAGGACCTGTGGTTCCTGATGCACAGCAAATTGAATATGAGTCAGCAGTGTGCTCTCACAGCCCAGAAACCCAGTGACCTAGTGGACTGCACTAGCAACACTCAAACCAGAACATGCAAAAATGATCATTCTCCTCTCTTGAGCAAGTGTGAGAGTGTACCTAAAGGCCCAACACTAGTTTTATGGTTTTCAGCCTTGGAAAAGAATTGATGTACAGGACCAAGCCCAGTAGAAGACACTTTGCAAAGATGAAGTTGAGACCATTAACTCTCTTCAGCTTTAGAGGCTCAGGAGAGATCTTCCTGKTTTTTTCAGCTCCTTGATGCGAGGGCACAGGTACAATGTAGCCAGACTCTTCACATTGGCCCCCAGGGATAGAACAAAAGGCAACAAATTGAAAGACAGAAAGTTCTAATTAGATAGAAAGAGGGGAAAATTACACCACAAGAGTGTAAAACACCAGAATAAAGTTGGCAAGAGTTGTGCAGTTTCTACTCTCAGAGCATTTCAAAATTCTGAGCAACCTGACTGACTGTAGCTTAAGCAGGGTGTTGGACTAAATTATCTCCAAAGGCCTTAACTTAAAACATGAGTTAATATTTGTTTCATTGAGTAACCTACAAATTTGCAATGTGATAAAGCTTTTGTTAACTAGCTGTTTTGTTGTTTTTTCCCTTCCTCCTGTCCTTTTGTCTCATTTTCTTATTCTATGAGAAGGAAAATGAGATTTTATAAGACTGAAATCAAGTGTAGCTATATTTGCCCTCTAGGGATAAACCCATCAATACAATTACCAATGCATTTCTTGAAAGTGTACATGTGGCTACCAAAGTAAAATTGTGAGTTTACAGACCACTGTTGTTCACCGGCAGTCATTTTCATCCTATATCTCAAATGCATTCTGACACTACCACTTTCCATAATTTCTTTTTTTATTATTATTGTTGTTAATTTACTTAAAATACTCTTCATTACGGTGGAAATATTTAGATCCTGTTTCGCTGGCATTCAGTGCATTCTGCTGTCTTTGTGATTTATGAGTTGCTGATTCTCACTTGCACAAAAAAAAAAAAAAAAATCCTCCACAAGAAGAAATAATTTGGAATTGCTTAATATGCCCTGATGAATGTGCTAATTATTTTGGAGAAGCAGATTTGCTGTCACCTTTCATTGTTGAAAGCAACACACTCATGACAGGCTCTAATGCTGGAGAAATAAATACTGTAACTGCTTAATGTATGAAAATGTTGTTGGCCATGCACAATGAGTGATTTAATTTGTTCACCATCCAATGAATTTGAACAAGACTTTTCCATGATTTATAGCACAGACTGTTATGGCTCGCAATGTGTCATAATCTAAAGGGTCTTAGGACACAATTTTACRCAAAGTAATGCATTAAAGTTAGTCTTTATCACAAAATGCTACAAAACACATTCTCCTTGTGTCATATCATGACCCTGGAGCCCTATAATCAGATATCATGGGATGAAATGAAAAATAGAAAGCATAAAAGGAAAAATTTTAGGGAAACAGAGTCTAAGAAAAAAAATAGTAAAACTGATTTTATTTTAATATATTGCACAAACTAGCTTGAGAATTGGCATAAAAAACATTCAATTTGTATTTATTAAAATCTTGGGACATTTTACCTTTCCATTATGTTTCTAAATAGGTTATTTCAGAGGGCTGGGGATAGAGCGCAGTATTTTAGCTGTTGATAACACTTGAGTCCATATCTTAGAAAGCATAATATATTCCAGGGAGTAGCTTTGTCTGYCAGCTAGACCTCTGATGCCAGTAAGTTTGTTTTCTGAATTTTTTTAAAGTAAAGCTTAACTGACCAATAATCAGACAGTATTGATAGGCAAATAACTGAAATATGGTTTCCATTGCTTGTTTCCTTGATTTCTTTTAGACAGTTAAAAAACCAAAACCTTTTAATTGCTAAAATACAATCACTTGTTGGAAGTGGCATCTCAGCTGTCTTAATTTATACCTGCAGACTTATGTATAATGTTTGCAGCTCTAACACTGCTTAACACACGTCCACTTAAAACCAAAGGTGTTTCTAGGGAAAAAAGAGATACATATTCTACTACACTAGATGTTTGTTATGAAATCTGTTAATTACATCAATATATCAATAAACTTTAAGGTTTAGACTGTATTTGCTTTCTGTATTTGCAGACTTTTTAGGAGCATTAATGTCACTTTTCATGTTTAAACAGAAGTTAAAAATGTAGTGTACCACTGTACTGAAAACAAAATCAATTACTAATTAATTCAGAAACTCTGGTGAACTAAGTGCTAGAAGTTAATTTCAGCTCATGTTTTAATCTACTGGATACTAAGTATACTCTAAAATGCAGCACTTCTGGCTCTGGACAAGTATTTCACAAACATCTAGTCTGTATGGCATTGCTTGTACATACTGTTTAGTGAGACATGTCTACTTGGGACATGCTATAAACATACATGTAAAAACTCTCCTGCTATTATGTAGTTTTTGTGAATTAAGWAGTCATCTCAGTAACTCAGAGAAAGAGAAGAAAGGTGGGGAAGTCTGAAACACTTGCCCATATACAAACATCCATGACTTGCAATAAGTGTCCTATAGAAATATTGGACAAAGTTTTAGGCTGCTGCATTATTCTTCTGAAGCTTTCAAAATGAGTTTTCAAGAGTTCCTTGCAGCTGTACTGCCAAGGAATTAAAACTCATATTTACCGTGAAAGTTGAAAGACTTCTGGTATTTGAGGGCACCTTCAAATACAGCTCCTGTTCACTTCACTAGGAAAGCACAAGTTTGGTCAGTGTTCCTAATTTCCTAATGTACTGAGGTGAGGCTGAGAACAAGCTCTGACCCCTACCTCCTTCCCTGTTTTTCTCTTTGTAGAACAATAATTTATGGCTCTGTCTTGAGCAGTAACTGAGGAATGTGGGGAGGAAATATGCAACAAATARAATAATTACAGGGTGTTTTACTGTCTTTAGTCTTTATTCCCTCAAATTCAGACAATCATTTGAAACAAACATGCAAAAATTTAAAAAATTGAGAACTGTAGGTTTAAAAAAACCCCAAAAAACGTTAATCAAAATCTGTGCCAAAGCAATAAATGTGGTAATTTAGCAACAATTCTGCAATCCAGMTTACTGTACTGGAAAATAACACTGTGACAGCAGATTTCAATGCCTGCTCCTAGCTCTTGCTAGCTGTAATATGAATTACTTCATATTTCAGTGTGGCCATAAGAAAAGAGCTTGCTAACATTAAGATTCTTCCTCTGTAAATGTTAGTACAGCTCTTTACTCACAGTTTCACAATTTTACGTTTTACATGTGGCACCAGAATAATTTAAGAAATTTTCAGTAATTTCCATTCCAAATAGTTCAAATTTTGAATTCTCTGACTACTAGTAATACAGAAGGGTTTTCCTCACCCTCCTTAAACAGTTTCCAGGCCAGAATGACAACAGGGATACTGCAACTTTGAAAAYTGGTATTCAAATGCATTATCTGCAGCCTACTTTAGAATTACAAGTTACAGTTTAATCACTTTTCTTATTATCTAGCTTAAAGAAAAAAAAACGCATGAAAATTATATGGAAGACAATTTTACAAAGCATTTTTATAAAGCAAAGAAGTCAGAAATTAAATCAGGTCCTTCACTACCTCTTCAAATGCCAAATTTGGATACAAAGTGAAAACATTGTTATATGCAAGTCTTGTATAAATAATTAAATGTATTAGGCCSAGAAAAGGAAGAAGAAAGAAATGAGATTGTGAAAATGTGTTTTCTTCAGAACCATTTCATTGTTTTAAAGTGTCTAACTGTAGGCTACTATTCACAAAATACTTTCTGACAGATATCCAGTAGACTCTTGAATTATTTTCCAAGTAAGCAGCTGAAACTAGAAATAATTAGAAACAAAAAACTAAAAATATTTTCTTAAAAATATAGTATGGGAACAACATTGATGTAAAATACTTTTTGCAGAAGTTTTCTAATCATCTTAATAGCAATAGCCATTTAACAACATAACATCAAGAGGCATTTCTCCCTTGTATACACTTTTTCGCTTCTTAAGTCTTTAATTGTTTAATTATCTGTCACCACACTACTTTCTAGCCGTTGCTTCCAACAAAAGATGATAAAAAATTTATGTTCGTCCTCATTTCATGCCATAAATGTTTCACAGTTTCATGAATATTCATTTTGTTTGTTTCAAAAGTTATTTAAAGACAAAGGTGTTTTCAGGGTGTCTTTTCTGAACCTTGCTACTCTGCAGTTTGCTTTGTTTCATTTGATTCATTTTGTATTGTTGTAGTGGATTGGTTCTGATGTACACATCTCTCACATCTACATTGAAATGGCAGACTTTTTTTTTTGTTGTTGTTCTTCTTGTTGTTCATGGCAACATTTCACCACGTATGTGCAAAATATCTCACAGCACAGTAACTGACCCTGTAGCCTCTAAGCCAGCTTTCTCTGTAAGATTTGCAGCACTCAGCTTTGCTAACATGCCAGCCTCACCACAGAAGTTATTTCATTTTGCAAATGACCAATGGAAAGTCTGTACGGAATAACCAAACAAGACAATATTTGTTGCCAACTGCCTCCCTGAAAACATTACAGTTATCAGTTAGAAAAAGAATGGTACATCATCTTATTACTTACCAGCAGTCGTTATTTTTAGCACATAAGATGATCTACTGACTTAACTGTTTATATTTGTGAGACAAATTCTCTGCARTGATGGAAGCGGAGAAACAATATTTGAACAGCTGCTGCCAGGAGGTTATAATCAGATTGTGTTCTGACTTTTTTCTTCACATTGCACACACACCCCATGGCTACTGTTCAAAGTCATCACCCTTGCGGGACAATACTTTCATATTTCAGTTAGAAAACCTGCATTTATGAAGACTTTATTTATAAACTCCCAATCTTGCAAATATTTTCTAAAGAGTATGGTGCTCAAGAGCATCAGTAGCCTTCTGACTTCAAAGAAATTCATGTGACAAAGCACTCCAAGCCAAATGTTCACTGGTATAGACAAGCATTTGAAAACTACATTTATAAGCACTAAGTCCCAATGGCTTTTTCGAATGTGAATGATTAGCACTTCTGTAGTGCAAGACTTTTTTTTGTCTTATACTCTCATATTCCAGCCTTTCCATTCACATAAGACATACTTTTTCAGATTCATCAACTTAAAAACCAGCAGAAGGTGGTTTCTCTGAATGATTTTTTTTTTCTAAAATTATTTATATTAATGCCACTTTCACCTGTAGACATTGTCTGACAAATGATGTTGGTAACAAGACTTATGACAATCAGGTGATTTTAGTTTCACAAAGGGAAACATCAAAACAGAATGGCCACARAGTGTGTTATGTTTGCCTTCAGAGCATATTGGCCTTGACAAAGGGGTTCACTCCCTCAGCTCAGCTTGTGCAGCCTCTTGCAGAGCCTACACATGCTGTACACACTGGTCAGCCACCAGCCTGGACGTGGCTCAGCCAGTGGGCCCAGGACAAGTACCATGTGTGGGGGTGGATGCACACTGGCAGATCCAGCTCCTACACACCATTCAGCTTCCCCAGCCGAGCATGCCGAACCAGGAGATTTGCAACCATGTTGCCTACGAGTTTCCATCCTAAAGAATGCTGCCTGAGTGGACACCTTAACAAGGACAGATGTCCTTTAAATATACAGGGTGGGGCCACATGTAAGACACACCCTTCATTTTGCTTATTTCCATAGCAGCCTCACTGCACCTGCTTCTTCAGAAAATGATTATTGCAGGCAAGCATCTGGCTGACAAAGCCATGGYCCAGAATAAATTATTCTTTCCAAGATATGGGCACAGGTGTTATCAACAGCTAAAATAGCACACTTGATGCCCAGTCCTCTGAAACAGATTTGTCCATCAATAAGATTGAACTACCACACAGTCTCACGTCCATTGAATTTCCAGTTCCTTTCCATTTGAATTTTAGGTATGAACTAATAGATTAGTCCTGCCACTTCCTGCACTATTCTCTAAGCTGTCGTTTTGAAATGCAGGGGAGGCTGATACCAGAGACAGATGAGGAGAAAAAGGAGTCTGACAGCATGACAGACACTTAGTACCAGCATGACTGATGTGAAGACTGGGCTGAGCCACAGAGCTGTTAAGACTGGAAGAGACCTTCCTGTATGGGTCATCTAGTCCACACTGCTGCCTCAAGCAGACACAATTATATCAGGTGCTTAGGGCCGGGTCCATTCAAGATACGAATATCAAGGAAGGATATTCCACAGCCTCCCCATGCAGTGTGTTCCAATGTTTTAGTACTCTCATGATTATTTTTTTCTGTAACATATTACTTTGTTTTTTAGAACTTGTTCCTGTTGCCTCCTGTCCTATCACAGTGCACCTGTGAAAAGAGCTTTGTTTCACTGTGAATCATCCAATTAGACAGTGCTAGACAGCAACAACACCTCTTCTTAGCGTTTTCTTCCTAAGACCAAATACAGCCTGTTCTGTCCTTTTCATAGACTGTGGGCTCTACAGGACCAGGACTCACGCTGATACCTGACTGGATTCACCCACGTGTCTACAAGGCAGCTGTGGTACCACTCTTGCACACTACAGTATGTCGTCCCTGGATTGGAGACCCCTGTGCATGGTGCAATTATGAAGCACATCTATGGACTAAGAGCCAGCTCTGCCCTTCCTATGCATGGGCTCCTTCAGAAGAATGGCAGTGGTGATAATCAGACAATGCAAAAGCCATCACAATGATGACAGAAGAATAAGTGAAGAATAAGATGACTGAAAAAGCACAAAGTTGTTTTCTATGCTATTAAAGTTCACAAAAACCCTTMATCTTTTCCTTTCAAGGGAAGATATTCCAAAGCAACTCAAAAGGCAGCTTTGGAACTTTCAGGCTCTTACTCTTCACGGGACAATCTGGAAGAAATCTGAATGATCAGACTCCAACTTTGAAAATGCTCCTGTAAGCTGAACATGACTATGAAAGATGTCCAATAACCAATATTCTTTCTTACTAGTCCCTCGAGATGTATACACATAATTTCTTTGTGCATATTCTTGCACCTGCCACATTTCATTACAAAACTGAATTTTAAAGGAACCAATTAACTTGAAGTGTCGAGTATCATGTTGCTAAGTACTTTAATTCCTAATTCAATACCTGGCAWGGCTTGCTTTGTCCAACGGATTATTAAAATCTCACCTTTGAACTGAAAGGTCAGAAGAGCAGCATACATATATAAAAACAGGACATGACAATTACACAGTAGTCGATAGTCTGAATCAACCCTAGTACCCCAGTTACAGTATCCCAATACTGACATTCAATATTTATTTTTACATTAAAAATCCTTATGTGAAACAAGAAGCTAGTGCAGCTTCTACATTAACGTGGGGAGATGCAGGAGTTCATCATATATTTGAGGCATAACATTGATGCAGTCCATTTTTGAAATACAATTTCAGAAGACCAAGAAAAAATAATCTAAAATTCAAAATGTATTAAGGAAAATTTGTGAAGTTGAACTGAAAGTATATTAATTAGTATACCTCAGCTGTTCAAAAAATAACATTATCATAGTCGTTCTCAAATTGAAAATGTACTACAAAAATGAATACATTCATGTATAATCTCATCATTGAGAATTTTTCAGGATTATTTACATAATCCACCTGAAGAAAGGTCTTAAAGGTCTTGTGTCATTTGTTCTGTCATAATTCTGTCAGTAAACTTATTTCTACCAAATAAGGACCTCTTTGTATAAATCAACTATCAAGGTTCTAGTAACCTATTCAATTATGTTTTATGCCCATCAAGAACTCATTTCAGTTTAAAATAGCAAAGTGACAGCTGTTTCTACTTTCTTTCAAATACTCCTTCCTTGTTTTCTAACATCAATATACAAGATTTGCACTGAAGAACTCTTATCTCCAACTTGTTTCTGTCCAATGAACCCACACCATGACTTGTGCTGAGCAGGTATTATTGCAGAGCTGCAGGTTACACCAGGTATTTGAACTGGGAGTTCTCACCAAGAAAGTCATGCAATGTGGTCTCCTTTTGCACTTCTGACAGAGGATTAGACACTGGTTTTAAAATTTGAAGAATATGATTCAGAAAACACATTTCAGCTCAGAACTGAGTTGCCTTTGAGGTTAAAAAAAATAATTTAAAAAATCCTACTAGTTTTGAAGAGCAGATGAGTTGGATAGCTCTATAAAACTTCCAGGACCATTAAAGGGGAAGGCACTTAAGAAACACAAATATACAGAGTAGTCTTAATGATGCTCCCAGTAGTTTGAACAATAATGCTTTTATTTTGTTGTGGATTTGTTTGTTTTTTCAATGGCAAGCTCAAAAATCTATTTCCTTGGTTACAATTTTGTAAAAGCTGTTTTTTATCAGAATTGATTTGTAAAGAGAAAGTAAATCTCCTTTCTTTCCAGTTAGAAGACTTTCATATTTAATTTTTCTCTAAAGAAATTTTACTAACATAGGAGCCCCGGGATAAAAAATTTAATTTTATGGTTATAAAAGACAACAGGGGAATTGAAAAACCCCTTTGGAGTTCAGTCACAAAAAGGAAAGATTCAATTACTTTGAAAATCTTTAGAACCACAAGACAGAAACATTACAAGTGATGAGCCAGACTGGGGGTCATCATCAACTGTAATCCCAAATGGCATTTATTCCACAGCTTGTGTTATTATTAATTTAGAAACATAATGAACAGAAAGTCACTAAAAACATAAGGAGATAACTGCACTCAAGGAAAGTAAGCTCTCTCATAATTATTCATTAATTGAATAAAAGTCAATATTAACCACAGTAATATTTTCATTGTCTGTCTGGTGTTAGGTGCCAAAACTGAACTTGCTGGAAAATTACAGTTTCTGAATAAGTCTACTTATGTAAGATCCCTAATGGAAATATATTACTATAGGGCAAATATGGAAATAACAGTGCTTAAAGTATATTTTAAATCCATACAGGTTAATAAATATATAGCGAAATACTCTGATGATATTTAAAGTTAACTATACTTTGACAGAGAAAATCTAACTCACACTATTTTACTCACTTTTGTTCTATTAATTTTCATCATATACACTATACAAATATGAGCTACATGAAGATGTTTATGTGTACACACTCCTTCAAAATGTGTGTCTGGTATCAGCATTAAAACAAAACCAAATTATTAACAGGCAGCTACTTCTTTTGAATATTTATTTGAATTACTGCTAGCACATACACTAATGAAAGTGTGACAAAATGAATTAGAAACATTTTGAAATCAATCTTGTACAATCGACTGATTCCTTTGAAGTGATTTGTAGTTGGACACACAAGCTACGCTGAAATCTAAATCAATTTATCTTTTGGGGAGAGGAAATCTCCCCAAAAGATAAAGATGATCATCTTAAATTTCCTTGAACAAGACTCCTACAGAAATTACTAATAGCAAAGTACTTGTTTAGCATTCCTTGTTAAAGCACCACCTTCTGTAGCTGAATTCTCTGCTTATGGTTGAAATACTTTCAGCATACATATTAAAAAAAAAAAATCTCTTTCTTTATGTTTTAGGTTGGATTACTTTTTCCACTTAGAGTCTTCACTATCTTAAATGACCTATTATTTCTTTTCATGATCCTACTTGTTACATCCAAACTAATTTGTTACTTTTCCAGATGTTTAAGTATGTCTGTGTGTGCAAACTGAAACTTAGCCCCAGACACCTGAGGCTGTAATTATGTCTGACTGCCATAATAATGCAAAAAGACCACAGATTTAGTAGTTAATATGCAATATATATTAATACACTAGGATAAGAGACTTTTAACTATGCGTGCGGTGATGAATGATTCGATGTTATATCATGACTCAAAATTGAAAACATATCAAATAAGAACAATGTTGGTATTTCATTTCTGTTATCTATTGTTCAATGCTTGTAATTGTTATAAATGCAAATTATAAAGTTGGCTTTTCACAAATATTAAAATTAATACTACATGTATAATTGTACTGTATTGTTTTATAAATAGAGTTTAGACATGTGATGAATGTATTTTCTAACTGTAACACAGTGTTAACAGTAAAAAGACTAGTTTGTTTTTTTTTCTTCATAGTATCTAAACTGACCAAACCAGAAGGTATAG
This sequence comes from Mixornis gularis, assembly GCA_003546035.1. Lineage (NCBI taxonomy): Eukaryota > Metazoa > Chordata > Aves > Passeriformes > Timaliidae > Mixornis > Mixornis gularis. Next base: position 140,254 of record QVAJ01000094.1, read on the forward strand.
AAGATCATCTTGCATTCCTGCATAAAGGCTGCTGACTTTCTGTTTCTTATCCAAATGAAGATAACCAAAAACCTCAGGAGAAGAATTTATGAGACCCATGTCATCAGACAAAGTGGAGCCACCCACAGATGAATCTACCAGATAAAATGACTGGGGGGGAATTGAAAGGGACCAAACCCAAAGAGAATGTTTGAATCATGCATTAGGATCTATTGAATATGTAACACAGCAATCCTTAAAACAGAGAATTTGAAAAAGTAAAGGTGTGCTTTTCTGGTGAGGCACCCTTGGCCAAGATACCTATGCTTTTCTGTCTCCAAAATTGCCTTTTTTTAATTTTTTATTTAAACTTATAAATTTTTCTAAGAGAATGAAACTCTTTTTTCACATAATCACCGTATCTGGTACTTTACTGACCAATAAACCATCAATAAAATTGAACTCTCCTTATGTATGGATCAGAATTCTCTTTCAAATACATAGAGAAAAAGGAACAATAACTCAAACATCACAGTGCTGTCAATTAATGCACTGTATTCTAGGAATCATTTAAAGGATTACCCTAGGCTATTTAATTAGTCCATTAATAACTAGTGATTTATCTGTTATAAATTGATTTCTCCACTCCACACTTAACTGATCTTGCCATTGATCTGTCATTCTGCCCTCAAATGATTTCAAATTAAGTTTTCATTGCTTAGGAGTCCTAGTAAAGAATTTCAAGACTCTTAACCTCACAAAAATGTCCCAGGATTCACTACACCTAAGTCTCTGAATGAAGGAATACTAGTAACTAGGAAAATACTATAAAAAGCAAGTATGGGATCTGTATCATATCAAATGAGCTCTTCTCTTTTGGTGACCATTTTGAACTGTAATAAAACAGCAGGCTTTGTTAACTATGGAGAGTCTTAAGATTCTCTGTGCTGCTTTACCTGAGTTGCTGTACTTGCTCTACTTACAAGAACACAGTAGTAAGAACATTTTGARTGGTAAATACTGCCTTATGTTCTGCAGTAGTCAGTAAGCAGACAGAACAACACACCTCCATTGAATGCCATGACTTTTTTTTTTTTAACTCTAATATGAACCATCAGGAGAACTAAGCAGGATTTCAGTTCTGTAATGTGCTGGATTAAACTCTGAGCTTCTGGGCGCTCTCAAAAGCCATGTATTCAAAGGGAACTGATGACATTGCTCATTTTATATGGCTTAGTCTGACTGGGGTTTAAGAATAGATTAATTTTCATATTAAATATATCTTCCTGTTAAAGGGGCAAGAAATCTTAAATTTTGCAACTTGAGTTTAATTAAAACTGGAAAAACAACCAAAAATTATTGAAGTGAYACACTGTTTTCCCAAACTAATCAAATAATTGTTCCTGATGCTAATTGCTATCAGACACTCATAAGACATTACTTCACTTCTACCTTTATTCAAGAAGCTAAGTAGGATTATTTTAACAGATTTTAATATTTTACTAAGCATCATCTGTCTCTATTATTTCCTCTATTTAATTTACAAAATAACTGTTGCCTTTCTCTTCACAATTATATAAGGACTCTAAACCTACCTATATCACCTTCATTTTTAGGTATTAAACTATTAAGTCATTCACACTCTTTTCAATATTACACACTCCTGCTTTGCAGAAAAATAGTTAAGGATATCTATGCCCAAATTGCAGAAAAGGGATTTTAACTTGCTGGATTTGCTGCTGATCACAAATCAAGCTAATGAAAACCTGAATGTTATAATAACTATACATGAACCTTAATTGATACTGCATTGATTAACTTCCCAAGGTTTTGGTATGGAATTCAGAAGCACAAACTATGGGATGCTACATCCCTCTTCCTAATTGTTTATACCCAACATTCATTTTCATGGGAGTCAACTCATACATTGGTAAACACTAATAGTTTGTGGTATTTGATGTTTCTACACTTCTACTGATTTCTCCCGAATTTCATTGCCTTCCTTTTTTTGCTTTCACATCACTCTTTACTTAACTGTCTGGTGCCACTTACAGAGCATGTCCCCCAGTCAATGCTTTCTTTACTTATAGATGCCTTCAACAGGTAATTAGATAAATACAAGTAAAAATTGCTACCAATGCCTAGTACATAAAAGTGCAGCTTCAAACTTTGGCTCAGAAAAACCCTAAACCACAGAGAAAGACTCAGGAACAATTTATCCCTGAACATYTGTCTTGCTCATAAGTCGTTCCAAAATGATGTGCAGCTGCAGTCTGTCCTGAAATAAGAAAACTTTATTGGAAAGGGGCATGGGAGCAGGACTGATAACATAACTATAGTGGATTAAGACCCCAAAAATGTGGACTAGAATGGGACACTGGGAAGAATGCTCTCAAAGTCTTCACTAACTTCTGAAGACTCTATCAAACTTAATTAGATACAGTAGACTGGAAAATGTGGCTGGTGTTACACTCATCAAATATTTTCTCTTCTCATACCAGAAACTCCAGACTATGGATACAAAACCCTTTCTGAAATTCTGCAAATTAGAGGACATGTCTCTGAATCACTCTGATAGGATTTAAAGTAGCTGTTAGCTTTTTAGTAAATAAGGTTGATTGATTTATCAAATAAAATTACTACTGTAACACACAAGAATAGAGCAGCTTTCCACTAGTGCCACCATTTTCTGCATTTTTATCCTATGAGTTATTTCCACTTGTAAATAAAAAGGCAAAATGAGCAACAGACAGTATGTTTGCAGTGTATTGCAACATGCTGGAATCATTAAAAAAGAAAAAAACCCAGATGGAAATGGCTTTAAAAGTATTAATATCACATTTAAAAGAACAACAATGCTCAAATATCAGTTTGCCAAAACCTGGTGGCAGAATGAAACTTAGTGAGCCCTATCTTCTTAGCGCACATTTTAGCCATGCTTAACAATATGCCTTGAACTGCAAGGAATTAAACAATCTACAAAGATCAGCAGAAGAATGTTCTGTCTCCTAAGTCACTGCATCAAGAAATAATGCTTCAGTGGGAAGATTTCCCAAAGCTCTTCCAAAAGCTTTATCAATTCCCACAAGTAGCCTGCAAAAGTTGTCTTCTACTGCCCATACTGAAACTCATGACCTGAATTTCCAGGTCACCTTTATCAGACAGCAACAGTAAAACCAATTTCACTGACAGTGTTGTTGAAGATCTGTGGACCAAGACAATTACTCAGAATAAAACTTCTATTGAAAGTCCTCAGATAAAAATATTTTCAACATTTGCTTTCAGTTTTAACAAGTTATGATTCATTTTCAGTTACTTTTTTGCCCTATGCAATTAAACTACTTCCGTAGAATAATGTGATCATGCAGGAATTTATGTTAAAATCAGAAGTTAAAATCATCTATCAATGCACAGTGACTCCACTCCAAAAAGTTACATTGGTATTTACAATAATGTAATAAATTAGTATTTTGCAAATGTAGTTCTAATTATTCAGGATACTTCAGAGTTCTTAAAATGTCTTTTTTCCTCCACTTTATTTATAATCTTAAATCTATGTTACATTACCTTCTATACATTATAGTGAGACTGTCAGAAATCATATCCCRGCATTAAATTATGTGGTATACATTCTTGTATAAGTTCTTCTCCTTAATAAGTTAGAAAAAATAGGAAACTGTGCTATAAATTGAAGTACTTGATACCTGAAACAATCTGCATGCCTCAATTCAATGCTTGTTAGATGCAGCATCCACACTTTATAAGCACCTACACACATGGGTTAAATTACAGCACTAACGTACACTTAGTGCTGTAGGTTTCTGAAGAGAGCTGTACAGGTGCAGTTCAGGTGTACAAAGGAGGTGAAATGAGCACTGGCTGAGGTAACAACTGCCAGAGCAAAGAAGTAAATCCCCACAGAAGTAGCAGGATCCACAGAGAACAGCATTATGGGGTCATCAAATATGGTAGAAATTTGTAAGGAAAGAAAGAAAAYGTATGTAAGAGGAAGACCTGACAATGGAAAATATGGCAATGAGGAAGGGGGAAAGAGATACTATAAAATACTCAAGAATTAGAGGGCTTGGGGACAAAGGAGCAAGTAAGCAAGCAAGCATCCATGCAAACCAAAATAAAGCAAGAAATAAAAAACAAGAAAAGTGCAAAAAACTTAAGAAAGATCAGAGGGCATGCACTGGCACAAAAAGTAAAGAAAGTAACAGTCTATCTACTGACATCTAAGGTCATTAAGAGCTTCAGTTACATAGCTTTAAACACATCTCTGCCTAGTGTGAGTACAGGTGGATGGCAATTCCAGAAGTTCTTGTCTGCTGCACCAGAAATGTTTCTGTCCTACAGCACAATCAATAAAAATCAATTGCCTGATAATTGTTTTGCATCAAATTAAATTATGGAAGGCTACATAGCTCAGAGGGTTGGAAATGAGATGTGGAGCCTTTCACCTCTGGGTCACGGCTACAAACACAATGCAAGTCAATAATGACTAAGACTTGTTACTTTTGTGTTAGTAAAACACCTGATTTTAAGCTCTACTAAACCACACCTTTGCTGCTTTATAACCTCAGAACTTTGTTTTGCCAATCCCTGAACAAAGCTGGATGAAGCTCCCAATATCTCTCATGTGACCTTTTGTGCTGCCTGTGATTATAATCAATGTAATTCCTTATCCTTTCAACAGATTACAACCCAAACCCAAACAGTCTGGTTACTTTCGAAACCAGTTTGAAAAAYTGAAGAAGATTACAAGTTATATTTAAAATATTTATCAAGACCCCAAAATCACAAAGTATTTCTTCTTTTAGGATCATAAATACCCAAAAAATAATTTTTGAGCATTTTGATTCTCACAAAATCCCCAAACCCAAAACAGTAAACCAAACCACCCCCCCCCACACAAAAAAAAAAACAAAAAACCAAAACAACAAACAAAAACCCACCAACACAAGACAATCCAAAACATCAGTAAGTTTTGCATCCCTCTTGAGGTGTTAAAGAAAAAGAATGATAATACAACTTTCTGAAAACACTAACTGATGTTACATGAAGATAGCCGGCTTTGTTGTGAAAGTAACGCCTGGACAATACCTGTGATACTGCTGACACCTAAACCTGCAAACACAGGCATCCTTGAAGCCMCTTATCTGGTAGTGGCGCTCTGACTTCTACTAAAAACACATCCTGTTATCCAAAATCTATGCTTTTTCAATTATAYATATGAAATTATTATTATTATTATTTACTTATGCATTTTAGACTCCAGATTCAACTTCATTTCTAATTCAAGCTTCAGCAGTCAAATACTTTTAGTCGGTTCTTATCAGCTCTGTGATATTCATGACTATCTCTAGCATAATTAGCAGATTGATGTGGACGGCCACATGCAGATGAATTTGCTGCAGGAATTAGAAGACTATGACTGAATTTGCATGTTCAGGAGTTCCACAGAGAACATGAATTCTTTTTCCCTGCAATCTTACTTTTACAACTTATTGTTCTAAGAATTGGATAGCAATTAAATACCTTTACAAAGGTCATAGTAATTGGACCAGGGGTGGGGGAGGAGATTCCATTTGCCAAAAGAAAAAAAAAAAATTCTTTGCTTATATTTCCCTTTTTTTTTCCTATATCCTGGCAGTAAAGAAYGTACACCACCTCCTCTGTGGCCAGTCAGGCACTTTGTTAAACAATAAACCAAAGAAACACACCAGTATTTATAATATCCTTCCGTTAGTATTTACACAAGTACACCAACTATCTGTTTACTAGAAAGCAAAACAGCATTCTTAGCATTTTCAGTGAGCAGACAAGTTATAAATAAAGGACCTCATTATAAAAAACAGTCCATCTGTAGCTTCATGCTACAAACACTCTGGTTTATATACCATATCTATCTATGGAACTGCTACCCTCCCTACACTGCAGCAGAAGATTGTCTTCTGGTTAGGACATGAGGAACTGAGCTAATTAAAAGAAAAAAAATTGTTAACTATTTCTCAAAACGACCATCAGAGTCTCAGTGCAGTTTCTGCAGCACACTTCTGAACTCTTTAAAACAGAGTGCAGACCATCATGGGTGTAAGATGCAGCAATATCACAAGCAGGTACCTTCCATCACAAATCACACCATAAGGAGCATCACTCTTTCTTCAAGAAGGTGCAACCCTCACAGCTCAGTTTAAAAATGACTGTGCAAAACTGTGCTAGCAGCACACTGATATTTATTTTACTTCAGTTAGAGGAAACACAAGAGCACTCCTTTTATACAATGGTGTAGTCATCAGAGCACTCACCTGACTGCTGATTTCCAGGCCATGGTCATCCTGAAGCCACAACTTCTTTCTAGGAAAAAGCTCTAAGCAGTAAAGWGGACCAGGAAGAGAGTTCTTCCATAACTGAGTCTCTGTGTGCTCAGAGGGATCAGAGCCTACCATTTACACCAGCCTTGGCACTTAAAAGAAGCTGYATCTAACACCTCATGAATATGGTACAGCTACAAAACATCCCAGCTCCAGCTGTAGGATGGCCAGCTTCCCTGTCCTAGCTTGGGATACATTTATGCACACAGAACTGTCCTTGCAAAAAGTATCTGTAGCTCTCAGTTTGTGCTCTCTCACCACCCACACAACCTGGGTGAAAGGCTCCTGTCACACAAGAGTTTTGAATTTAAACTGATGCTAACTAAGTGACGCAGCTGTGTTCAGGCCCTGACCAAGAAGCTTAATTATTCCAGGAAGTTAGAAAGAGATAAGATACTTTCAAAAATGTATCTAACTTATGGTCTACCTASTCCATGTAGAATTTCCTATGGATAGTAAGGGGCTGTACATATTGGAAAATAGAATTACTGGTGAATATTTTCCATTTTTAAGACTTCATCATTGCCACAAAAACCAATGGTATTATTCCATAATGCAGTTTCATCATAGATAATCTTCAAATTAATGCAGGAAATAAATACTGCTTTATGAATCTTGATCTGAAAACTTGAATAAAACAWGTTGCAACTTATACTACTGTGAAAAATATTGGTCTAATTTCTCACTATACTTGAAAGCTTAATTGTTTACACTTGGTTTACTACACAGTTTTTCCTCTAGTAGAGTAACTACTGAAATAATTTTCCAGCAATCTTTGAAACAATTTGTCATGATTTTTAAACATACTTTTTATTGGCATAAACCACTTTGATTTTGGCTTGATTTATAACGAATATTTCATTATGTGTTATTTTTCTAGTGCAGCCCTTAAAAAGCTGTTTCCATTCACAGGTACATTGAAAGGAACAAAAAACTTAAAAAGTAATGTGCCACCATAATTTGAAAATATTCACCTCATTCACATTCACCTGCCTCCACTAAAAGATTTACAACACGTCTAAACCAGAAATTGATGAATTCATCAGCGTCTGGGACATTTTGATCATAATCAATAATATAATTTTACCCCTTAAATGGGTTTTCAATTAAAGTATATTCTTTTCAAAGTAATTTTATTTTTGTCATAAAAATAGTWTCTCTGCAGACTAACAGCATTAACTCATTTCATACCAGGTGCTGTGTTGTAAAGGACAATAACCTGCACAGGCAAACARTGATAATGCTATACTACTTAATGAAAGAAATATAAAATTTATTGTGCTGTTTCACAGGTTAAATAATACAAAGTAAAATATTTCTTACATAAATAAGTACAAGTGTAAAGATCAAGCACTGTTACACAAGTTTAGAAGTTCATTATCCAACAATGAAGAATGTAAAGACAGCAAGAGAACATCTGTGTTAGGAATTCAGGCTGGCTTGGCTCCCACAAATTCACTTTTGAACTTTCTCTCAGTTCTCAAGAAAACCTAGGACAAGATAGCCCAGTAGATTTCACAGAAATTCAGCTGTAGAAGATTTCTTGGATGGAAGAGTCTGCCAGGAGCAGCAGAAATGGAGCAGACCCTCACCAGTCTCTCATCAGATGATATTAAATTACACTATCAGGACCTCCTTTAAGTTTTATTTCTCTGGAAGCTGGTGCTTACTAGGCTAGGGACTTGCTATAGGGAGCTAAAGTAGGGAATGTTTTAAAGGAAAACTTAYTTTTAATGCTATACAGCAAGACCTTTTAGATATAAGAAATGGAAACAAAATTTAATAGTGTGGAATAAGACGAATGAGCAAATATATATGAAATCATGCTAAACCAGAGGGGTTTGTGGTCCATTGAACAAATACTCCTTCTGTAGAAAGTGAATTAAATCAAGTGGTGTGATCTGATTATCTTCAAGGATTATTTGTCATGGGCACACTACTGGTTCAGGTAGGAACAGACTGTTACCCTTCAACTAAGTGGCAGTTATTGATTTTTGCTGGCACAGCCTCATTGTTACATGGCTTCACTGTTATGTAGAGGCTGCCGGCTCAATGTCTGTCAGTCTGGGAAATACAAGTAGCCCTTCCTTARGAAAGATAAAGGGAGGTAATTTCAGGGTCTTTCATCTTTTACAGAGCTCTACTGCTCAGAAGCTGGAAAGTGTATTTTCTTTGTCTATGGCAATTAACTAAATCTTGAACTTCACACAACTTTTATGGATGGATTATATGTATACCTAGAAATAGGGAGAAAATTTCTAGCACTACTGTTAGCAATGGAAATACAACTTCACCCAGATCTATCATCCTGCACCAGGACAGAGCCCTCAGAACAAGGAGAGGGCGCTTACAGGAGATTATGGGGAACTCTTTGAAACCCTTTGTGTTTTGGTGTCACTTCTGAGAACTTTCTTAATTGAATGGAAAAACAATTGCAGAGAATTTGAAAAGAAACAAAAAAGGGTTCTGTAGCTTTAAGAACAGACAAAAGCCTTGCACTTGTTCAGGGAACTGCTTTACATAAATCTTCAGGATGTCTCTGAGAGGCAGTATCCTGGACAGAAATCAGATAGCTATTTCTCAGGCTCAAGTATCCAGCTTGTTCTGAGGCAAATCTCAAGACAAATACACCAAGAGCTATAAATCAGAGAACTATACCAGATGCAAAAAAAAATGAGCCTACAGAAGCTGAGGAACAAGTACACGATCCCRCTGCTCTCTCCACTGCTTTTCTCAAATAATGTTTGCTAGTTTCACAATTCTCCACATAATTTGAAAACTGAAAGTTACAATTGGTAGGAAGTCTTGGAAATTTCACTCCAGGCTTTCTTTCGGGTGGGAGGCAACTGTAGCTTAGAATTCATCAGCTTCTGTTTGTTTATATTTGGAAGTTGGTCCTGAAAAGCTTTTTTACACAGGAAATTCCTCTTCCCACRGTAAACAGCCAAATAGGTATGAATACAGTCATAAATTATCATTGCAGAACAGCAAGCACAGAAATGTTGATCAATTAAAGTAGAGTGAAAACTTGTTTTATGTCCCYGTCAGTGGAGCAGATTAATTCATACCCTCCATCATTACTTTACACATCCACCTAGGCTCTTTGGTACTATGCATTTAAGTCCCAGCTGGGAGATCCAAACGTACAATKACATCCGAGTGAGCTTGTGAGGCTCAGTGAATGCGGCACGGGAGTCAGGCTCCTCAGAGAGGAGTGACAGCAGATGCCCTCCAGGGGTGCTACAAACCGCGCGTCATCCCGGACTGCCACCGCGGGAACACGCTCTGGACTCAAGAAGAGCTGACAGGCAGCAGCCATAGCTTCAGCTGTTTCCTTCCGATCTATCCCAGCAGGTGTCACTACGATGTAGTAYTGCTATAAAATCTTAAAGTAACAAACATTAAAGTAGTGGGCTCCCTTTCCCCCCAACTGGCAAAGTACCTCTATAGACTAATTACGTAAAACCTGAATAGTCCGCAGAAGTTTGGGATGAGAGCTTTGGGATGAGAGGGTGGGGAAAACTGTTAGCTGTGTATCATTTCCACTTCCATACAGCTGATTTTCGTCTTATGAACTGTTGTACCTCTGAAAGAGATGTCTTTAATGAAGTGGTTAATTTAATGCAACGCTTAGCATTCTCTTCTTAACAGTAATGTACACAGATGGCTGTATTCCAAACTCCATTCATCTATTTCAAATTCTTATAAARTGGCTGTTGAATTCTATTCTTTGGGGAGATAAAATATATTTATAATAAACAACAAAATTTTCTAGCAGCTGGTTCTGAAAATTAAGAAAAAGCCAAACCAACACAACAGGGGAAAAAGGGATTTCCAAAGCAGTCTCCATGCAGACTCTGACTGTCCTACCACCCAGCGATCCTGCAGGCATTCAGACACCTCACTGTAATGTCTCAAAAATCAATAGCAATTTATTCCCTCTTTGGACCCCAAGCAACAAAAGTAAATAATACTGTCACCTGCGGTCTGCCTTCAGAACACGGTCACAAAACAGTCTTGCTACTATACCACAACCCTCCAGGGCTCTTTATCTATGCTGGCTTTGCAGATTGTATTGGCTTTCACAAGGGAGAAACACACAAGACAGCAACACAAAGGGGTCAAGTTCCTGTACTCTGACCACCCAGGCTGCTGAGCTGGAATTAAGAAAAAGGTTTGGCACCTGTCTTATTTCAGTTTCAACTACAGCAATTTTATTAAAAGGAAAAAGGAAAAGAAAAAAGAAAAGAAAYCCCAAACCAAAAAAKGAATATTAGAATTGTGTTTTCTCATGCAATAAAAGGGAAATTCTAAAGGAAAAAGGAACTTCGAACATTTCCGGCATTTAAAGGTACTTCCTAAATTAATTTCTTAAAAATTGAAGGCTTTGAAATTCACATTCCTTACAATGCTACTGAACATATGTCAGAATATTCAAAGTGATCTGGACTATTGACAAGATTGTTTTCAAAATAATCATAATTTGTAACCAATATTAAGAAGTCAATTCCCATGTCATCATAAGACAACCAGTTTCTTTTTACTGCTCACAGCATAAAGCATATCATCATCACAGGAACCCTACATTTTCTCAAACAGATGATATGAAGATATGCTCACTTAACTTCTAGTGACCCTGTGTATGTATGTACAATGGACTCTTGTCTTTCCAAGGAACATCATTTAAATATGCTTGTATCTTTGCATATTAAATTGTCTTCACTGCTGTATGGTGTGTAAAGCCTATCGGGCATAGAAATTCTCACCATCACCACCAATTCTCCTTTTTCCTAGAAATACTGATTGTTGTGGGTTCATATATAATAAGCTCAGGATGCACCATGAGCTCATACAGGCATCATCCTGATTTAAAGCAGTCCACCCTTTCTTTCGAAGCTATTTATATCAATGAGCACAAAGCCAGGGCATGAGCTGAATGCAAAGCAGGAAGTGGAGGTTAAGAGAAAAAAATTGAAGTTCTATAACAATTTTTTACATGGACAGTTATTCCATGAAGTAATTTCCCAATATAAAATTATAAAATGACAAAACTTAAAAACAAAGTACAAATACATGTATTTAATGGGTCTCGCAATAACTCTCATTACAAGCCAGGCCAGAATTCTCATTTCTTTCAATATGGAAAAATCAGTAAAGAAAATGGAAAATTCCAAAAGATTTTAGGTTACTATCTTAGGTGAAAGAAAAATCTGCATAGATTTTACATGACCACATGAGAAGAAATGAGGAGATACTAATACTGTTTATTTACACAAGATATAAACTCTTGTACAATTAAAGGCATTCTGAGCCARTGCTAAAAGAAACTCTGGTAAAACATTAGAAGATTAGTGTATTAATTATTTTAGAAATCACGTGCAAAATGCAGAAAACCCAACAGCCACTAATGTCAAAGAAAAGCAACAAAATAAATGGAATTTTATATTGAGTCATAAACTGAATGAAAAGGGAAAAAGGCTACAAAGATTTAATTAATTCCCTCTACTATAAGCCACGGCCACAATGAATGGAAAGTCTAYCACTGTAAGAACCAAAGTTAGGGTAGAGCAAAGACCGCCTCAACAGTAGATTATTCAATTATTTCATTAAAAATTGTAGAACATTTTAATGAATATTTAATAAGCACATCACTATCTGAAGTCAGACTGCTAGCATGGATGGATACTCATTCAATCCTACGCAGGATCTTACTAGCCCCTTATTTAAAAAAAAACTTACAGGTTAAAATATATTTTTATCTTTAATTTTACAAKAGCTAAACAGCACACGACTCAACAAAGCAATAGTAAAAATCAGGAGTGCTTCTCTACTGTTCCATTTGTATCTCCCAAGAAGAGCATCTAATCTAGCTTACTATTTACTCATTTTACATTTGCAATTCTGTGTAMGTGTCTGGAAATCCAGTGCTAACTACAACTAGCAGTGAGAACACAAAATAGAAATTTCTGAAACAGGCTTAAATAATTCCAGAAATTCTTCTGTGGCTCTGAAGCATCTCCCAGAAAAGATCTGATAAGTGATACAGGATTCTACAACTCCTAGCGAGTGGCCAACCAGTCAAGGGAGGTGATTCTCCTCATCTACTCCACTCTGATGAGAWCCCTCCTGGAGTACTGCATCCAGTTTCTGGGGTTTCCAACACTGGAAGAATGCGACCTGCTGGAGCAAGTCCAGAAGACAGCCATGAACATGATTAAGGGGCTGGAGCACCTTAATCCCAGGAGGACAGGCTGAGAGAGTTGGGAATGTTCAGACTGGAAAAGAGAAGGYTCCATAGAGACTTTACAGCACATTCCATTACCTAAAGGGGGCCTACAAGAGAGATGGAGRGTCACTTTTTACAAGGGTGTGTAGTGACAGGACAAGGGGGAATGACTTTAAACTGAAAGAGGACAGAGTCAGATTAGGCCTCAGGGAGAGAACCTTTGCTGTGCGAGCAGTGAGGCACTGGAACACATTGCCCATTTCAAGGAGCTAAAACTCAACACAAGGAGAACAAAAGGGAAAATATGAACACCTGAATCAGCTCAGCACTGAGGGAGATAAGTGAGAGTACTGGCAGGTGAAAGGTGCTGGAAGAGATGATTTAGCTGAGGTTTTTTTTTGGTTTGTCTACCTATTTGAACAAGTTAGCCCTACGGTGAAACTGCAAACCGAGTTGCAGACCAAATCAAGTAACATGAATGCTCAGGCACTGTAATACATTAACTAGTGACACTGCTTAATAAAAGTAGATATTTTGTTGACTTTATGAAAAAAAAGTTTAAGTTAACATGCACAAACTAACTTTGAGTTAAAAACTGGAGAGATATTTAAAAATTTTGCTAATATCATGGTGAAAGCAATACATTAGCCATCATGTAATAAACTACAGGTCTGTCAGTCTCACTTCAGCACCTGGTAAAGTTGTAGATACTGAAGGTACTGACAAACATCTGGAGGACAATGCAGGCATTGGTCACAGCCAGCACAGCTTCATGAGATGAAAGTMCTGCTTATGAAACCTGATTTCCTTTCATAATCACAGCTAGCTGACATGGGGAATCCAATCAATGAAATCTTCTTTATCTCAATAAAGCTTTTGATATTGCTGCTCACAGGATCCTTCTGAATAAAATGTCCAGCACACAGCTGGATGAACACATCATGGGATGGATGAGCAACTGGGTCATGGGTCAGGCACAAAGGGTTACAGTGAATGGGGTGACATCAGACTGGGGACCTGTCACTAGTGGGGTTCCACAGGGCGCCATCCTCRGGTGTGTGCTCCTCAACAACATCATAAATAACTTGGGCACAGGACTGAAAGGGAAACAGAGCAAGTTCACAGAGGATACAAAACTGGGAAAAGCTGTTCAGTCCCTTGAAGGCAGGGAGACCCTACAGAGAGACCTTGACAAATCAAGGTGTGAAGTTCAGCAAGGGCAAATTTTGTACCTTTGCCAGATTTTGTACCTGGGATGGCACAGCCCTGGATGTATGGACAGATTGGGGAATGAGATGCTGGGAAGCAGTGCCACAGAGAGGGACCTGGGGGTCCTGGCTGATGGCAAGTTGAACATGTGTCAGCAGTGCCCTGGCAGCCAGGAGGGAAAACCCTGTCCTGGGGTGCATCAGGCACAGCATCACCAGCCAGGCAAGGGAGGGGATTTTCCTGCTCTGCTCTGAGATGGGGCTGCCTCACCTCGAGTGCTGGGGGCAGTGTCAGGCAACACAGTGTAAAAAAGACATTAAGCTTTAAGAGAGTGTCCAGAGGATGGCAACAAGGATGATGAAGGGCCTGTGAGGAGCGGCCGAGGTCACTTGGTCTGTTCAGCCTGGAGGAGACTGAGGGGAGACCTCACTGCAGTTACAACTTCCTCATGAGGGGAAGAGGAGGGGCAGGCACCRAWCTCTTCTCTCTGGTGATCAGTGACAGGACTGAGGGAATGGACTGAAGATGCATCAGGGGAGGTTTAGGCTGGATATTAGGAAAAGATTTTTCACCCAGAGGGTGGTTGGGCACTGGAACAGGCTCCCCAGGGAAGTGGTCACAGCACCAGCCTGACAGAGTTCAAGAAGTGTTTGGACAATGTTCTTGGGCAAATGGTGTCACTTTTGGGGATGGTGCTGTGCAGGGCCAAGAGTTGGAGCTGATGATCCCATCAACTCAGCATCATTTGTGATATATAGATACACACACACACACACACACACACTCTTTGCTGACATAAATGTTTTCATTTCACTTGTATTCAGACAGGAATTTCTGTCATCATAAGGCAGGTGAGCCCTAGCCTAAAATTTACAACCTCCTGTTTATAACAAACTAGAGTTAACAGGAATGTTTATTAAGTTGGCAAAGGACTAAGCCCTTCCCTTCTAAAAACATCTCTACAAATTGTTTCAACTACTAAGAGCTACCCTAACAAACTAAGAATCAAGAAAGTGAACCATTTTAATCACTACTTTGCCAATACTGCCAATAAGATTAGTGCTAATGTGGCCATTTTGSTTTAGGATGTAAATAGAAATTGTTAAGTAGATAACATCTCCTAGATAACTAGTTTTGACTGCTTATAATTTACACCAAATAAATATTTGCAATCTAAACACAAAAATTTTTAGAAGACATTACTTTGCACTTTCATTAAAAAGTGAAATTGACTGAATAGGACAGCATGCTTGTTTCCAGGCTTTCTCATCTTTTTTCTTAAAATCTTGATACATGAATTTGTCTCCAAATGTGAGCTTACCAGAACAGAGGTGCACAAGAGCAAATCACATAATTGGGAAGCCCGAAAATAAAGGACAAAATTATCAAGAGAAGGCATCATTTTATCACAAATTTGAGCACTCAATGAGATTTTTAAAAATGCAATACATTCTAAAAGCTCTAGATTTTTATAATCCTGCTGTATGTTAACTAGCATAACTTACAAGTTTAGGGAAACATTAATTTAAAGGCTAATACTYCAAACCCAAGACTCACCGAGGTCCCCTCAGCAAGGTGCAATGGATACAGAGAAACCAAAATTCTCTRCTTGTACTTTTGACATTGTTGTTTATCCTTCTGAAAAGGACTTCAGAGTTCATCATACACTTCTGATAGTTTAAAACTACTTTTCTCTGAAGTTTGACACACAGCTCCGTAACTATTCCAGTAACAAAACGAGTTTACAGCCAGAATTCTTACAGTAGGGGGATTTTTTTTATTATTTTTCAAATTTAAAAAAAGAAAATATACCGTCAAATGCAGCTACTTATGCCTCTCTTTACATGACRCTAAAATGATGCTTACAGGACAGATGTAGTTTTGTGGCTTATGGCTGAGTATAAGCAGGCTGTATAATGTAAGCAAGCTGTGTAGGACAGTTCATTATTTAGATTGCCTGTTGTTTCCTATTGAACAACCTTGATCCAATTACTTTTCTCTTTTTGGGGTTTTAAATACACAGATAGAAATATTCCAATAAGGAAATATTAAAAGAAAATAAAGCCAATTTCAAGGAGTGATGGAATGATTAGAGAAACATTCCAGTACCATGGTGTTTATCATCAAAGACAMGACCATATACCCCAATTTCAAACCAGATTTCAATAGGACACAACAAGGTAGGCACAGTCTGAGATACTTAAGAAGAAGAMGTTACAGTGGCACATTGAATGTAAACTGAATGAGACAGAAGCTCTGCAGAAACAAACTAAAATTTATTCTAAGTCTGTCTTGGTATTATAGTAGAATAAACAAATATTAATAWCTCCATATTTTTAAAAATAGCTTTTCCTTCCCTTACTTGCCATCATACATACTTACCTATTCAAAAGCAAGTAACTGTTTAAGTGATCCAGACTTCCATCAAAAAGGTTAGTAACAAACTCATTTACAATTAGAGACATTCTTACTATACTTACAACTTAACATAAATAAGGAAATCTAACTAAACATGTTTACTCACATGCACCACGTTACCTTAAGAAAAAAGTGTCATTGGTGGTTGTAACATGTTCTGCAGCTTATATTCACTTACATATTCGGCACTGCACATTCAATTTAATTTTCTAGATTTGCCCTCATCAGTGTGTGAAGATGCTCCAATCAATTCCAAATTAATGGATTCTGTTTCAAATAAGCAGGCTATATTTTACCAATATATTATGAAGGCTAACCCAGACTGATTTTATTTGCTGAAGTACATGAATTTCTTTGACCTCACTGTCTTGATTCCGCTAGGACTTTACTCTGAGGCTGTAAGAGATTTGTTTCAGCAATGAGACAAAGGTACAATCTAATTCACTTTCCAGATTGTGAACACGACTGTTCAAAACACACCTGTAATTATATTCTTTCCTTGCAACAACACGTTTTAGAAATATTTTTTTTAGTAGAAACCTATGATTTGATATGAACAGTGTTTTTTTCTTAAAAAGAAAATGAAACTAAAATTTGCCTTTAAACACTGCTATTTTACAAACTTATTCAATTAAAACAACATTAATCTATAAAAACAATGCCTAGTTTTAATGCGCTCTTTGCTTTTAATATACRCTTATACCAAATGTTACAGCAACTAAGAAGTTTCAGCATTTTTCACCTCTTTGAAAATCTGAAAGCAGTTTATATTTGTTTAATTCCAGCAATTCCCCTCACTGAAATCAATACAACTACTCAAGAAAAGCACACAAGTACATCAACCTCTTAGCTGGATTTGGAAGAATATAATTTTATAGTCCTAAATTATTCTTCAGTGTGTTGGCATAAAGAAACAAACATACCTAATTTTGCAGCTCTTCTCAAATCTATTGACTATGAAACACAAGACACAAAAGAAATCTGCCATCTTGAGCCCAAAGGAAACCATATGAAAAGAGCTATGGCAAAATAAATACCTAGTCTTAAAATAATAGTTGTTGAAGAAGGAAACAAAATTCACAATCCAAAGGATTCTCCAGCTGGACAATTCCATCTCCCCTGCCATCATCCTAAATACTTTTAAGATTAGTCCCTTAACAAAGGTGGGGGTGTTGAGGTATTCCAGCCCATCTCTGTGCTCATCTTTGGCCAGAAGCTCCCTGCCTACTTAGAATCTGGGCTACAGAGATGAAYATGTGCCAGCTTTACAACTACTGTACTTCAGTGTAACATATTACCTACAAACCCACTGAAACCTTAGACTCTGAACTTCAGAAGGATCTAAACAGCTGAAGATTAAGTAACACAGTTTTCTGCTGTAACTGGGAAAGATACACAACCTAAAAAACAACTCAAACTAAGCCAAACAGCAACTTGTGGAAAAAGCAAATGTACATGCTAAGAATACAAAAGTGGAGTTGTATAGAAATAGTTCATGTACTTGAAAGTTCATGTATCTTTACTGAAAGAAAATTTTAGTACAATGAAGTGAAAATCATAAAAAGTGCCCAAAAGGGAAACACTAAGATATCCCACTAACACAGGACAACTTTTTTTCTTAAATGAGTGCTTTTCCTGTTTGAAGTGTTGTTGATTTATGTTTCAGCGCATTTGTAAACAGAGGAGTAATGTGAAAAAAATGAATGTAGCTTTTAAGACCTAGAAGCTGTAATATACTGTAAAAACAGACAGAATAGAAATCCCAGCAAGGCTAAATATATTATAAAASAAGTGCTCACTCTGTAAAAAATGTACCTGTTTGTAACATATGTATAAACTACATATTATTATATGTATAAAATACATATTATCAAAATTTAAGTAACTTAAGAGGAAGTGTAAGTTTTTGCTTGTAAAATCACAATTTGATTAACATTAATGTAAGAATGATAGCTTACAGTCAAGAGCCATTATAAGTGACATTAACTAATGCACATAAYGTGAAACATTCAGCATCTTATGAGAAAACTAAACAGATTTTGTACAAACTTGCACTGCTAGGATGGTTACTGCCCTGTACAAACGCAACTGCAGGTGAGGCAGCATGCACTAAGAGGTAGATACTGCTGAACACAAACTCTTTAATTATACTTTTTGGTGACYAGCCACATTAAAGTTGGATACTAAAGACCATTGTGCTTTTAAGTTAAGCAGTTAAGTGACAAATCACTTAAAAAAATAATTGAAAAATATGGAAATATTACCAAATATTAATAAAGGTATTAAAAAATCTCATTTTAAACAGTCATTTCAAAAGTAATACTCCAGAGRTAAAAATTCATTATTAAGTCTTTAAAACAGCAACAAGTTTTATGCATTTCACCAATTCTGCAATTCTTCATGCGCTTACAGTTTTTGGTTGGTTGATCTACTGTTAAGACATTAGTGRTTTTTAAAAATAATTAAGGGCTAAACAGTGATGCAAGAATGATGCATTCCCAAGTCACTTTTTTCTCCCTTTAGTGTTAACAAACAGGAATATGCTTTTGATGCTTTCAGTGCCAAGATCAGGTGAACTGCAAGGTTTTACAGAGTACATTACTCCAACTCCTTAAGGGGCTATAAAATCACATTAAACTTGACTTGTTATTAACAATTCATGGAGACTTCCTTAGTTCACTACAGGGGCATCATTCTTTTTTAAATAACTTAACAGGGAAAGTCAGATAAACAGTGCTACCATCAAAATGAGAAGCCACCTACCATGAACTCAGGGGGTCTAAAAGCCCGGAAGAATTTAAATCCTTACAATTTTCAGGCTAAATCCAGAATTCTATATTTYTTTCTAAAAGTTGATATTTATTTAATAGATAAGTAAAACCAAAAAAAAATTCATCTATGTAATGAAATTTGGCTTTTCTGGAGATTTGAAGAATCACTTCTACACATTTAGCTATATGGCATAAGGGCTATTTATGCTCTCATCAYTCTAAAATAGACCCTTTTAACTAGAATATTTTACTTCAATTAAGGATTAAACTAAGTATATCCCATTAAACATGTGCATGATGCAAAAATATTATGATTTGGAACTGGAACATGTTTAACTATAGTTAAAAATACCTACTAATAAAGCAGTTACTATCAACACCAATTATGATACATTAAGGCTGCAAGACTTCATTCTTCATGGTCACATAATAAAAGGTTCTTACAGAATTATGTCACCTATTAGTAACTTTCAGATTTCAGTGCACATGACTAACTACATGGACAGATTCAGAAAAAATGGCATTCAATATAAATACATTAAGATAGGGACGAGACACTCATTTTGTAATTTACTCAATGGAACAAAATTAGCTTTGATGCATCAGTAAACCACCATGGAAAAATCAGCTTTATCCTTAAAAACTTAATTAATTCTGGAGAAAAAAGAAAGCAAGTCCACTTCAAAAGCTTAGTCTGCTTAGTAAAATAATGCCCTATGCACAAAAATTTCTAGTTGTATGAAAAYTCAAAATCCATCTTTTAGTTTTAAAAATAACAAGAGAACACTGTTTCAACTGCTTTGTACCCCCCCCCAAGCACAATTTGGTATTAAGAAATAAGGTATTAGTCAGTGGCTTGTTRTAATTTGCAGTCAGTGTCCAACACAGATAAAAGTTTGAAAGGGCAAAGCCTCAGAGGTGCATGGCCCTAAGCAGTTCACTGCTGTACTTTCAAAATACCACGAAGGAAGCTGTCTTTGTGGCTATATCATCATTCCATAGATACATTATCTACCTACTTTTGAAGACAAACCTTAGATGAATTGGTTCTGATAATGCTGGGGAAAACAAAGAAGTTCAGGCTTTTGGGTACTGATTCTGTATCATCCATAAGGTAACTATTCCCTGGTGTCTCTCACTCGCTCCCTGYTCAGTAATGTAGTAGCCCAGGAAGGTTGTGTCTCCTGACATAAACCCAAACACAAACAGAATTTTGTTACTGTCTTATGGAGGGAACAGTTGAGAAGCCTTGTCAAAAAGTCACTTGTTTCTTCTAAGATAGCTGAATTTAAATTCAGCTGGAAACCAATAGAAGTGATCCAAACTCTCCTGAAGAAATGAGCACTGTCTTATTTGACTGTAACATCACGGTTCACAGAGTCTCATTCTTTAGTAACAACACACAGCAAGTAGATATGCACAACAGTTTCATGTAGATGAACAAGAAACCCAAATGTTTTGACTTTTTTTCCCTAATGCCCTCTTTACACAAGTGGCAAAGTAAATGAAAAGTCTCCCCGTGCACACTCCTTCATCCTTAAAAGGCTGCCAATTTTAATTCATGTCTAGAACTGAACTAAATTTCAAAAACTGTATTCACGTGAAATCAACTATCTCATTTTTCTATGTGTTGCAATTGTATCCCAAATTGGTTTATAGSTCACTGTCTGCTTTCCTAGTTCAGGAAACTGATTATATGCACAGTTTTAAAATAACACATTTGAAATGAAACAGGAATTGATGGTGAATACCCATTGCGCACAGTGATACACAAGCAGACCTTAGGTTCTTATCAGAATTACAGCAACAGTTCTACTATAACCCATTGAGAGTGCTTAATTTTTTCAATTTTATTTACATTAAAAAGAACTACTGACTTCTTCATTTTGARAAATCAGGAACGGACAACATATGTTGCAACTCTTGTCATTGACAGATGAAAGCCGGGAAATGCCAGGCTTTCCAAAGTGGAGTAACATCATGAGAAACATTTTAAGYCTGTCACCAAATATAATTTATACCATAAACAAGGATTATTAGTAGTATTTGAGCGTTACTTGGCATTTTTAATGTAAAACTCTACACAACTGAGAAGGAAAAAAGAACATCCCAGATGTGTTCATGACATGATTTTTAAGAAGCTGGTGTCCCAAAACAGCCTGTTCACTTTAATGCAAGTTACACGATGTTCCATCAGGATATTACCCAAAAACCCAAAATCTCTGCAAAAGGGAAAGAATGTTAATACAGCAAATGTTCACTTATTTGATGTAACATTAAAATAATTGCATAGTTTTAAGTACAATTTTAAAGTATGTGATGCTTATTTTTAAATGTGGGATTATTTTYGTCTCCATATCTATAACAAAAATTAGCAAATTTAATCCAGAGCCTAATTCAGAGGGGCAATTTCATAACTCCTAAGCAGAGTCGCATACACACACAGTAAAATCAGCTGGTGTTAAGTATATGTGACTCAATAATTCACAGGTACAAAGGGGCACATAAAGTTACGTGCTGAGGAAGCTGAATTTGGACAGCACAGGTAAACTTTAGGAGCACTGCTAGGATCAACTGTGTGACTCTGATTGATTTTAGTATATGTTACTTAAGTATTGTTTTTATTTGAGGAACAAGACAACAGAAAAAGCTCAAGTACTTCTGAGCTTCAGGTGTTTTATGAGATTGATATGGCCAAAGCACCATGCCATACTTGAAAATTTTGAGCTTTAATGTTATTTCAGAGCAGCACTCAGGACTTTTATAAGGCTGTAATGTGTTTTCATTTTACCTGTACTGAAAAAAAAAAAAGAATGGATAACAGCAGGAAAGCAGCTATTCTAAGAAAGGGAGGCATAAAATGTAAACATAATGAAACAAAGAAGCAAATGAAGAAACTCTCCTTTTCCTTTATTAGAAATAAGGCAAACAGATTGTGCTCATCTTGCTTAGGGCCAAGAGTCTCACTGTATGGAATTCAGCCAGGCTCCAGCACACAGCTCACTAWGGAGTTTTGCTGCGTTAAAAAGTAAACCAGATGGGATATTTGCTTCCAACAAGATAATTCTAATGGAAATTGTTAGAAGTACTGTAAAAGAAACTTTTCAGCTTCATCTGCTATTTTATTGTGCATAATATGGGCAGGCAGAATGAAAAGTAGACWATGAAAACAAACCACAAAAATTTTAAAATTCAAAACATTAATCATCAACCAAGTTTCGAATTTATGTGCCTCAGAACACCAACTGCTTACATAAAGCATACACCAGGCTAAAGCCAAATCTCAAACAGTAGCAGAGTTAGTGTGAATAAAATATCCTAAAATTATGCMAAGTGAGTAAAAAATAATCAACTTAAAGGTTAGCCTGTAGCTTCATACAGCTTGAAGAAAAAATATGAAGCATGTCAACAGACCAATACACCAGGGCCTTGTGAGACCTAACAGACAGTGTTTTTGTTCAGAACCATTAAGATAACATCTCCTGTTCTTAAAAGATCCCTTAATTTCCAGATGAACTACAAAAGACAAAGAAGGTAGATGACGTATAGTTCTATAGTTACTGTTTTTGATGACTTTTTTTGGTTTTGTTCAGGGGAGAGAGGTGTGGATTTTTGTTTGGGGTTTATTTGTTTGTTTTGTTTTGAGTTTTTTGGTTTTTTGGTTTTTTGTTTGTTTGTGGTTTTTTTGGTTGGTTTTTTGTTTTGTTTTGTTTTTGTTTTTGTTGCATCAATATCTTGGACTGTAGCCCTGAACTGTTCCTGGCAGTAAACAGCTTTTTCTCAACACAAGCTACACCCATTTCAYCACAGCAACAAATTCACTCTTAAAGAAAGATAACAGGCAATAAGGACAATATTTTGTAAACAAAATAGCTTAGACACAAACTGAGCCCACCACTGCTGAGAAATAGGTCAGTTATCATAGAAACAGGCTCATGCATCAACTAACCCAATCCAGTTTGCCAAGCAGAACTACCTACCACTAAAATTTTACTGTTAAAATGGCAATATATCTTTTCTTTATTAAAAATCTTGCTCTCAGACTAAACATTGCTACAAGGTCCTCCCTTTTCTTCTTCAGGAACTGGTCTRTACCAGACTTAAGAAATTCTACTCAGGCTTTGACTTTGTCCTACCATGTTTCTTCAATCAGCCAGAAAGCAGATTGGAATGAAATTGATATGATTCAATAAAGGAAAATCAAATTTTTTCAACATTTAGTTTCAGTAATCTAATTATGAAGCTTTTAGTAATAGCGTAATTACTTTGAAGTTCTGAACATATGTTTCCACTGAGAGTATTCCACAGAGGACACTGTATCAGAAAAGGGAAAAAATGTAAACATAAATGTACCAAAAATACTTCAGCTCATCAAATAAAATTAAAATTGAAAGGAGAACCATATGCCAGAGATGTAATATGATGTCCAATATCAACCACTTTTGTTTCCATCATGCAGTCTTTTAATTTAATACCAATGAAGAAAATGGAAAATAATTTTTTTCAGGACATCAAAGCACATTACCAAAATGCTACTGGATTGGCACATTTWAAAAAAATGAAAACATACATGTAAAATTAGTATGACAAAAAGTAGCTGAACATTATTTYATGAACTTTGAAGGCCTAAATGTTTCCATTTATGGAAAGGATGTCTTAGAGAAACACCTCACACAATGGGCCTAAAAAAGCCCGGGCATCTCAGTTTCTTGTGATTCTTAYTCTTGTGGATTTAACTTAATATCCTGAGCTCTATACACTGAAAGTTATTAAATCTGAAGATCTGAAGTAATAGATCTGACACAAGACAGTTCTATTGTCTAAATTCACTTAAAAAAAAAAAAAAAATCAGCGAACTAAGAGGGGAAATTCATCCCTGAGCAAGACATTCAGAAATGCTAAACAGAAGATATAGAAAACAGCAGCACAGACAGGAAGACACTGGGGGAAAAAAAAAAAAGAACAAATCAAAAACCAAACAAATAAAAGGAAATAGAGGAATTACATCATAATATAGAAAARCTTTACACTTTTAACAAAACAACATTCACACTGATCGTCACAACAGTGGTGAACAAAACAAGCACATTTTTATTACTGGAAAGTTAACTTTGTGGTTTTTGTTTGTGGTTTTTACATATCACAAACGGTTTACAAATGTAAATAAATTTGCTTCAGTGCCCTTCTATGTCATCAAGAGCAAGCTTAGTGCACAAGCTTACTTCTACTTAGTACACAAAACCCCACTCCCAATAGATAAACTAAAGCAAAAGAGCATGTCCAATTTTTGTGGCAACAAATGCATTGTTGATATCACCCTCACAAAAAACACAGCACAACCAACAGCTTTTGATTGCAACTACTTTCTAAAAAGCTGTGCTTTCATTTCCTACACATTAATACATTATAACCTTGCTGTCCTTTAAACTACCATGTAATGACGAGCTCTTTCCTCAATTAGGATCTTCATTCATCTTTATCAGCTTCTGAAATTCTTAAACAATAAATCAA
This sequence comes from Mixornis gularis, assembly GCA_003546035.1. Classification (NCBI taxonomy): domain Eukaryota; kingdom Metazoa; phylum Chordata; class Aves; order Passeriformes; family Timaliidae; genus Mixornis; species Mixornis gularis. Next base: position 164,745 of record QVAJ01000094.1, read on the forward strand.
CTTCTTAATGCTTTGCTTTTTTTCTTTTCTCRGCCAAGGGGTCCAGGCTTAGAGCTTAGATGTTAAAACAAACTGTCCCCAAATCATATTGGAATGTCAAAAGAAGATTAAACCCCATGRAATAAAACAAAGCACAAACAATATTTTTCTTATTTTCTTACCAACAGATCTATGCTATAGGGACAAATCATGCATAAAGAAAGTACTTTTGACACATTCAGAAAAAAACACACAATTCCATAGGTCAGATTTCCAAAATCAGGCTTAAAAAGGAAGACATTAATGGCAAGGCACTTATTAAAAATGTTCATTTCTTTCATCATTTCATCTTCGCTCAAATCAGYCAAAGATAGAAAATCAAGTCTTTCTTAACAATCAGAACAGGAATACAGCCAAGAGGTATGGTAAAAACTGCAGGATCCAGAAAATTTATTTTGGACATATTTAATGGGCAATGACCCATTCTTAGATAYGCGTATATCACTGTTTTCCCTCTCTAAAAGGTAAATGGATGAGACATTAGTGACATGTAATATTATAAATTCAGAGGTTATCAGAGAGCATGAAAGCTTTTGAATAGTTTTAAAGTCAAAGTTTTAAAATTTCCATCATTTAACTTGCCAGTGTGAATAGAGCTCTTATATCCTGCAGACTGCCTCAAATAGTTCTGAAGTGTAAGGGTGAGCTTTTGCCATTAAAAAAATAACTACTTRGAAATAAAAAAAGGAAAAAAMCAGGAAAACAGTTAGCTGAGTTAATTTCTCTGAAGCACATAATTTAYGATGCCACTGTTTTGGAAGGCATTGTGATATATGGAGAAGCAACTGCTGAAGATTTTGTGGCTTATCCATTATAGGCATGTAGCCACTGTAAAAAAGACATCACATAAAGCTACCATGTACTTAATGCATCATAATTGTGACAAGTTATTTATGCAATCTTTTGGCTGAATACATGAGAATTCATTAATAAGACTGCCTTGTTCAAAAAAAGATGCGYATTTACCAGCACAAATACCAGCTACGACTGTACAAATTACTCAAGGGCATGAAATAAAAGGCAATTTCATGATTAATTCTTCATTAATTTCTACCCTTAAGATCGTTATCATCAAATTTAATATTTGAGTGATGGCTGGAGAACCTAAAAGATTCTTTGTCTCCTGTCATTGTAACAGAGAATTTTTATCCACATGGCAAATATTTCAGTTATTTCCACCCGCCTCAAAAAACAATTTTGATGCTACAATCTTTTCCTGGGTCAAGCTTTAACACCACTAATGTAGAGATGAACATGCTGATTAAGAAAAGTGATGCAACACAACAGCTACTGCTTAAAAGCTGGTTTAGTACAATCAGGCAGGTTTCAGTCTGCTTCAAAAAGTGCATAATAAYGAACTAATTCTTTCTTCATCTTGCCCTGCCTCAAGAATAAAACAGGCAAAAGGGTGCTGATGCATTTTTCTATATCSGATAAACCTGACAGATTTTTATCCTTATTTTGTAAGGTCATCCATCTTTCCACTCTTTTAGCACTGACCAAAATACAGAAGGGCTGGGAGAAGCCTGAAGTACAACATTTGGAAACTGAAAAATTGTAAAAATATTATAGATTTGAAAGGACATAATTTACCATATTAAAATTTAGTTACTTAACGATTAGAAGTCCTCATAAAGCATAAACATTTGCAAGATGCCCCACCCACACTGTAGTTCAGAAGGAAGAAATTGGGTTGCAAAATAACTCCCAATTATATCACTAAAGCTTGCCAATGAATCACCTCCAAACCAATCTCTGTAGTGGCACTCTGTGAATTCTGGCTATACAGCTGCCCATTTCTTACATTACCTTTTTTTCTTCTTTTAATGGAAACTTCATACATCACTGGCTGCATTCTGTGTCAGAAGTTGATTTTCAGTCCAACAATACTTATATACAGTACACAGGAACAACAACAATTGATTGAAAATAATTAATTTATCTATTTTACATAAACCTGTGTGGCAAAGTAACAAACTTCCCACTAATGGCTTTACTCTCCCTTAGGCTTCTCCTAAATATAACAACTCAGAAAACCTGCACCATTCTCAGTATCATTTGCTTCTGTGGCCTGACCATTTACACAACTGAGAGTTGCATGATAGTGGCTGTGGTAGTCCCACTAACTTACCTCAGTAGATGGGGATATATGTGTTTCCAATTAAGAAAACTACCCTTACCTCTTGATGCAATGTTATCACAACAGAATAAAACAATGTCTTCACCTTTAAATATCTCTACAAAAGACATTCATTAGTTTGGCAAGGACACTTAAGCAGCAGCATTTGCTGTTATGCTTTCCAAAATATTTTTTTTCAATTGCCATATTTTGTTAACAAAAGCCTTTTCCTAGTTGTTTCTGGAAGTAAGTGTAATTTGAAACTCTTAACTTTTTTTTTCATCTCACAGATAGGCTGGACCAAAGCATTTGGCAATGGATACTCTTTTTGCACAATACATGMAAATAAGCATGGGCAATAATTTAAAGAAACTGCTAGATCAATTTTCTGTAGGTTCCTATCTGAAGAAATCAAAACACTGCATCAGAACACCATTAGCCCCTGCTTAGGCTCCAGTGTCTTGATATTATAATACTGTTACTTTGCAGTCATAGTAAAAAAAAAAAAATCAACCAAAAATACCAAAAAAAGCAAAACCACACACCCCATTTTTCCTCCCCCTTATTACTTGTCTTTCAAAAAGAAATCYAAGCAAAAAGTCTTCTCATCTCCCTTAATGGAAACAAAATCCAGAACACATATGTGTATCTAGCAAAACTCAGCTGTCTTTTRAAGATATCGTACTTCAAATGACACTAACTATATAACACTTGCTGACAGAGTAAAAACAAGCATTTTGTAGGAAAATAATTGTTAAAATATAATTCCAATAAAGCACAAACTCTTTCATGGTGCAATTCTGTATATGCAGTCCAATACAGCAACTCTAGCAAAAGGGAAAAATGCTCAAAAAAACCTGAGCAAAACAGGTCACGTATTTGAAATGCAAGTAGCCTGTGATATTTTGAGCCTTAGGTTTTGTTTAATCAAACTATCAGCCAGATTATTCCACATGCTTGTGAACTACAACTTAAGCTATTTTTTCAGAATTGTAGTGAAACTATCCATAGCATTAGGACACCAAAATGCCAACAGAAGGGAAAAAAAAACCACCAAAAAAACCAAACCAAACCAAAACAAAACAAACAACAACAAAAAAACCGTACCAAAAAAACCCCCAAAAAACAACAAAAAAACCACTCCCCCACAACCAAAACTGAAGCACGAGATCAAAATACTTAAGTAGAAAATTCCTACTAAACTACTTTTYCTTTGGTGGCTACACTAGTACCATTATTATAATAGTAGTATGTATATAAATATATCCAGGGTAATTCTGAAAGGGTTTATTCTTATTTTACTTCCACAAAGTTATTTTCATAGCAATGAGAAATATTTATGCAGAAAGTAGATTACCAACACACTGAAAAAGGGTGCAACACCGAGGAGTGATCGGTCATCCAGATAGCTCAAACTTTCACCCAGGCTCCCATTCTCCCTTAACTTGATTACTGCTGGATGAATCATATTTCACTGTCAAAGCCCTTTGCAACTTGTCGCTACCACCACCTTCATCTCTCATTCACCACAGAAATGCTGAACTGCTACTGTTAACTACATAGAGCCCATCTTCTACATTTTTAAAACAGCTTAGGGCCTTCTCCTGGGGYTTTTGCTCTTTGAGAAAGATATGCTGAAAAATTCCACAAAGATGYCCCAGTACCTTCCTTCAAAAACAGTTTTAATTTTTTATTTTTCCCCCCAGAACAGGTGTTCAAGAATGTGACATAATTGCCAGGGCTGTTGACTAAGAAATAGTTCAGCCAATCTAACTGCAGGTTGTTACCTCCATTCCACTAACACTCTTTTCAGCTGATCCAATGGTAAGCAAGCAAATAAAGAATAAACTTTAAAAATCCACCACAAACAACTCCCCAAACGTCCCATACCCCTAAGTAAGTAGAGCTATGAYAAGCTATGTCACTTACCTAGCTCAGCCTACATTAAAATTACACACTGGACACACTGAATGTGCACAAGTCTGTACAACCTGGTCTGTGAGAAATGAAGAGCAAAAAGATAGAAGATAGGAAATAAAAAAACAATTAAAGGAATTAACATGCGTACAAGTATATTATGCCATTAACTTGTGAGGACATAAGACATTTCTAGAGATATGAAACTGAAAGATTTTGGAAAATATACCATGTGATTCATAGGAAAACTTTACTTAATATTCACGTTAAAAAAAACRATTATCACACCCTTCCCCTCCTGCCCTCAAATTTGTCATGGTATTCCCAGCTCACAAATGTTTAGAAGAGAGTTTTCAGAAAGTCTCAAACAGGACATTGGATTAGGTCTCCAYATCACATGCTTTGAAGATAATTGCTTTATTTTTGATTTTGGCTGGGATAGAGTTAATTTGACTTAGAAGCTGGTACAATTATGTGTCTTGAATTTAGTATGAGAATAACGTTGGTAACACACTGTTGTTTCAGTTGTTGTTAAGTAGTGCTTAGCCCAAATCAAGGACTTTTCAGTTTCCCATGCTCTGTCAGTGACAAGGGGCATAAGAAATTGGGAGGGAGTGTGGCCAGGASATAACTGACTCAAACTGGCCAYAGGGATATTCCACACCTCAGATCATGSCCAGTAGATAAACTGCTGGGAGTTGGTCTGCAGGATGGACTGTGTATTGGTCAGTGAGCAATTTTATTGTGCATCCCTTATTTCTCCTGGGTTTTACTCCTCTCTCTTATTTTCATTACTGTTATCATCATCATTAGCATTATYGTGTTATTATTACTCTGCTTCAATTATTAAACTGTTCTTATTTTGCCCCCAATTCTCCTCCCCACCCCACTGCTAGGCAGGGGAGGAGGGAGTGAGCCAGCRGCTGTGAGGTACTTARTTGCCAGCTGGGRTTAAACCAGGGCAGGTCRCAACTCATGTAAAACTGTGTTTTTAAATTTGCAACTAATTGGTCTGTACATTTCATAATCAATATTCACAAATGTTTCCGTCTGCCACAGTGAAAAAAAAAAAAACCATTCCTCAGTCATATAACATTTATATTCATGAGCCATAAGTAAATATTTAGATTTCAGTGTGAGGGCTAGAGGCATCAGCTCTGTAACCACATGGGCAGTCCCTCAGGTACACTCAACTTACTTTTCTGAAGCATTCAAAAACAAACACACACTGCAGTTCTGCAAACACATGTATTTTATATAGTACAGCAAYACATCAGATCAGCAGATGACATTGCAAAATCAAATCAGAAGAATACCTGACCCTCTGTGCTTTCCTTTAAATTGAAGCCAAGCTTTAAATTTAAAATGTTCTCTACTACATAAGAAAAAAGCAGCCCAAATGACAAGAAAGTCCTGTAAGAAAAACTCCACGACTATAAAGAGATCATTTTTATTAGWACGCATACAGAGTGAAAACACTGGACAACTGTTTATAACCTTTTTAGCTTTGGCAAAGGTGAAAGAACATTAGCCATTTACCTGCAACCATATACTGCTAAGAAAAAAATGAATACCTGAAAGACCCATAGTATTCTTGGAAACTTTTGAGATATTCAATTTAAAAAKARTAAGTATTTTCACAACAAAACACAMGGGTTTTAACTTGATCCCACCTTAAGTAGACAGCAACTATGACACCAACGCTGATGAAGAAACAGCAAGCCTAAGAACAGCAAAGAGTTGCTAAAATGCATGTGCATCCACTACATTTTATAGGTTTTACTTCAAATAATTCTCAAAACTGAGAAACTCAAAGCAAGATGAAATGTGAAACAGGAAGGCTACAAAACAGGTCCTGTACTTTTGAACTCCCCAGGTATGGATTAATCTTTCAAGGAAGAGAAGAAAACCCACTGCTGGAACAACCCARTCACGCTTCACACCAGCACCGGCTGGCTACAGAAAGCAGCTCAAGGACCAAAGGCTCACACTCCCAACACCATGGGGTGTTGTAAGCTGCTTCTTTTCCAGGTCGACACCACGCACCAYGCCAGACAATAACACGTACCTATACTGGCAAGGCCAAAAAAAGTTCGCARGTCACACAAACCTTGCCGAGAAGCATTTACAACCCATATACTGAGAAGGAATAAAACGCAATTTGAAAATTACAAGGCCTGGCCAGACTTTTTACCCCTCTCCCACGGGGGTAACCCTTCTCGGCACTTTAGCTCCCGCGTGCCCGGCACGGCCCCGGCACGGTCTAACCAGGGGCGCACACCGAGGGCAGCCCCGGCTCGCCCCCGCCCTGCCGAGGCACTGGGGGAGACGGGCGGGGACCRAGGGGAAGCAAAGGCAGGAAGCCCCCGCCGCCCGCCAGGGCCGCCGACGCTACAGCAGAGGCGACAATGGCAGCGGCCACGGCGACCGCYGCGAAGGGGCGGAGAGGATAGGGGCGGGGAGGAAAGGGCGGATCCGCATCCGGGCTCGCCCCCTCGCCCTTAAGCGCTCACTCACCGATCATGGCGGCGGCGGCGGCCGCGGGGGAGGAGAGGGGCGACGCGTGCACGCGCGCGCACGTGCCGGGCGCKCCTGCCGCTCGGGCACGTCCCCAGGAGCCGCCCTGGGGGGTCGCGCGACTGCGGGCGGGGTGGGGCGGCCACGAACGCGCATGCGCCTCATTAGGGGCGGTGGAGGCGCACGCTGGGCTCTCTGGGTAGCGTAGTTCTTGGCCAGTTCACACCCGCCCACGCTCTCCTCACGTCATCGCTTCAGATACCGCCCACCCCCCCCACGCCCCCACTGCTAATGACTTTCTCGYTAATTGCTGTCCGGACTTTCTCGTTAATTGCTGTCCGATGTCCCGATGTACGGTGCACCGGGCGTCCGGGCGTAGGTACAGCTGTGCGGGGCCGGGCGGTGCCGACGGGGCTCTCTGGATTCCCCTCCCGCTTCCCCCGCGGGTTGTTGACGCGTTGCCTGGCGACGGTCGCGTGGCCGGGACACCGCGCGTTGCGGCAGGTGCCCAACGGGGCCCGRAAGGGACACGCAGGACCGGGCCCGGCGGGGGGACAGCGGCGGGCGGGCCGGGGCGAGAACCCCCCGGGGGACAAAGACATCAGGTGGTGATGAAGAGCTGGACACGGCGGAGCGGGGTTGCCGAGCTGGGATGATGCACAAGGGGACTGGGGGCGGGGAGCAGGCAAAGGGGGCCTGTGAGGGGCAGGGAGGGCGCAGGACGGGGGTGCGAGGCTGTCGCTGGTTGTGGACCTGCTGCCTGCTCTAATTCGCTGGGCACGGGACGCTGATGTTCACTTGTTTTTTCCAGTCCGTAATTTGCACCTGGTCCGTCGCGGGCGCCGGTGGGGAGATGGTAATAGAGGAGGGGAGCCCGGGCCCCTCAAGGCSCCCAGGTGACAGGCGGCCCCGGCAGCGGGAGAAGGACAAGCAGCAGCAGGACAAGCAACAGGCCTGCGAGGGATTCAGTATTAGAGCCATGATGAAAAACAGCGTGGTAGGTTTGCTGCTAGCATGGAAGTGATACCAATTAACTCAACTTGTCCAAAAAGCATAGCAAGTTAGAGCTGTGAATAAAATATGCCGGGAAGGTGTGTAAGTTGCTAATACCTTATCTTGAGTTTGCTGGTTGCTGAAATTACCGTCAGACTTTGCAGAAGTATCACCACAAGGTAACTCTCTGTGCCTGTGKAAGTCGTGATGCTTTCACCCAAGTGCTTTGCTTTGATGCCACCATTTTTTTTTTTAAATTTTTTTTTTATGACTTTGTATTGGCAGTGCACATCTTGTTAAACTGCAAGCCTGTGGAATTGTCTGTGCGGCTTACTGCCTCCCACTAAGCAAAATGCTGTCAAGTGGTAGTGCAGTATTTCTCAAAAGTTTTCATACACTGGCATAGTGTATGAAATTGATGTGAGTGTCACATAGGATGGCCGAGATCTGGAAAACAGATTAATAAATTTTTAAAACGAGCTTGGACAAATAATGAAAAACTTCCACACCATCTAGGAGAACATTAAACAAACAAACATCAGCTCTCCAACTTGTAGTTCAAAGACAGAGAAATTGATCCAACAAGTAACAATCACAGTTTCTAATAAACTTGGAGGCTTGGAAGTTAAAATAGTACTGTAAAGGCCCTTCAAATCTCTTTATACTGTTTTATTTGTCTACCTTTATCAGAATTTAGAAGTTAAAAAGCTTCAACTAGTACAGAGTACAAATATTCAAGATGTAAGTGGATGAGGTAATATTACCATAGGCTTGAGTCCTCAATAGTTTGGGTTTTTTTAGTCTGTAGATTCTTCTGACAGCTGTTATGAAATATGTTATTTCTTTGTTTTGCTGAAGTGGTCTTCCTGGAGCAGTCTCACTGATATTGTTATCTGCAAGAACATCAAGAACATCCTCTTAAAAACCCAAACAAGCACATCTTTAAAGAAATTTCAAATAGAGTAAAAGTTGTGYACCTGAAAAACTTTCTCTGAATTAGTAAAACTAAAACATATTTCACCTTACTTGGAAAAACACAAGGTGAACACGACCAAAAAATCCCCTTGTTTTAAAGATTGTTTGATTTGCTTGTTTTTATTCTGGAGATGCATGAAATAGACTATAATACTTCAGCAACCTTTAGGATTAATTTTTAAAATAGGTTTCCTGTTCTCTGGAAAAAAAATCAAATAATGGATATTAGCACATGGTTGTTTACACCTATATATATAAAAGACGATTTTGTCTAGAAGAATCAGCAGTTTCGGTGGAGTTTGAGAAATACATATTTAATTTTAAAAAAGGAGCTGTGCCTTGTGAACATAACTAACTATGAGTTTAATCGGAATTTAGGTTTCCTTTTAAATATTTATAGAATAGYAACTTTTATGGCTGCATTTCTAGCTTCCTAAACATGAACATTAAATCATGTGATGCTGTCATGAAGCAAATGCATACAGGTAAATCTGCAGCCTTTACAGCTACTCCCAGAATAACAGAAATTACTTTCTTTGTCATGGACATCTGGAAATCATCTAACCCAACTTCCCACTTGAAGTGGGCCTGTAACCAGACTCAGATCAGGTCAACTATGGGTTTTCCGTGCTAAACTGTGAAACCCTCAACATCAGGGACTGCCTGAGCTCTCCAGGCAACCTGTTTMATTTCTGTCCTGCTCGCCTGCCCCCTTGCCTGCCCTCTCAGCCCTGTCAGAGCTCGGGTTTACAGTGTTCTGACCTGCTGCACACATTCTACTCATARCGGGGTTGGAAGCTCTGAAACTCTTAGTGGTCTTGGGAGACTCCATGTGCCGCAGCTATGTTTTGCAAAAGCTCCAACTGTGGTCAGGCAGCCACCAGAATAATTTCCAGTCAGTGTTCAGAAAAATCAGGATAGAGTAAGGAATATCTCACTGCCATACTGTGCAGGAGTTCCTTTTTTCCAACTACTTTTTAAATGGAGCTTTAGATTTATTAAGTACTCACTTGTCAGAGGTTGACATCMTTGATGAAGTTCTCATGGAAGGCTTAGGAGTTGACTGGAGCGTTGAAAGCACAGCAGGAATATCTATTTAAGAMATGGTATCTCTTTTTGTTAACAGCACGAAAAGGCATAGGGTTAAACGTGTTTGGCATCTCCAGGACAAGCAATGAGGTATTGATTAATAGCCTTTGGTGCAAGCATGTAGTTAGTCTTAAACTCTTAGTGTAGAGTCTTAACAGATTACCATTATGCATCTATGACTGTAAATACTGTAGTAAATGTTCCAGAATTCTTTTACTTGGGCAAAGAGTGTTTTACTAGGCTGTTTTTCTTGAATGTTCCTGAATAAAGTCTGCTCTCATAGTCAGTAGTAAGTGCAGAAATTAAGTAGTTACAATATATAAGACTTTTCTCAGCTCTTGCTAAATCTGAAACTTGCTTAGTGAAATACAGTGCTTAAATATGCACCTAAAAATGTTTCTGAGTGGAATAAAGTGTTTAAGTTATTCCAAAACTGTAAATTTGTAYAGCAGTTTATATTAAAAGCAAGGTTCAATAAAGGTCTTCTATACTAACAAGCTACATTTACATTTTAATTGTTTTGTCCTCCAGTGAAATCAAGAATGTTATGTGCTTTTACTTCAGAGGTATTGCATGAAGAATTGGGAATACAATTAAAATTAATATATAGACTAGCAAGTGCAGAGGTGTCTGAATGTGAATGTGGAYGGCAGGAAGATATCTCTGTTCACTTCTGATCCTCTCTAGAAGATATTTTYCTATTTTTTGCAACTGTACATAAGAAAATAGAGTGTTAGTGCCCACTTTTCTGAAATGCACCARTGGTAAAAGCACTTTTTCAAGGACAAGAATTATTTTAATACTTAAAGGAAACACTAGAAAGGTAATTTCCATCTACTTGGCAAATTTTAAAAGATTACTATTATATTCATGTGTTCCATGACATCGGTCAGAAACTGCCTCGAGGAACAGGCCACAGAGAGAGAATGAGACCGTTTGCTAGATGGCCTTAGAAAGGAAAGTGTAGGAGAAAGCAGTACAGGTCATCTTGTCCCTGATATGTAACAGCCATGTTAATTACACAATACTGCCTTGCCCCTGATGAGTCACAGCTATAGCCAATAAAGGTAAGTGTGATAAAAGGGAGTGGGTTAGGTGGTGAGGAGGGTCSTGAAGGAGGAGGAACCTTGAGGAAGARGGAACAAGAGGCTCCTAAGGAGAGAGAATCACAGCTGTGAGGTCAGTCTGGGTCTGCAGTTAGAGCCTGTTGTTGGAACCTGCAGCCACAGTCTAGCTGGGTAAAAGCCTGCATTCAGAGTCTKCAAACTAATACSTGCAGTCATAGTTTAGCAGAAAATAACTAGCAGTCAGAGACTGCAAGGGAAAACTGCAGTAAGAGCTTGCTGCAGGCAGAGTCARTGAATGRTTGGAGTCAGGATGGCTGAGCTGTAMAGAGGGATAAACCAGGGCCCTTTTCATGCTGTGTTAATGAAGCAGTCTGTGTCTCGGCTCACTTGTACTCTCTAACAAGAGGGCTGCTGCAACAGGAAGGGATGCTAAAAATTGTTCCTGGATTTCTAAAACCAGGGTTTCTCAACATTAAGAGAGTCTTATCTATGTGTAGGACATAACTTTCATCTCCTAAAAGCAGCGTAACTGCTTTTGAGCAGAAAAATGGTTGTGTTGCAGCTCTGGATTTTCATTTTTCTTTCTGCATTTCGGAGTCTGCAGTCTGTATGTACTGGGATGTGTTCTCAGTCTTTGCACTTTAAATGCTTCTTTCAATCCATTTTCAGTAGTGTGTGTTGTGAAGAGTTTTCTTACCTTTTACCATTTGATAATAACTCATAGTAAAATTTTTGTTTTAACCATAATGTGATTTGTTTATGTTCTTAAATTTGTTATTTGTCATCATATTTATATTCATCCACACTGCATAACCAATGCTGCTTTTGTTATTTACCTTGTAGGAGTCAAAGTTTCTGATTTGATTTTTGGGCTATAGGAAAGAATCCAAGAAAGTTGTATCTCCTGATTACAATAGCTAATTTATTGGAAAAAGCAGTGTGTTTGGTAAATAGATGTTAAGTTAAAGGAGTGTTTTGATAAAATTATGTTGAGAAGTAGCGTGTCTGTCTTGAAGGAATTTCTTCAGTTCAATAATAGCAATTGTGTGCATTCTACAAGTGCACTTCAGTGAACGCTGTGAGACAGTTTAAACTGTCAGTACTCTGGAAGGAAATCCTRTCTTCTTCCTCTCTCAAGCTGTTTAGTACTGCTGCCCAATGTTGTGTCCTCATTTGTACAATGTTGGCTGCTCAGAGAACTGATACTCCAGCCTGTTCAAGCTCACAGTGTTGAACTGTTGTCTGTAGGATTGAGGCAAGCGAAGCTTCTCCTTTAACAAGGTTTATCTGGTTTTCCCTGCTGCCTGTCCTGACTGCTTCCATCYCTCCTTTTGCAGTGACATTGTTTTTTCTTGCAAATATAGAGTAAGTTGGATAAGCTGCAACAGCTCTTAAGTTAAGATATGCAATGAGAAGGGAAGCAGGAGAATGTCAATACAAGCTCTGTGTGTGGGAATGTACCCTCTTGGCAATGCTGCRGTCTTAATTCATTTAAAACCAGTTATGATACTGAGTTCTAGCAGGGTAATTCCACAAGTATTTATTTACAGCAGCATAAACTTGCACCACAATTTAAAGGTGTTGTTTTCATCCCTGGACATTTATTCTTTGTGTAGTATGAACTTTTGTATGGCTTTGCAGTGAACTGGATGGGGCCTTGGTTAAACCTAGATTAAACACAGCTCAACTTTTTTTTTTATTTGATAGCATTTTAATAGACTTGACATACACTTCGATAACAGCGTAAGCTCACAAAAGTTGTCACTGCTACAGCCCTGCCCGTGTCTGCTGCCTGTTTGTACCTCCTCCTTTGTGCCAGTACACAGCCATCCTGCTGGATTGATGAGGCACTTCAGTTGCATTAGATTCAAACATGCAAGGCTTCAACACAAGGAGGTTTTTATTTTCCCTCATAAAGTTAKATTTCTTTCCAATTCCATGCTGGTATTTACTGTAATGACCTCTTTGATAGTGTAACGTAAAAGCAGAATATACAGAAAAAGTACTAATGCTTAAGACCGTGATTTCCTCAAAAAGCTTCTATTTCATATTATGTTTTCCAGCTATAACCTAGATGGCTTAATCATGCTGCTCTGATTTTAAAATACTTTGAAGTCAGCACTTTATTTCTGTGAGTGTGGTGAGAGGTTGGTATTGTTCATAGCTACAGTGTGAGGATGAAAAGATCAGTTTCTTACCATAAGCATGAAGAAATCATCCTGCTTCATTTATGAAAATCTGTTACACATTTGAATCTCCGGTAAATCTTCTCTTCTAATTCAGTCATATGACTTAAAATAGTAAGTAAGTAAATTATCAGTTAGACTCTGTTTTGTGCTTTGATTGACAATTCTTGTCTTAAATCCCTTCATTTGATTAATGATATTTTACACAGAAAAAGACCTTGGGAAGTTTTGAGTTTCATACTTAGACCAGGTAAAAGTAAATTGATTTTAAAACATTATAGCAGTGCTTTTTCAAAACTCCTCTACTAATTACTTATTCATGGACTAATGAATGAAATATTCTAACTGGAAATTATTGCAGAGATAGCTGTCAAATTCTGTCAATTCTTACGTAGGAATTAAACTATCTTAAACTTCGCAAACTGTTTACAGATTTCATATAAGCTAAAATCCTGCCGTACTCTGAGTATCTTCATCTGTTGTTTCTCTGAATGAAGACAGCAGTTTTGAATTTTTTTTTWYACTGCAAATGTAGGAATTTGGAACACATTATTAAACTATAGTTAATAAGAATAATCTCAATGTGATTTTAAGATGTCAACTTGCTGTGTAGGGAATTATCTAAAGTCAACATTTCTTACATGCAACTGAGTATGCCTCTGGATTCAACCAATTGAAAATGTGAAAGAGATKATTTAGTATTCATCTACCATACACCCTTGTCAGTACTAAGGCTCCAAAACAGTTTCCAAAGAWATGGACACATATGTACATATTCTTTCTTTAAACTTGGTGTCTTCAWTTTCATTCAAGAGGATTCCTGTACTCTGTGTAGGCTTCAGCCTTTGTTTTAGTCTTCTCCCTGTTGGTTGACTGGGAATGCTCTAAGATGCTATCTGAAGTGAGTTCAGTGAARAGCCATCAAGGCAGGGTTCTGGAGCTCATGTTGCAGGAGGAGAGCCTGAGGGGAAATGTATTTTAGCCTCAAAAAGAGTAAGCAACCAGGATACTTCATGGTATTAGGTCTTAACAGACCTAGAGACCCAATAGCTGTGAGAGAGCTGTCAGGAAGAAAAAGCCAGTCTGTTCTCTTTAGTGGTGGGAGGACAAGATGTGTGTTGGAATAAGGTGTTCATGATGGTGAAAAGGCTTTTMACAATGAGGATAGTCAAGCACTGTATCAGGTTTCCCAGAGCTGTGCAGTTGTCTTGGAGATTTTCAAGACCCAAATGGAAAAAAGCCGTGGGCAACCTGTTCTGGGATAACCATGCATGGAGAAAGATTGAATTGGAGATTTCTTGGGGTAAATTTTCAACCTGAATTGTCCCATGATTTTGCATCTTCCATATTACAGTTGTTTGTGGTCACTCCATGGCTTTGCTGCTGCTAAGGTCAGACAAATTAGTAATGACTAATTTACTTTCTATTTGGAGAAGGAAAAAGGCATTTGAAGGCTTTTTTCTTTATTAAATCTSCTGCTTTCCTGAAGATGTGGAGGAGGTAATAAACACACTTCCCTTCTGACCCTCAGAGATGCTACATAACACCATATTGTTCCAGTTATAATAGTGAACTGCACCATAAACCTAGGTTGGCATTCTGAATACAGTTGAATAAGCCTGCATCAGTGCTTGGGTAGCAGCAGCATGTGCTTGTTGGTCTGCTGCARGTGTGCAGGGAGTGCTGCTGCCAAGTATGCAATGAATGCTTCAAGGAATTGGAGCAGCTGGCCATGTCTGTAGCTGTCAGCTTCTGGATGCTGTCCCTTGTCTCACAGTTTCCTCTTGTCACTGCTAAAACTTAAATAACACTGGAAGCTTTAAGTGGGTGAAGGAGACAGGAGATGCAGCTCAGTGGCATGTGCACTACGAAAGGGAGTGGGAAAACAGAAAAGGAACTGAATGTGACTCCCTAAAGCAGGGACCTGGGTGATCACTAACACAGTATGATTTTTCCTATGGCTGTGTTCCCAAACTTTACAGGCAGAGCGTGCTGGAGTCTGTACCATGGAAATTAATTTTTTCCTTATTTCATAASTGATACTTTGGGTAATAGATATGCTTGGTCTATTTAAGACTTTTTAAACTGAAATTACCTGATAAGACTTTTAAGGGGTCAGAGAGGTTTCATTTTTTTCATGAAGTTTTCCTAACCATTTTGAAATGACAATTATTGTGAAGTCAGAAAAAAATTGTAGTAAACAGAACTATTGGTACRTTGATAACATTTCTAGACAGTGACATAGAAAAAATGCTGTGAAAGACTGACTGGTTCCTCCTAGCAGTACTTGATTCTTATATATATTTGACATCCATATAAGCAGTTTGGCATTGCTTTTCATTTTCGTAGCATCGCTAAATAATTTTTGCTGGAAAATTTATTGCGCTCTGATGRCATCCTTTCTTAGATGAAATATGTGTCAGATAAGATAAAATTATAAATTCCTGTCACAATGTGCAGAAGGCTGAATTACAGAATCTTGTGTTTAATAGTTTCACTCAGATTCTGTGGCTATATTACATGTATAATGTTTCTTGTAGTTGCAAATTTTGGACTGTGGTGAGTGTAAGTTGGGGGGGATGCCTGCTAATAAAGGAATTGCTCCTGAGAGCAATTTAATTCTAGTCAGACTTTCTGTGAAATTTCTGTTGGGCCTCTTACCTGAAAAAAGCAAGATTCTGATGTGATAATAAAGCCTGCGTTAATTATAATAGGGTGATAAACATATAATTTAGCTTTTCATACACTTGTGATGGTCTCTTTTAATGTAAGATTTTTCTTTTCAAAAAGTTAATCTTCACCCATCTTTCTGTAAGGGATGATGTTAAGATCTAGATAGCAAGAGTAAATACTGATTTGTTTTCAGTTTTATAATGGAAGTATTTCATTAGCTTGACTAGGATCCAGACTAGCTTCGTTTGGTTGTTGGTTGATTTGATTCTTTGTGTAATGAAAGACTTTTTAAGCAAGTGTGTACTGCAGTAAGTACAAAAATTCTGCACCATGTTAAAACACAAAAACATAAAAAGTTAAACCGTAAAATACATCATAGAAATATCTGCAATGAAAACTCTTGAAGCAAGCATGGCGTACTGCTAATGTTCTGTGTAACAACCAGTTGGAGGAAGAATACATCTTGAAAGTTATGTTTGAGGCCTGTTTTATTGGTCAGAAGCATATTAATGTGAATGTGTTGTGTGGTCGGTAGGTAATACATAGTATTCTGCACAAAGCTGACCTAAATCCAGATCAGAGGGATTTCAGTGTTTTCTTGGCTGTCTTACGTGCTTAAGACATCCATTGGTTTTGACGCCATCACGTGAGCATTTTTAGTAATTTTTGTTTTGCTCTGCATATCGTTGTAATATGAAAACTAGTCCTGCATAAGTTGTTTGGGCTTACTAGGTGTTCTTSAAAATATCTGTAGGTATTAGGTCTTCTGAATTTAGCAGTTTTTTCGTTCTTTCAGTAATTGTTAGATGGGATTTCATTTCTGTTATTTCCRTATAAGATTTGTCTCGATGACAGCTGTATTATTAAGCCCATGATTTATGGAATGAAACATYATTTTCTGAACTTTTAATATTTTTTTTTTCCCACTTAAGGAAGTGAATGAGGAAAGCCCTATGGAAGGAGAATTTCTGCAAGGGAGTGAGTGTGCACGAGCTTATGGGCAAGGAACATCCTGGCTGAAGAGTTAGGGTGCAAGGATCTGTGCAAGACTGGGATTGTGCAAGATCATGCATTTGAGGCTGGTGTGTGCCCCTATGCGTGCTCCCACTCCTGGATGCTCCACTGAGAGTTRCCATCACAGACCCCTTAATAAAACRGTGTTTAAGAGGTGTTCTAAAAAATCTGAAAGCTTTGGATTTAGTTTTCTTTCCTTTTATAAGTCTTGGTGCCTAGAATTAGGGGACATACCTAATGATCCAAGTTTTCTGTTTCAAGGCTACTAATAGTATACTTATTAGAAAAGACTGGTGWTCTACATTTAAATCTTTAGAAAGAATAAATTACTCCCTGGCTTATTTTACTGTCCTATTGATAATGTTTTAATGTCACACTATTGTTTTGTATTGGGTATCTTCTCAGTAAAACTGTTTAGCCAAAGGTGCACGTGTACTTTTACTGACATTGTAGTCAGAATTTGATAAACCTTTTTTATTTTTTCAYGGAAGTCAAAAACTTACATTCTTACTTCCCAAAGCAGGTCTATTCATCTCTCTCTTCCTGCACTCTTATCTGCTGTTTGTGCTCACCTTTCTTCTGGTTTTATTTACTTCTTTTCCAGATAGTGTTTTGTTTTTTGGGKTTTTTTTTAATCAATGGATTTCCCTTGCAGTGATGTTCATCAGCTGGATGTTTAGTGGGAGGGCAGTTCCACATGGTAAGAAAACTTCTAGAGAATATAAAGCTTATACCCAGACCTTATTGGAATACYGTGTATAATAATTTTTACTGTAAAAAATCTTAAAGGAATGAGCTAATTATGATTTTAAATTGCTGTTTTGTAAGACATGACTGGGAAATATTTTTCATGGGAAGTATATGTGTATTAGCTGATTTTTTTAGTGTTTTTATACAGTGTTTTACTWTCTCTCTCATGCTGTTCTAATTTGTGTGTTCTTCATTTAATTCATCAGGTTTTATATTAATAGTTAAAGGTCAGAGGGACAATTACTACAGCTTGATTTGACCTCCTGTGTAAAGCAGTCCATCGAATTCAGAAAGGGATTTCTGTATATAATGTGTAACATCTGGTTGAGCTAGGAGATATGTTGGGTTTTTTCAGAAAGTAATGCAACCCAAAGGTAATGGTGGTATCAGAATCTGTTTTATCTCTAAATTATGCCAATGTTTAACTTAAAAAATGCAATGCTGTTAGAAATTTGTGGGTTATACCTATATGAATTTATGACAAATTAGTCACATTTCACTGCAAATATTTTGGAGTGAGACAACTACTTAGAGAGATACTATCCTTAAAAATCCACAGAAGTAACATTTTAGCATGCTTCTGCCTTCTACTTAAAATCTGATAAAGTCATGATTATTTTGAGCTTCTAGTATGCCTTTGGACATATTCAAGTTGTATTACAATATTATGRTTCAGGACAACAATCAAGTTTTAATATTTTATTTGATAGCTTCTCAAGGCTTTCAGTCATCCAKTTGTTCATCTAGTATGAAGAATTCATAGACAGGGCACTAAAATTGTGTAACATCCGTCACTTTAGTTATAAAAAGTAAAGTAAGTTCCAGTGTATCAATAAGAAATCARTGAGTTATGCATTAAGATTGCAGGTGATTTCACAAACTCTTCTGTCTGCTGTTATCTGACAAAGTAATCTTTATAACAGAAATGTCAACTGCGTGCCAACCATTGACAATGCTGTGCCTGTCAATAGTATAGAATGTTCAGACCTTTGGGTGTAAATTTTATTRAAGAAATTACTGGGTTTTAACACATTTGGTTTTGTTTGGATTGTCATTTTTCCTTTTCCCTGACATCAGATAGCATTGAAATATTTTTCAGCTTAAGTGAGAAAACAAATGATCCTTTACTAGCAATAGAACAATTCTGCCTCTATTGTACTATGTTCCATTGGACAGTAGTAACAAAGTGTATATTGGGTGGGAATATTAAAGTATATTTGCAGAGGTAATTAAAAATTGMCATTAACAAATCTGTTAACTCTGGATTTCTTCCCCCCACTTGATAGTTGTTTAATTGTTCTGTATCAGGTCACTGTTTGGTAGGATTTTGGTGAWTATTCTCCTTATTTTACCCTATTTATTCTTTTGCTTCTGGCACACGAAACACTTTGAGCTCTYGCTCTTTTATAACATTAAATATTCTTCAGTTTTATTAGTTTTAAGTTAATCTCTAAGATCAATAGAAAAAAAACTTGCCTAAGGGTGTTTAGCACAAATGTTTAGCCAATGACAAGGCTAAACATTTCGGAGCAAAATGTTTGTTCTGATTGCCAAAACAGTTCCTCTGAGAGCTCCTTTAGCTGTGATATGCATATGACCTTTTTCTGCTTGAAGTCACAGTTTAGAGTTCATACTTAGACTGAATGCAAATCAGCTGACTCCTAAATGAATGTTCTTCCCAGTGGGCTGGAGGTAGACTCCCTTGTGTCAGTAGTTCTTTTRAAGCCTTCACTGTGTTCTCAACACAGAAATTAACAAAATCATCACCTATTSAGCTTGTATTATAACTCCTGAATAAATATCCAAAAGAAGGCAGTATTATTTTAGGGAACCTTCCTGAAAGCAGGTTTCAGTCTTCAGAAAATAATTTCAGGGTCTGTGTTTTCAGTAGTCTGATATATTACTTTTATAATCTTGARTCAAGTGTCTGAATTTGAAGGTGGAATGGAAATTCACATGCAACCCTGTATTCAGGGTTGTGTAGGTATTCAGCATGTCTTCCAGCACCTAAACATGAAGTGTCTCATTCTCTTTGCCAACATTGAAGGACCCTGAGTTTAAAGCCAAATTTAGGCTCTTTGAATTTACCCTGATACTGGGGGCTGATCTTGGCTTTGTACCACGGGTAACTCAATGGCCAAAAGCTTTTCATTAGGCATCTAGAAAATGCTATAATGTAAATATTGGTTATTATCTAGTGGGCGTATAAAAAACCATTCCACTTAATGTAATATGCACATTATATGAGGGGATTCTGTAATCCTCTCTTTACTGTTTTCTTTAGCCTATATATTCAGGTTTCTTTATGCTTCCATTTTCCAGTCTATTTTCCTGTTTTCTTGATCCCTGTCTGACGGCTTTAGATGTATATTAACTTTACTTCAGGGTCCCATAGACTCACTCTAAGAGACAGGGGTTCACAAGTTATCCATTAAGGAGCTATTACTGTGTCTTGTTTTCTTGCAAGTTACAAACTGTCTGATCAAAATGATCATTTTGGATCATGTTTTTCCAAAGAAAGGAAATAAGCTGTGTTTTTAAGAGATCTTCATAAATATGGTCGTGGTTCTTGTGTTTTCAAAAGTACTCTCTAGAGCCATGTAAAATTTGCAGCCTAACAATGGAAGATTATGCTACGATATGAAAAAAACCCACAAAGTGAAAATAAGCTACTGCACTAGGTGCCARTTATTCAAACTAACAAAGCCTAATATCCTGCATGGTTTAGCTTTGTTGTTTTTTTGGSTTTTTTTCTTTCTAGTTGATTCGTATAAAAACATTAAACTTCTTTTGCTTTTTAATACAATATTTGGTGTCTAGTAACATGATAAAAAAACCTCGTTTGGATCACCTTTCTCTGTTTTCCACTATTTTCAAACACAAGGCCAGCTGTTTGTGCTTGAAACTGCAATTTCCTCAAATGCAGTTGAAAATGACCAACAAATGCACATCTTTAGGAGTGAATGCAGGCAGATGTACACACAGCATGGGTGTATAAGCCTTGTTTCCTCATGGAGGTGTTTTAGAAATGGTATGCATATACATTAACCATGAAAAAATATGGGATTACAAAGGAAGTAAATAAAATGGCAATATCACAAATGAATCAGGCAATCARGAAAAAGCTTAAATTCCTTTCAATCAGAAGGCATTTCTTGAAGGTGGAAACTTAATTAACTGAGTTATATACTTTCATTGTGAAAATGAATATTGTCTCAGAGCCTGGACTTCAGTGTTGGAACTACAAGAACATTAGTGACTTTGGTGGCTTTCCAGTGGAGTGACTGGTACCAACAAAGCTGATGACAGAGAGCTCAGCAGCACAGTAGAGAGCTTCTTGTAGAATCAGAATGTCTGAAGTAGATCCTTTTTGAACTTCMCTAGTAAGCAGAAGTTATTTCCATATGTTGACGGAGGAGAAACAGCTTGCTTCCTTACTGCTTCCCACGTTTAGCCTATAGGTGTAATTTCATATGACTAAAGGTTCAAGAATCTGTCACTAAGTTTTGCCATTAACCAGAAGTATATTGTTGCTTATTAGGACCTATTGTTGAMCCCTCTGATTTTAATGCTCTAGAAACATGAATTTAGTGAAAAGRTATAGCATTTCAGAAACATTTCTCAGATTTTACTAAATGTTTTCTGATGCACAGTTAAAGCACAGGAAGGTAGTAATCATGGTAACCCTTCTAGTTTGCAAAGATTCTAGCTGCAAAGTTTCCAGTAAGTCTAAGCATTGTAATGTACAGCAAAGATTTTATTATATAAAAACTTGTGTAATATTGAAGAAAARCGGCCTTGAGGCAATAAGTTCTTGTAAATAAAATAGAATCAAGTGGTAGATAAGAGGCAGATAGAGGGAACGATTGCTTTGTATAAGCCAAATACCTGTGTTGCCAAGTGAGAAAAATAGCAAAATAATTTTATCAATGCTCACTAATATAAAATGTGGTTTTGTAATTTATGTTTATTGTCAGTAAAAATGTGAGATTAATGTGGGTTTGCTACTTATGTAAATGAAGGRCAAGTAATAGCATGGAAATACCACTTAATTTCCCAGGTTTTTTTCACCATTTTTATTTTGGGACAAAATAAAAGGTAATAAAAGGAATTTTTCCAAGGATAGTTATTTTATGGAAAATTATCATTAGGTAATTTTGTTTTAGAATTAAAATGGCATGAATTACAGAGGTAAGTTACTATCATGGCATAATAATTCTTAACATATTGATAAAGATCATTTTTACATTTTTATAAAATCTATTTAGTGATCTGMATGTTCAGTTAATAGACTGGTGCTTAAGTGTTGGATACTTAATTTATTTTCTCAGAATATGTAATCGTTATTTTTACTGTTCTAAATAGATTTGCAACCTGCAGTTAAATATTGTGTTTTAATGACTAGAGATGCTTTCTATAACTACCAAAAATTGCAAAGAAACTRATAGCAGAGAACTTTCTCTGTAAAGAGTATAGAGGGCAGAACAGCTATCAGTTTTGTTTTTGTTTTTTTTGCTACAAACCTTGTATGTATACTGGTTTTTTTTCTCAAAACAGTATAATTTACTGTACACATGCTGCAACCAGAATTCAGCTATAAAAATTTAACTTTTTAATCTGAAAAAAAATAATGCTTTTGCTTAAGACTTGAGTAGGAGAAGTTATGATGTTTTTAGAATTTGTATACATAAATCATAATGGAATGTAAAAAAGACAAAAATTTCCCATTTTCATTTCACAAGTGAGGGKKKTTTTTTTATATTTAAATAAGCCTGCTAAGCRGAGCTTCTATTTAGTTGTCCTATAATATATATGCTATCCTATAAACGCCAGAATTCTGAAGCATAATATTACAATCTTGTAAAGGAATCTTTTTAGTCTGTCATGTCATTGTTAGCTGCAGTTGTTTACATTACAGATTGCAAATGAGCATGTTGATAAAAACATCAGTGTACACCTGGAAAACAGGAAAACAARGATGGTGGCAGTGCATGTGTATGGATGTCTGGTGGCACTGTTTATGCAGTGAGGCTCACTGAAGAAGCAAGAGGGCCTGRGTCACTTACTTTTGGCCATCTCCTCAGTCTTGCATTGAGAGTGTACCCATGTTCCTGATAAAGCGTTCCTTTCTAGCACAGCCACAAGTGAGATATATCTCAAACCTCACAGCAGTTTTTGTTTCTCAGTCTTTTTTCTTTTTCACACTGTACTACACCATTCTTTCATTCATTCCAAGCATTTTTTTAACGAGTCCTTTTTTTTTTCCCACTAGTTCATCTGTGTTTGCAGAAATGAAATAAGGAATCTGATCGCTTCTGTTGCCACTGAAGGAATCTGTTGTCTCAAGACTTCTCATAAAGTTTTGTGTTAAACAAAACAAGAGGTAGAACCAGTCCTTGTAGCATCACACAAATAAAAGCTTTCAGGGCTGGAAAGAAACCACCCATCAGAATTGTCTTGAAATCTGACTGATAGGAGTTGACCTATCCAGTTCAGGGTGACTGACTCATTTCTGCCAGTCTCCCAGGCAAGTCAGCAGCACATGGTGATCTTCAGTGTCAAACACTGCTGATAGGTTTAATGAAGTAAGCATGGATATCTTCCTCTGAGCTGTGCCAGAGAGGAAATTCTTTGCCAGCAAGACTAATGCACTCTGAAAGCTGTTACCAAGTTTGAAAGCCTGACTGCCCTGATTTAGGTTCTTGGCAGAGAAGTCCAATTCTGTAGGAGAGTATGTTGTTTAGTTGGGACTTCTTAATTATTTATTTGGTCACTTTTACCAAAAATAAAAACCTGGGCAGAACATTCAGACTAAGAGGATTTTTGCAGCCTGGGCATTTGCACTTCATTTTTCATGTAGTTTGAACAGTGGTTTGCATTCAGATTACATTGGGATGCTCAGGACTTTGTCCAGYGGGGTTTTGGTAGTCTTAAAGGATGGAGATTCTACATCATCTTTGGATAACCTTCCAATGACTACCTTCATTGTAAAAAAAGGTTTTTCTACAGTCAAGTCAGAATTTCCTTTATTGCAATTTGTGACCATTGCCCCTTTTTTTTTTGTTGTTGTTGTTGTTGTTGTTATGCAACAGTGCAAAGAGCTTGACTCATGTCTACTGTGCTCTCATGCTTGTAACTGAAGGCAGCAATGAGATTGCTGTTCAGATTCCTCCTCTTAAGGCTGAAAAGTTTCTCTTGCCCTTTCTTCATGTGTCATGTACGCCAGCCCTCTYTTCACACTGGTGGCTTTCACCAGCCTTGTTTCAATATATCAATGTCTTTCTTGTACTGGGTAGTCTGAATTGTGACCTTATTCTCRAATACAGTCTCACAAACATCAAATATAGAGAATGTTGAATTCCCTCAACACTCTTATGTACTCCAGAATGTAGTTACCTCATCTTTGCCACAAGGGCACAGAAATGTTCCACTTGTTCACAGATATTCCCCAAGACCTTTCCTACATCTGCATTCTAGCCAGTCAGTGCCTGGTCTGAACTGTTCCAGTACAGAACTTTGCTTTTACTATTGCTGAACTTCATGAAATTCCTGTCAACTCATTTGCYAGTCTGTCAAGATGTTTCTGAGTGCCTTCCTTGGAATTTGATGTAGGCTGCGGAGTGGCATTAGATGCTGCACATCACATTTATGAATATCTCCATCTCATTAAGATCATGGGTCAGTGGGTGAACTCAATTCACTGCTCCTTGAGAGTGACAATCAAGTGACATAATTCTTTTGCACTCCATAATTTTAAAATCTAATTCTCCACCATTTCTTGAAGTGTTTAATTGCTTATCTTATCTGTTATGTAATGAATATAAAGACTATAAATCTGATTTTTAATCACTATTATAGCTCTTTAAATATTATATTGTATATATATCATTTTCTGATAGTCTGCAGGCCTTTCTATATTTACTATATAAAATTTGAATTGAAAATATGTATAATTACACTTTCGTGACGCAAGAAGGAGCAGCAATGTATGTAATGCAAGTAAAAATTTAGCATCTTAATGGCACTACTAATAAATATTACAATGCAGTATTGTGTTTTCTGAGTTTTGTACCATTTGAATACTAGTTCTTTTTCACTTACAACTCTAGGACTAAGTTGGAAGAAGTTTGTTAATGACTAGGTTTTCTTTGTGGAGAAATACAAACGGCTAGCTTCATACATAGCTACATTGTTGTAAATATATTTGATGGAGATTAGAATAAGTGTGGGCTGAATACACAGTTGTATTGGTAGGTTAGAGCTAAGATGGATGRATAAATTAACAAACATAATTGGGAGAGGCAGTTTGAAATGTTAAGTTAACCAGACCTACTTTATTAAACTCCATGGAAGCAAAATAACACTAGAAATTTAGTTTATTCTTAATGAAAGTAAGCTTATAGTTTTATACGTAACCTTTATATGTAACCTTTGAGTTACTACTCGTGTAGTATTGTGTATCTTGGCCTTTGTTTATTTTCTTTGGGAAGTCAGCCTTTTGGGTTTTTTGTCCTCTTTTTGAATGTGATTTCGTTAGCATTTTATAAAACTTGTCAGGAACCTAGGTAGACAAAACATGCTGAAAAGGTTGGTAACCAGTATTTATTCTGTAACTAGCCTTATTGAAGATTTATTTTCTTTCTTTACTTCCTTCTCTCATAACAGTTTGACTTTTTGTTATAGTCTTGTTSTAATCATCTCTTTTGATGAGGTCTAAAGGGTAATCTAAAGTCTCCTGCATAGCACTTASTCACAGTGTAATCATGTTAGCACTTTTTCATTGCTGTTTCAGTGGTCATAGTAGGGTGGTGATGGTGCACAGTTGTGGAAATGAACCTCTCTATATTCCATAGTGTAGTTGGCAGACAGTCTGCAGTGTGAGTAGAAATTTGGCTTGCTTTTGACCAAAAGCACTGCAGTTACAARCGATGAGAGGTATAATTGAGCAACAAATTAGAGTGAATGTGAATTAAACAAAGCATCCTTAGGGCTACATGGCGGAAATTGTTTTACTRCTTCTTCGAGTTATTAGCTCATAATGACTGGCATCCTGAAGGTGGTTTGTTCTGGTACAAAATTCATGCAGAGTGAGTTAGCTCTATGAAATACTGAACAACATTTTTCACAATGTGAGGTTTGTACTGAGAACTTTCTCTGCTAATCAGATCACATTGCACAACATAAATGTGTATGTGGTTGAATCAGGCAGAATTTAGATGAAAATGTTTTAATATTTTAATTGAACTAATATTTAGAAAAAGAAGAAATCATCAAGCGACTTCCCTGCATGTGTTCAGTGTATCACATCTTACAGACTTACAGTAAAGTGAAAGGCCAATGGTGGGTAATTTTCAGATTTATCTTTTCTCCAAAACACTAGGTTTTAATAAAAAATGTATTGTTGTGTTAAAAWTTCTAATGGAATTTGAAACTTATGTCTCAGGCAGTAAAACATTGATTAAAAACTGTAATTTGCAATTTCTATGATAGAATACCGTTGCATTTAACCAGATATATAGCTAGGGATYCATCACATTGTTTTATAGGTTAATTTATCAGAATTATCTCTAAAAACCTRAAAATAGTTAAGGAAAATCAAAGGTTTTTGAGTATTGTAGATTGACTGAATGAGGTATTTTACTTGTTCTTGAAATTGTTTGTACTTTACCAACATATTGATCTAGGCAATTGGAAAGAATCCAATTTGATGTAAAAATGAAAATTAGTTTTGCTGCCTTTTTCAGTTTTTAGCTTGTCTGTTAATAATAATTCCAGACYGTCAATTGTAATGGCTTGTGTGGTAGCTCAAAACTGAATAGAGCCACCAATCTAACTCAGCAAGCAGTAGTCATATATAAACAACTTTCTCTCGCTGTTGTGGTTAAGGTAAAATGTAAATAAGGGTGAAAAAGCTTAATATTCTGTGAAAAAATGTTAGGATGTTAACTTTTCTTTTTTTTTTTCTAAATTTTGTCAAGAAATGAGGTCTTTTCTGCAAATCATAAAAAATTATTTGGTTTTTTGGTGTTTTTTTTAATCAACATGTCAAATAAAAATGTCTCCTTTTCATCAGAATATATAATTTAATTATACTCAGTCTAGCCTATGAATAAGTAATGTATATTACTATAATGCTCTTTTAGTAACATTTTCTTGATTACTGATTGTGCTTTTCTAGAATTAAAGTGGCAAGTGTAGAGTACCATCAAAGTTTACAAACTTAGGCTTTTCCTAACAAGTATTTTATGACAGAAGAAAGCAAGAAAGTACATAGAACCTGATGTTTTCCTGTAATTTGTTAATTCATTAATGAATTAAGTTCATTATTTAATTAAACTAAATTCTTTAATTTAGTTGTTTTATGCAAAGCTATTTATATTTCTCAGAATGCTTTTATTGTTRATTTCTAAGATCACTTTATTTGTATTGAGCTACAGATACTGAATCATAAAGGTTGGAAAAGACCTCCAAGATTGAGTCCAACCTTTGACCAACCACCACCATGTCACCTCAACCATAGCACTAAGTGCSTTATCCAGTTGTTTCTTGAACACTTCCAGGGATGGTGACTTCACCACCTCCCTGTGCAGCCATTSCAATGTCTGATCATCTTTTCAGTGAAGAAATTCTTCTTGATGTCCAAATTGACCTTCCCCTAGCAAATTTTGATGCTATATCCTCTCACTGGCTGGGAGAAGAGGCCAGCTCCCACCTGGCTACACCCTCCTTTCAGGCAGTTGTAGAGTGATAAGGTCACCACCCCTGAGTCTCCTTTTCTCCAGGCTAAACACCCACCAGCTCCCTCAGCAGCTCCTCATGAGACTTAACTTWCACTCTACACCTTTCACCAGCTTTGTTGCCCTTCTCTGGACTTGCTCCAGCACCTCAATGTCTTTCTTGAAGTAGGAGCCCAGAACTGGCCAAGACTTTAGGTGCAGCCTCACCAGTGTCGAGTACAGTGCCAAGTAAGATCACTTCCCTCATCCTGCTGGCCACACCATTGCTGATACAGGCCAGGATATCATTGGCCTTTCTGGCCCCCATAGCATGCACTGGCTCATGTCTATCCAGCTGTCCATCAGCACTTCTGCCTGGCAGTTTTCCAGCCACTCTGTCCCCAGCCTGTAGCACTATATGGGGTTGTTATGACACAGGGGCAGGACCCAGCACTTCTTGTTGAACTGCATTCAGCTGGTCTCAGCTCATTGATCCAGCCTGTCTAGATCCCTCTGCAGAGCCTTCCTACATTCCAGCAGACCAACACTCCTACCCAACTTTGTGTTATCTGCTGATTTACCGAGGGCACACGTAATCCCCTTATCAGATCATGTTAAACAGAACTGGCACTGTTMCTGAGCCCTGGGGAGCACCACTTAGTGGCCAGCTTCCAGCTGGACTTTACYCCATTGACCACCACTCTCAGGGCCTGGCCACCCAGCCAGTTTTTAATACAGTGAACAGTGCACCTGTCCAAGCCATGTTTTCCCAGGAGAATGCCATGAGACACTATCAAAGGCTTTACTAAAGATCAGGTAGACAACATCCACCTCAACCAGTAGTCAGGAACCTGGTCATAAAAGGGTATTAGGTCAGGAAGGACCTCCCTCTTCTAAACCTGTGCTGTGTGGTTGTGATCCCTTGTTTGTTGTGTATGTGCCATGTGAATGCACCCAGGATGTTCCATAACCATCCCTCGTACTGAGGTCAGGCTGACAGGCTTATAGTTTCCTGATCCTCCTTCCASACCTTTTTGTAGATGGGCATCACACTGGCCAACCTCCAGTCATGGGCTCCCTGAGTTAACCAGAACTGATAATAAATCATGGAGAGTAGTTTGGTGAACTCTTCTGCCAGATTCCTCAGTGCTCTGGGGTGAATCTACACAGCCCTATACACTTGTAGGTGTGTAGACTTCTAAGCCCATGAACAAACATCTTCATTTTCCTTGTAGAAGCCAGAAGAGCGGTGTACAATCACAGATGTCCATTTAAACCCAGATCATTGAAGATCTTGATATAAATTAAAAATTGTTTGGAATATTAAGGATTTGTCTGTAAACATGGTATATGTCTGGTTTCAGCATGAGCAGGAATRTAAAACTTTGTGCTGCTGTGGCATTAAGTTCAGTACAGGGAAGCTGTAATGGTTAGTAATGGGGAATCTTTTGTGCCAGAAACTGCAGGGCTACTGATAGTTCCATCTCAGTGTAGACTCAGGGAAAGCTGGTAGAGAGTGTGCTAGTATGTGCTGTGATAACCCTTCTGCTCACAGTGGAGGATGTTCATAGCATAGGTCCATCAGTTTTTTAACATGTCTAGTTATGTTTAATATTATGTATGAATATATATTACTGAATTGTATATGCATGTAGTTAAACAGTTACTTGATACAGACATCTGTACAGACATAAATAACTGTGTTCTTGTATTTTCACAAAGAGGTGATTCACAGTTAAGTTACTTTGATACATTTCTCAAATTCTGTTTTTATACCATTTGGATATGTCATAATTTAAAAAAAAACCCTAAGGCATTTTCATAAACACGAATGAGAAAATGTATATGCCAATATTAAAGCAAATTTATATTTTTTTTTACCATGCAGACATAACTAATTATTTTATATGGATCTGCGGAGATCATTTGTAAGTATTTTTAAAGAGCTTAATCTTTTAGCATAGAATCAGTATAAAAAAATGTAGCCCAAAGACTGATTTTCCCAGTTAGCAATATTTGAAAGTGAGAGTTCATAATGGCAGTATTTCTTGCATTCCCTCTCCTTACAGCCTTCGTAGCATAGTGTGGTAGCTAATAGGGGTGTTTCTAGCAGCCCTAGTACTTAGATGGCATAACTTTTACCATTTAAATAGATTTTTACTTTTTTTTTTTTTTTTTTTTAGTTGTCACATAGTGTTTGCAGCAGTTCTTTAATTTGGTGTACATAAACCCTATAGGCTATAGTGTGTGTTTTGTAACATGAAATTCTCTTCAGCTTTGGCTGAAGTAGAAACTTGAATTTTGGGATTTCCTTTCTTACTTGCAATATAACTGTGGCCAACTATCAGAATAATACTGCATCAAAATTTGGAGTCAGACCCTTCAGCCAAGTGGATGCTTGAGAGCTACTGAACTGCTGTATATTGGGAGGGGTAGGGCTGGATCCAAAAAAACCCAAGCTGTCTTGTTTTCAGAACTCAGCTTCATCCTACCCCTGACAAAACAGCAGAATGTCTGCAGAAGACATAAAGCTTGGTTCTTACTCCTGGTAAATGTTGCCCCATGTCCACTCATTTATTTCTGGCATCCAGTTTCCCTTCTTTTTTTTTCCTTCTTCTCTGCCTCTGCTATAAGCACCATATGGGCACGAAGGTATCTTAATATTCCAACAAAGATTATGAGAGGTAGGGGAGAAAAAGAGACTGGAAGGAGTTATGTTTGCCAAAGGTGGAACTATTTGTTTGCTTCTTCCTTTAAAAGAGCACATAGGAACAAATACTGTGTTAGTTGTAAAGCATACCAAAATCAGGAAATTCCAGATTCTGCATTGCCTATGGTATCTTAATTGCCGCTTCTTTGTAAGTTCGTAGTGTGCTATAACTTTTAATAATGTTACAGTAACTTTTATTGTTTAGTCCTCAGGATAAACTTGGAAGAGTTAGAAATGAGATTGCATGAACACTATTGAGTCTGCTGGGTTTAGATTACTGCTTCATTTTGCAACATTAAAATCTTTTGCTCAATCACTGTATGTAGACAAAAGTGATGAAATCTAATCAGCAAATATCTGGGAAAATAATACTTTAGAAACATATGTTATGTTAGATGCATTTTATTTTGATTATTTGGGGAAATTATTGTTCAGGAATGCTAACATTTATTTGATCAGAAAATACTATTCATAACCAGTAGTATTTAATATAGTGTGTATTTATCTTTACCATTGTTGTGTTTGTGCATGCAATGAAGACATGAATATCTAGTTGTAAAATTCTAATATGCTAAGTGCTATGAACAAAAGAAAATTTAGGTAATATAATAGAATTCCTTTTATGTGAAACCAATGTAACTCAAATTCATTATAGTGACTACCCTTATATTTGCATCCTTTATTGTGTGCAAATTAGACTTATAATTATCACATGATAATGATTATCAAATTTGCATGTTCATTTCATCAGATTGCTGACTTCTTCATAACACAAATAATTTTTTCATTTTGTCTAATTCTCTTTGTGATTCATGCTATTTTTGCTATAAATTCTCCTGACTAATCCTCTTCACAGATCATGTTCTGTTCCTGTCTAGTGGGTCTGAAGAAGCAAACTGAGAAGAGAAAATCTTCTGTGAGTTACCTGTCCTTTCTTGTGACTCAAGCCCTTCTGTGACAGTTTTTAATATTGTAGCATTTTCCTTCTGCCTCTTCAGTTGTACTTCCATCTTACTCTGTCTGCAAAAGGGACTCTTAGCACATATTTAAGGAATGACACGCTTCCTTGCTTACGCTCTCCTAAATGCTTCCAAATAACTTTTTTGTTGTTCCATCCTTCTTTACAAAACAATCTTTTGGTTTTTTAAACCTAGTTTCTAAAGGAGGAGAGAGAAAGCCAATGCAACTGTGAGCAAGGCAAGGTCATAAGAAATGCGAAAGGATCTGAGATTATTGTGGTGTTGGCTACTATGGAGGAGAATACAAAACAGTAGGAAAACTCCAGTTAGGAATTCTCCCTGTAATTAGAACGATTTGTTTTGCTGTATTGCCACAGTAGAAGTGTTTAAACTTGCCCTTAAAGGACTCTGTAACATACCAAAGGGCTAACTAATCAGGAAAACTAGGGTGCTGAAACTTCTTCTGTGGTTAAAATAGAGTTGTAAGATTTCTCACCAAATTTGTTAGGGCTAAAGTATATTTAATTGTTTCAAATGCTTTTGGTTTTTGAAGCTGTACCAATAAATAATGCACAAAGGATGCATTTATACTTTACTGTACTCTTTTTTATAGTGATCAAGAAGCAATAAATAATTACTGTTACAATCAACAGGTTTTTCTCTTCTGTTGTTTCTCTGTAAATGGAAAGCTATTTGATGTATATTTATATTACAGCTTGAGTGAGAAAAAGCAGTTGTTGAAATCTTCACTTAAAAAATTAAATTATGTGGGTTTACAAATGKTGATTTTCAAAAATCTTATATGCTGTCTATATGCTGAGAATTCATGGGGTCTTAAAAAAGGTTATGATAAATTCTTGTGTAAACTTTTGATTGACTGATTTGCTAACTAAATGATCAAATTTTCTCTAAAAATACTGCTGCTTAAAATGCAACTGAAATGGAACATAAGCAATAACACTTCTTTTTTAGAAAAGTTATGTTACTTTTTGAAAAAACTGAACCTTAACTAAACTTTCATTACTTATATCTTTATCCTCTAAATGTAGATAATTTTAATCTGCAATCAACTTATTTTGAAAATTCTAACTTCAACTTTGATTTTTCACCTCATCAGACATATTGGAATGTTTTAATAAAAAAAATTGTTGATGTCTTGAGCTAGTGTTCTAAGATTAGTTAATAGYCCTGACTAGCTTTTAATATGTATGTGTGGGTGTGAATTTAGGGCGAATTATTCTTACCATAACAAGAAAATCCTCACAAGAMCCCCAACATTGGATTGGTTTTCACTGTTTAGAGCTGAAGAGAATTGGAAAGCTTCAGCACCAGATATCATGTGAAAGAGCAATAAACTTGTTCATATGTATCTGCAGATAAGCTGGATTTTTTTTTTATTTGAGCAATGTCCTTTCATCAGTTTTCACCCTCATTTCTTTAAATTAAGATGTTAACCACATAAAAATTACTRTTATAAAGAAACATAAACTGGTTGAATATGTATTTATATTTGTGTAGTTTTTAATTCTATTTGATATTTTTATTGTAGGGACTGCAAGTTAAACATAGATACCTGCTTTTCTGAGAAGGTAAACATGCACATCTTTGCATGCACATGTATTTGAATACATGGTATTGGCCTAATTTATAAAGGTTACAAAAGTTAACAACATGCRCAAGAACAACTACACAACTCAAGGCTTGAGACATATAACTCTCTGGTTTTGAATCAGTGGTTTGGTTATATTATTGCCTTGTTAAGAATAACTATCATTTTTAAAAATGAAATGCTTTTCTAATATTTCACTGTCTCTAAGAGATTCAAAATAAATCTTGCAAACGTCCTTAAATTAATATTTTCCACTTTTATGAWTACTTGGTATCTTGAGAGTGATAAACGATTGTTGAATGGCTTTTTCTTTTGATGTAACATTCTTAGGTGTTGAATCAGAAAAAAGTTCATAAAGTCTGAATTTTGCTACTTCGAATATCTCAGTGTAGCTATTCACTTAGCTCTCCATGAGAAAGAATAAACTTTAGTTACTCTGTAGATGTAATTTCAACTTGCTGCTTTATAGCAATCCTTCAAATAGTCATCCAGACAAATCTGTTCTTGAAAGCTTCTTGAAGGCTAATTATATATCCTATATTGAGATGCATGTTATGTCAGTGAAAAAACTGTAAATCAGGACATAATTATGMAGTTTAGTAGATCTGGAAAAGCGCAAAAAAGACAATTGAGCATTTTTTCCCTAATGCGGTTACTCTTTTTAAAGTTCTGAGATTAGCTTAACTGGGGTAACCCTGGTACAGATTCATGCAAACCTATGAATGATTAATGCTGATTTCCATAGATTTTTGTATTTGGTMAGCTGCCATAAAATACACAATGCACTAAAACATTTCCTGTTAATTTGGTGTGGCATGACATGACTTATTTTCACATACAAAATGTCATTGTAATATGTTACTGGGATTTATTCTTCCCAATCCAGTCTCAAGAGAAATATAACCGATTGGTGCTTTTCCAACAACGAAGCCCTGGTCTTGAGTCAGGTTGACCCTGTGATGATGATTGTATAACATTTCTCTTTCAAAACCCCTGTGGTTTTGCATTGCCTCTTGAGCCCGGTATCAGCTGTTTGATTAGGCACTTAATCTTTAAGAGGTTTTGCAAATCCTAATAAATGGGTGTGGAATGCAATCCTGAATTTTAGGTTCTTATTCCCGGAGGAGAGAGATGGGATCCACAGCTTAGTCACTAAGCTCCCTGTATATCATCTTGAGGATAACTGCCTTAAAAAGATGAAACTTCTGTTCTGACTAGGTGCCTCTTGCAATAGGAAATGTGAAACATATGGTGTGGTACASTATCACATCAACTTATATTTGTCATCTTTGGCTTACAAGTGCAGGAAGGTACCCTCATTCACTTGAAGGTGAAAACTTGAAGGGTCTTTTTCAGACAATAATCAATTGTCRGTGTTCTTTATACAAATGAAGTTGGGACTTGCTCCTGTGCCAGTGCTACAGCTGCCATCTATCCTCTGTCTAATAAGCTACTGTTTAGAGGCTTTTGGCTAAGAAGTGTAATGTCTGGGTTGGATTCTCCAGAAGAGTTTCAGGTTCACTTCTCACAAGAATGTCCATATGTACCTATATATCCTTAACCTTTTCTCCTGCTTTCATGTCAAATGGGAAAGTGACAACAATGAAAACATTTCAGCTTTTACATTTGGGAGGAGCTGTTTTAGCATTATAAATTGGCAGAAATGTAATCCCTCTTTTTCCATGAATATAATTTTTTGATAGTGTAGTGCATGAGAACAGTTTAGCATAGCTGGATTGAAGGCAAGAGAGGAAAAGGAAACATCGCAGTAGGAGTAAGGCTCTTGTGGCCATGCAGCTTTGAACATGCTAAAACACATTTTAGTTAGATGAGTGACGACATTCTGAAATGGGTGCAAACAAATTTACTTGCTATATTACTTGACTGTCAAAGTAAGTTTCTTTTATCTCATCTCAAAGCAGTGTTAACATTCATTTCCCCCTCAGTAAAATGCAAACTTAAAACTGGTAGTTGAAAAAGGTCAAATTGTTACAACAGGTTTACTCTGGTATCTTCAGCCCCAAAGAAGAGTATTTTATCAGTCTCGCTTTGTTAGATACTTAACACGATGTCAAAATATAATTTAAGTACAGTGTACATTTTTATTGTTTTTTAATTTGAAAAGATACTGATAAATAATTTTCACAGCACGATTAATTCTGAACACTTATATTATCAATTACTAAAATAAATTATGATAGTGTTTTCTGTTGATTGTTGTTGATTCTCAACAGAAATGTTGAAAATTTTAGAACTTGGTTGGAAGAGTCATGTCAGAAGAGTCAGCAGTGACTAATGCATTTGCTATGTAATTTATTTTTATGAATTCCAAATACAAATTTGAAAGTAGTTTAATAAAATTTTTGCAGTAGAAAGATGCAATGTGGTGCTAAAAGAATCATAATTTTTTTTTAAAGTAACCCAAACAGCATACTCTGTATAAGGTAGATATTACATAATGCTGTAGCTGTATAAGCCAAGCAAAGAAGTCTGCAAAACAGAGTAGAAAGCAGATTCTCTAATAATTAGCACTCAGTTTTCTGAGCACTTTTTCCCTTTCATCCATGTTGTATTATAGAACAGTATCATCAGCCGATGATACCARTAGCCTTCAAGAGATTATGATCAAYCAAGTTTAATAATACCTACCAAACAGTCTTTATACAGTGTGAGTAGATTTATGAAACATTATCATTTTGTTTAAAAAACATTGTCATTAGGCTTGGAGTAATCATCATAGCAAAGAAATTAATGAGTATGTGAGATGAGGTGTTTGTTTTTGTTTTGCAATTATCAGTAACACTGAGAAATTAACCATTTCTCCTGAATTTTGATGTTTGCCCTAGAGGCTGTAGAAAAATCAAATGTATTTTAATTTATATTATTTTCCCAAAACTTAAATGCCCTCAATTAATAACAATATATGTGACAGCAAAGGAAACCTCTGCTTTCAATCTGTTACAAAGATCATAGAAGCAGTACATGTTAGGACTCTAAGATGTTTCCTGAGGGATCAAGGAATCTGTACATTTCTAAAGACTGACCTGTCACCTTGAGAAGCAGCCATGAAGGAGAGCTGCAAATGCAAGACCACTATCAGGTCAACCTGTCRTGGTGCTGACAGGTCTCTGATAGAAAACCCAATTTACAGTTTAAGAAGTACATCCATTATCCTTCTGATTTTAAAATATAGCATACATCAGCAAAATGGTAAAAGAGAGTGCTTAAGAATTAYGAAAGTCAAGGACTATTTCATATCAAGAAGTCGCAACCTTTTTTGCATATTACTGATTGAAATTACAGTGAATTTTAATATTCATCTGTATCTTTATTTCTTCCAGAAAGTTAAGAGTTAGCATTAGTTGAACTTCAATCATTGTAATTCTACTTGTATATAATGTTGTTTTGATTAGTCAGATGTTCTATTACATTACTCTTTATAGGAGTTGGAGAGGTTTTTGGAAGTGTGGATAACTTTAAACAAAGTGATCTGTCAGTTTTTGGGAACTAGTACTGTGTTTTTGAGCCTAATGGAAAGAAAAATAACAACAAACCATATTTTTCACAGTATTAGATTTAAGCTTCATCTCCATTTTTAATTTGGAATAGAATAAAAATTTCAAGTGTTCTGTGTAATGAGGATCTGTAGTGTCTTCTACTTAAGTTTCAGTTCTTGAAAATGGAAAGTTTAA
The DNA here is from genome assembly GCA_003546035.1 of Mixornis gularis. Taxonomy (NCBI): domain Eukaryota; kingdom Metazoa; phylum Chordata; class Aves; order Passeriformes; family Timaliidae; genus Mixornis; species Mixornis gularis. Next base: position 200,770 of record QVAJ01000094.1, read on the forward strand.
AGCATTTTTTAAATGGTCAATAAAAAGGAAAAGTGTATTAATTTATTTTTTTTTACTTGATTACCATAATGGACTTCAATGTTAAGTTGGATGATCTAAACAAAACACTGATTATTTTACTGTAATGTCTGCCAAGGCTGATGAAGAAATAAGATTATGGATTTCTAGTATCAAAGCAGCTTTTACTCTTTAGAATAGTTTCCAATGTTGTCTTAGGAAATTTAAAAATAGTTGTTTTATCTTTGCCTATATTTGATCATACCTTTTTCTTTTATTGCTAGGTAAAGAGTTGCTTAGTACATAACTCTTAATTCTGCAGAAATACTGGGCATAAGATTGCCTAAATACCTTTTCAAAACTTAGAAGTTCCTTAGGAATAAATATACTAGTAGTTTCATATTTTTCATGTGCTTTTGATATTTCAAGCATTTGTCCAGTCTGTTTGTAAACTATTTGCATTTCTTTAAATTAGTAGGCCTGTAAATTCCAGAAGGACTCTAAAATCTGCATTTTGSTCTAATTTGTCTTCTACAGGTAAACATTTTAAAATCATGAATCTGTGTTCTGATCAGTGAACCTATATTGTTTTTGTCTTGAGACTCTGTATAAGAGACAGCAATCCAATTCCAAGTTCCAGAGCTGAAATACATTTAATTGATATTTCTAAAGTCTCAGAAGATCTTCATATGAAGTAATTTAAGAAAATACAAAATAATTATGATTTCAGCCAACTGGCTCAAAATCTGTTATGTTCACTTAACGTGTGTTTGCTGTTATGGTTTGTATTTTCACTTAGCATTTTCTTGTTTCTTGAAGACAGTGAGATATGATTTATTTTATGTATCAACAAAATTAAGGATGTTTATAATTAAAAGAACTGAGAAAAACACTCTTTAGCCATGTAATCTAAATCACATTTTAGGCATGTAGTCTCTGATTCTTCTTTAGCTCATGATACATATAACTGCATCAGTTTTAATAAGGACACTGTAAAAACTGTCATATAGGCTTATGTACAATGTGCATATCTACAGGTTAATTGCTTTCTAGGAACAGCTGTTCTAAAAAAGTAAAAGGAGCCTTGTACCAGCAGCTGAATTTTGCCAACAGGAGGCAGCCCCATGTAGTTAGCCATTTTTGGAAGTAATTATTGTGATGATGAAAGGAGGTCATCTACCACAGGTAGCCTTTAACGGGAATTTTACTAAGAATTACAAGGAAACAGACATTCTTTTGAGGTAGGATTTTTGTTGGTTGTTTTTTGCTTGTTTAACGCTTTTTGTATTTTGCTTTTGGTTTGGGTTTTTTTGGTGAAGGTTAAATATAATAGAATTATATCTTGTTCAGGATTAACGTAAAAAAATTCTATTCAATTAGAAGTTGAATTAGAAGTGTTTTTAATTTCATGGAAAAATATGTTTTATTCTAGTAATTGTTTGAGAGGAAAAACACTTTGAGTGAGTACAAAATTCTTACAGGTTCTAGATTCAAAGGATTTAAATACTAAAAAGTAACATTTACTTTGAAATTTCCAAAACTATAAAGTAAATTTTGTAAATTTTTGTAAGTTTCAGTAAGGTATAGGCTTTTCCTGGTGACAAATTTGCTTAGTTTTGTGATTTCCCAAGGCTTCCTTACATGGCTTGTTTGGACTATTGCAATTGTTCCAGAAAATGTATTTTTTTTCAGTGGTCAATGTAAGGTTATACAGTCTGCAAGAAGGAAGAGCAGGCCAAATGTGCTGAGTAGGGTCTATGTTGTAAAGGAGGGATTAAAAAAAAATCTGTCCTAAAAGTGGTAACAGCAGTGGTAAGCAGCAGTGAGCTCTGGTCTCGTATACAATGGACTAAAAAAGGCCTGTAAAGACTGCATGTGAAGTGTTTTGTTCGTATATAATATCAGCAGTTGGGAAAAGGTCATGAAGATAACTTCTTGCTTTACATGTAAATCYGTTATACCGCAAGACATATTTAAAGGGAATATTTACCGGGTTTTGTTTGTGGTTTAGATTTTTCCAAAGTATAATTACTCTAGAATAATTATGTGAATGTTCCCCTCCTAGGTGTGTTTTCATATGGACTTAAGGTGAAAGAACTTAGAAGAAAAAAATGTTCTAGACTAATTAGTGCATAATTAAATATTTTGGACAATTTCCAACTCTAGGTGGTTGTTAATGATGTACCCTGCAGACTTGGTCCAGAGCTCATTGGATTTAATTCCCCTTGCTTCAATGAAATTTCTTTCAAAACTACTGAGCCAGCTTTTAATATTTACTGGAGTAGATAGAGTTCAGGCAATTAGCAAGTTTGAATAGGATTTAATGGGGCTTTCAGATGATTTATCGAGCTCTCCAAAGTATTACATAGATTGAGTTCCTTTGTAGTTATCTTGTTCCAGAGTGGAGGGAGTCATCCCTGTCATTAATGTGTGTGTGCYCTGCAGGAAACATTTCCACCAATTTCCAAAAGCATCAGTAAATCTTCCTTTCTGCAGGTACGGTTCTGTAAGCAGGTCARTTTTCCTGCTGCCTAGAAATCTTTACTGTTTACCTTTTTTTTCCTCCCTGGTCTTCATTTTGCAGCTTCTCATCTTGTGCCATCTCTCCTGTTCATCTGACACTAGAGTAAGATGATTTGGCTTTCTAAGCCAGCAAAAAGCTATTAACTTTTTTCTCCTAGGTTAGTTTTCTATGAAATTATTCAGATGGGAATGCTCACAGGCACATCACCCAGTAAAAGTCAGATGTTGGGAATGGAGAAGGAAACTCTACCTTTAAGCAGTGGTGAGATGTTAGATCAGCTCATTGTGTAGGAATGTTGTGACAGCAAAGCCACTATTGAAGCTTGCACTTGTCAGTGATCCCTCAAAAGTACACTGGCAGGCAGGATTTCCTACTTCACGCAATGGACTAAGGCTCCAAAGTGTAGGCTTTTCTATAATCACATCTAAGAATTAAAAAAAAAACCTGTTAAGATTAGTTCTTTATTAAACCCATTATAATTAGAATGAATTCTTTATCCTTTAGCGGATTCTTGATTTTTTTTATTTTCCTTCTGTATGATGCATTCAGTTTTTACTTGGTGTCCTATTCAGATGTATTGGGCAAAAATGTTCAGGCTGTGTGTGTATGTACTCTCTCCCTTTTTCTTTCTCACGAAGTTCTACATTCATCATAGTTCCACTGTGATATAGTTTACAATTTAATTTATACTCCACAGAATATCTCTGTATTATTTATTCTCTGTTGTTTTAATTATCTAATTTAATACTTTATTTTTCCATTCCCAATGCACAAGGGTACGTAGAGCAGTGTGTTGGACATCATGCAGTATTTTCAGTGTCATTAACTAAAAGCAGGAAAATTATTACACTGATAAGCATTTAATTTATTTTGTATCTCTTCCCTGTATTTACTGTTTCATGGATAATAAATTTTCTTTCAATTTTTTTCTGTTAGGAATCTATTTCTCAGAAGTTTAACATTCTCAGTATTTTCTCTTATATTGCTATCAGATTATATAAAGCTCCTCTCATATTTTCTTTAGAAATAGCTTTTTCAGAAGAATATTAATCTAGGTTTTTGTTAGTTCTAACTTTTATCTTCCAGTCATGATTGGATTTTTGGCAATAACCCCAGGTTAGATATTCTTCCTTTCTAGCATAATAGTACTTTTTTTTCTGAGCTCTTTTCGAAAAATCACTGTGAAYATTGCCAGTTCCTGTACTTTTCCCATAAAAATGTAATTTATTGTTCATTAATTAAAATGYCTTTAAGCTGTTTTACTAAACAGGTTTGTACTGCAGTACTATTTCAATATTCCATGTTCCCTTCTTGCTTTGGCTATAGCAAGCCCCATGGAACTAATGAATTAGTGAAGAAGTAGGAGGGGAAGACAAGGCACAGATCAATGATACTGCAGTTCTTCAGTCCTGAGTGTTTATCAGAGCACCACATCTCAGGCAGTTTCAGTTATACACCATCAATAATAATTACTGCAACATTTCTGATTCTAAAACAATCATTGCTTTTCCAGTGTTAGGGGARGATTTTCTTCAAATTTGAGCACTGGAGTTTTCTTCAATTAGGAAGTGGTCACAGCACCAAGCCTGACAGAGTACAAGAAATGTTTGAACAATGCTCTCAGGCTTATGGTGTGATTCTTGGGAATTGTCCTGGCTGAGAGTTGGACTYGATGATCCTTGTGGGTCCCTTCCAACTCAKCATATTCTGTCATTCTCTAAAATTAGTTGTAACTTTATACTGCATTTGCATTGGAGCCAAGATCTGTGGTCACATATTTGATTTTCACAATGATTTGTTTCTCAGCATCAAATATTCTGTACGGGCATGTTCCTGAGTTTATTCCTTAGCTTGCAGAAATGCTAAGGTGTTAAACAGCACAAAATTTTACTAATACTTCCCTTTGGGATCAGTTTCTTCCTGTAAGTGAAAATAAAGAAGGCTAGAGAAAGGGTAACTTCTTTGTTTTCTGAGATTGCCTTATCTATATGGCTTTCGAATCCTTGAAAAATGTGTTACTGTACTATTCTTAATGGTGTAGTTGCAAATTCATTGCACATTATCACTTCAAGCTGTTGCAATAGGACACGAACTAAAGATGCTTGACTCTAGTCAGAAGGCAGTAGAAATCAGAAGGTTTTATTCACAATTCATTCAGCTCTTTTATAACATGCTGCGCTAAGAAGACACTTTATTGGTCCATACGACTGACACCTCTCCCATTGGCTAAGTAATCGAAATAGCAAACAACACCTGTTGTTGTGGGAAAGGAATATCGTTTACACAAGGTTGTTTTGGGAAAAAGAAAACTGTTGAAAAGTTTCCCTTGGGAAGAGCTAGCAATTCTCAGGCTCAGAAACTATCAGGTCCACAAGAAGCCATAGTAAAAGTGCAGGATCTGCTGATGGCATTGTACAACACCATTTCAAAATGAGAAGCTCAAGGTTATTGTATCTGTATCTTTGAAAATCTTAAATGCATCTTATGCACATGACAGAAATATTTGAAGATAATTATTTCACTGAAACAGAAGAGCTTGGAGGAATATTTTAGCAGAATATTCTGAGAAGGCTGCAGAAATGGTATGGAAATATCTATCACATAGTGATAATTGCTAACGTTTTATTTTCATTTAGTCTTTGTCCCTRTGTGAGAATATTTTGCTCTGAATGCATTTTTCTGCAGTTTCATTATCTAATCCAGTTCATAGGTTGATGTGATAGATAATGACTCTCTTCTTCTGGGGTTAAAAGAGAAAGCACATGGGGGAAAAAAATGCAAATGTATCAGAGTTATTGAGGGGTAATTTCTCTTTGAAAAACTTAAGCAAACTGAAATAGCTTTTGGTCTTTATTTGACCAAAAATTATGTCACTGAGCTGTAGTTACTGTTAAGATTTTAGATTTCAACACTTTCAATAGTTTTGAAAATAAGTTTTATTGTCATCTAGCTCTGTCACTGCTCTAATTTTTTTCTTGAATTCACTATGCAGTTACTCAATATGATTTTGATCTTCACAGAAGTTATAGCTCTATGAATGCATTCTCTCTTTTTCTTATCTGTTGAAACTGGCAAATTCACTAAAAAATTGTGCACAGAAYGACATTTTTTGGTGCTGGCTTTTTTACAATTCCTTTGCCTCATTACACCTTTTTGGCCTCTTTCATTTTTTTTATTATTTAAAAATGTACATAAACTTCTTTGAAATTTATTCCATATTCTTTCAGTAGTAGATTCTGTTCATTGAGGATCTCAAGAAAACTGACAACTGAATGTTTGGAGTTTTTTATGTAGGTGCTCTTGATTTTGATAATCTGGTTGCCTGTTCATGATCCTTGGGATGATACTTGTTCTGCAACCTATCTGGGGGATGAAGGGAGAGGGCTTATGGTTTTTTCCTGGATCTCAGTAAGAAAGGCCTGACAACAAAGGACATGCTAAAATAGCCTTTTTTAATAGGACAGAATAAAAATACGAATACAGATAGAAAAGAAATTGTATRTCCTTTTAGATGCTTGGAACCCTCCTTTTATTCAGCATTGAACTGGCCTTGAAGTGGATTTTCTACTGGCACCTCATTAGGTTTTCAAAATGCTGTTCTTTATGATGTACATGCATTTTTCTGTTTACTTTTTTGAGATATTAGGACTTCATGTTTCTAAAGAAGACATGTCTTAAGATTTCAATATATGCCGTCTRATATCTGCTTTGTGCCAATATCAGCTGTGATTAGTTTGATAATCTCCTGTAGCCTCTTTAATCCTTTCTAAGACCCTTCATTATTGCAAACTCCAGCATCTGACACCAATGTTTTTATTATGCCAGTTACAATCTGTCTTAATTTTGGAAATTCATTTTTTCTGATTGCATGCTCCGCCTGTGCATCTTTGCAGTTTCTTTTTGTGACAACACTGTGTAATCCTTAGCGTATTTTTTGAGATTTTTTGAAGCTGTGATTTTACCCGTAACCATATGATTAATTTCTTTTTGTATTACTAGCTGAAAGTATTTTGATTGATAAATATAAAGCAAAAGGTGGCTGATTACATAAACCTGAAATTTTTGACCCTCTTTTTTTTCGGGAATAAAGGAAATAATTCATTCAAAGAATTTGCTCAGTGAGTTTAAATGAGTTTACCTTCTGTTGTTTCAAAATTTTTTATGAGATTATCTGAATTCTCTCTTATCTATTGTTTTGATCTGTTGTGCAAACACTTTCAGCAATTTGGCAATGTATTTTTAGTGTGAGCRTTTGGTTTATAATAAAATACAGTTTCAATTAGGTAGACCTTCTAAGTAGTCTCTTCGATCCATCTAAGTTAACCATCTATTGGAAGACCATCTCTTTTTTTGACAAAGAAAGTATAATTGACAGCAGAATTACTGTTTTCAAGACTTTGAAGAGTAATTTCAACTATGGCTATTTTATGCAGGAAAATAAAGCATGAGCTTGCAAGTTCTTGRGCACATAAAATGCAAAATGTAATATATGAGCAGCTGGAGATTTTCATTGTTTCCAGTAATCTCATAAATTCACCAAGAGAGCTCTTGTTAGATGGATGGGGTACCAAATAATTTTTCAATGCATTACAGTTTTTTCACAGAAAGAAAATGTCCCAGAAATGGGGCATGCACCTTATTAGCAACCATTTTCATATAAATTTATAAAGAATTGAATAGGGAAAAAAAAAGGATAGAAAAACTAAGCGAAATGTTTGTAACCAGGAAAATTAAAAACTGTCAGCAAGTTAAAGGAGAAAAAGAGGCTTGGGGGACACCTTATCACTCTCTACAACTACCTGAAAGGAGGGTGTAGTCAGGGTCAGTCTCTTCTCCWAAGTAAAAAGTTATAGAACAAAGGGAGACAGCTCCAAATTGCACCAGAGGAGGTTTGTACTGGATATAAGGTGAATTTTCTTCACCAAAAAGACTGTCAAGTCCTGGAAAAGGTCCAGGGAAGTGGTTGAATCAGCACCTGGAAAGTAGTATTACTGAAAACTGGTTCCTCTGACAGARCAAATGGGATATGTAGCCTTATGACAGTAAACTATACAATGTTCAGAATAGCCAGAAGCCTTGCAGTCCTCATCCTAGTGCCCATATTTATATCTACCAGCAAGATAGACATTGAAAGATGTCTATCTAAATGACCGCCAGCAAAATTGCTTTCTATGTTGAAAAAAGCTATATTCTAAACTGAGGAGGAACATCATATCTATAAACTCCGTTTATGACACTTCTTCAAACAGACCTCCATTTCTCCGTATTGGAAAAGCTTTTTTCATAATCATGAAGTCTTTTTTGTTGATTTTTTTTTAATTGTATGTGGATAAATGGGACTGGAATATCAAAGGAAAAATTTTAAAACTTCCATGTCTCAGTGCCATAATTCTTGTTCATTTGTGTTCATGGAAGAGCTGCTTTCTGACAATCTCCTATTTTTTTTTTTAATTGATTCTATTGGCACTTATGTAGAGTAAAATTATTCATATTTCTGTTCTGGCACCTAAAAAGCTACCTCCTTTTCCCTTAATTCCATTTTACCACTAGATTGTTAACTGTGTTTCGTCCATCTTTTCCGTCTTACCTCAAGAGTCTGCTAGGTCCCAATAGAATTATATTTTGTGATACCAAAAATTGAAGCTTTTTCTGGAATTTTTTTCTCTTAACTACCAGTTGATTTATTTAAAAATATTTTTCTTTATTATGAAAAAATTGAAGTGTTTTTACTTTGATTGGCATAGTCTTTAAAGTATGATTTCTATGTCTTGAAATTCAAAYTGGGAGTTTGGAAGTTAATTTTCTTCTCTAAGAGATGCTGGTCTGAGAGGCTGCAAGGATATACAGTGTTAGAATAGACATAAATACCTGGGTTAGGAAATGAAACCCCAAACAAATAATTGAAGCAATTGATTGTCCAGATGTGTCTGAGGAAAAAGAAGTCTGAACTTCCTGGCAAAACGTACATTTGAATAATAAAGTACTTTAAGCTTAAAAACAAAAACAAACAAACAAACACACCCCCCCCAC